>CM050176.1:36725868-37105868 GCA_027410445.1 Discoglossus pictus | reverse complement strand
ACACAATAAGCTGTTATATGTAGTATGTAGTTGCCTTCACGAAGGAGACAAAGTTGTCATTTGTGATGTAGGATGGAGCCTGTGGGCACTTAGTCTTTGCTGTCTCTTGTTGCAGAGTAATCAGAGAGTTGACTTGTACCAGTGGAAAGATGGCACAGGGGACATTAGCACCTCCTTGCAAGGACATACAAGAGTCATCAGGTTTGATATTTATTATTCAGTTATGAATGATCTTCCTGTACCCATAAGTTGCAAGTTGATAGAAACATAGATTTATTGTTGGATAAGAATAAAACATTTCCATCTAGCCTGCCTTTTATATCTATCCAAAAGCTTGGCTTAATTCTCAGAATAGTAGTATGCTTATCTCAGATAAGCCATCATTCCTTAACTTTTTCTGACCCTACCACTTCCACTAGAAGGTTGTTCCACTTTAGTGTGTGTGTTTGCGTTCAGTTGTGTTCATCTCTCTGTGACTTTATGGACTACAACACACCATGCTGATCCACTTGACTTTCATGGCAGAGGTACAGGAGTGGGTGGGCAGCTCCTTCTCCAATGGGCCACAGCATACAGCTCCTGGTATTCCTAGGTGGTCTCCCATCCAAATACTGACCAAGCCCAACCCTGCATGGCTTCAGGGAGGTGTGACCTCTTGGTTTCCTGACTGGAATCAAACCCAGGTCGCAGCGGTGAAAACACAGAATTCTACCCTCTCTATAAATTACGTTCTCATATTATTATATTAAATAAATCCACCTTCCAACCATGACCTATTCTACTTGCATTCCTCTGGGACATACTTCCCTTCTGACCTCTTATTAAATCATTTGTTATATTTGTGGGTTTCTCTCATATCACGCCTCATCCCCTGTCCTCTAATCTGTACATATTCAGGTCATGAAGTCTTTCCTTATACGGCTATCTATTAGACCATGCATCATTTTTGTCACGTTCATTTTGTATGGACTCTAATTGTAATAATATCATTTTGGTGATATGGTCCCCAGAGCTGGATACAGTTTTCTAGGGAGGTCTAACTAGCATCTATAGCTGGGTTGGGCAACTCCATCCTAAAAGGGCCTCCAACAGTCCAGGATTTCAGTACCTCTCTGTATTCAGATCACTAGTAAAAATTAAATCCTGGACTGTTGGCGGGCCCCTTTTTGGACCAAATTGCTCACCAACGATTTACAGAGTGACATTAGTACAACTCTTTTTAATTCAAGCAAGAATCCTGCTGTTTTTACCTTCATCTTTGTCTATGTATATAGAACCTCGCAGAGAAATGCTAGCACTCTAATCATTTATGTGTGAGACCAGAAATGTGTGGCTCTCATATTATCTTGGAGTTCTTCCCTCTTTTGTTCTCCTTTGCATATCAGTATATTGTACCTTATGTTTATATGTCCTCTCTTCTCATTTAGTGATCTGGACTGGTCAGTGTTTGAGCCAGAAATGCTGGTCACCAGCTCTGTGGACACTTACATCTATGTTTGGGACATCAAGTAAGAGACTGTATCTGCGCCATGTTTGTATCTACGTCAGTATGACTAATGATATAGAATGGTCAAGAATAGTCATCACTTACAGCTCTGTGGCACAAGCAATAAGGGCCAGAAAGAAATGACCATATGAATGGACAGACTTGGCAACTGAAGGATATCCATAGAAAAACCTTTATCTTCACGTTGGATTTAAAGTGCACAGCAGAGCTTCCAATTATGTAAAACAATAAAAAAATATATATATCTTATTTTAGAGTATTAGATTCTGTAGTGATAAGGAAGTTTATTTAAAAAATGTAATTTAGTAATAAAAAAGAGCTTTACTTTTACTATATTTTGGCTGCCACAGCTTAAGAGATACACCCACCAGATTGGCCATGTTATCAGTACCTAATTAGCTTATGACTGGATTATTGGCTTCCTCTTGCAATCTACTTTATTCATCTTTTCACAGATATGGATGTGCAAAAAGAAGACATTAAGCTAGGGAGTGATTCATTATTAATGCGAGATGTTAGGTACAGAAAACAAGACCATTCTGGTAGGAGGATCTATTGACCCAAGTAAAGATTTAGTAAAATTGAAAGCTGATTTTTCAATGAAATTACATTTTATAACTCCAGTTGCAAACTTTAATTTTTATTGGCCCATTAAAGTATGTTTGTGATGTACTTAAAAACCTCTTCTTTTCCCAGAGATACAAGAAAGCCAGCAGTGTCCCTGTCTGCAGTGGGTGAGTTGTCACAGTAACATTTTTATGTCTCAAGTGTTACCCATTCACACAGACGGCAAACTAACAAGCCATCTCTCAACTATACTGTATAGGGATCGCTTGTATGAAACAGTCTTTTGATCATATTTCACAAGCAAGTGCCATTTTTTTACCCTCATCTGAGGAGCATAAAATAAGAAAATGATGTATTAATTTTACCCCTGTCCTGATTTTTCTTTTTATGCAGCTGGGGCATCTCAAGTGAAATGGAACAAAAAGAATCCCAACTGCCTAGCAACGAGCCATGATGGAGATGTGAGGATCTGGGATCGCAGGGTGAGTGAGATTTCAGGGTGCTCCAAGGCAGACAGGGCAAAGTCTTTGGATCGCAGGGTGTGCGCGATACGAGACATTTCTGTGTTTGTGGTATATTTCCTTATTATTTTCCCAATTATTGATCAACAGTGCAAGAAAAAAAGAAAAAGGGATTATATCTTTTGGATTTCTTCTCTTCTCTTTGGCCTTCTATTCTCGATCGATCACTTTTGCTGGTTGGATGATCATGAAATAGAGATTTTTGTTTTGTCCTTTTTTATTCTATTGTTAAAACATTGTATATATCAAACTACAGTGCACATACAACCACATTTAGTATTGTATCTATAAGCACATTTAAGAGCAATGGTCTATAATTGCAAAGATGTGTCGACTCTAGCAGATGCTTTTGACCTTTTTGTGGGCAGATGGAACAATAATCCCACTAGGTTATCCAACTCAAAGACCTGTTTACAAGCTCCAATACCACAGACAACGCCTTTCGTATATTTTGACTTCTTCAGAGCTCGGATCTATAAGATGTTTCAACTAATGTTCACATGATGGCTTATAATATTTATTTTTTTTGCCCTGTTAATCAATACTTGGGAAATAATTATAAATGATGCCTTATATCACAAAACAATCATGACACAGTTGCATATTTTCACCACGAATTATTGGGCTCAATAGAATTATCAAAGGTACTATTTCTTTGTTATTCTGCTTTATGCACTGGACTCATGTGGTTGTACCTTCTGTTACAGAAGCCCAGTACGGCTGTGGAATATATCGCTGCCCACTTGTACAAAATCCATGGTTTGGACTGGCACCCAGACAATGAGTACATACTGGCCACCTCCAGCCAGGACAACTCCGTCAAGGTAAGAGCTGCTAAAATTGTGAAGAGAGGTCCTGATAGAGGTATAGGAAGCACTGCTGTCTTACGCACTGACTGATGGAACAAATAGATTTTGATTAAGATAGATTAAAGCTTGAAGCCCAGATATATCAAGCTACTTTGCTATTCAGTTGCCGTCCGTTTGCGGGCTCCGATCGAGTTACGGGCTCCGAGCTGCAAGTTACTTCCCTCGAAGCCTTTGATCTTTGACGTCCGCAAGAGTTGCGATCGCTAAAATCGCAAATTGCTATTCACTTGCTCAGATTCTCCCTGGCTAACCACTCCGTCAAGCCTGCAAATAGCTAACCTTGAACCACAAGTTACCGGTACCATGGAGGTATTGCAAAGGGCTTAATGACAAATCGTAGCACTTTAAAAGCAAAAAAAAAACAAACAATACTGTACTTTTATTAAAAGTGATATTAATAGCACTTAGAATTAATAGCACGACATTCTCAAGCTCGCAAATCGGCATAAATACTTTATTTCATGTTCAATTTTCATCATAAAGTCCTATGGGCTTCAACCTCCAAGCTCCTAGGACTTTGGAATTCAACCTCCATATTTCATTGAAGTCCGATGGGCTTGAATAACCAGTTATGGGCTTGGAGGTCATTCAAGCCCGTTGGACTTTGGACAGAAATTAAACAAAGTAGAAATTAAATAAAGTATTGTATTTTGGCGATGTGCGAGCTTGATAATGTTGTGCTTTTAATTCTAGTGTCACCCATTGTGTTCCCCATCATTTACAGTGCTGTATTAATTTTATATTTGCACTTAAAGTGATCGTATTTGTCGGACTTGAACCACGAGTTACAGGCTTGCACCCGCGATCATGTTTAAGCACGCAAATGCTACTGTCGAGAGCATGGTTTCTGATTCTCGAGACTGGCGCCTAACTTGCGGGCCCAGACAATTCAATAGCACCTTTAAATCTGTCCCGCAGCAGGCCAGCAGACGTAAGTGCTACTTTTTTTGACTTGCGATCCTCCATTGAATGAGACTCTTGGTCTACTCAATATGTCTGCAGTAGTGCTAGCAAGCTTGTGAACCCTTAGAATTTTTTATGAATTTCTGCATAAGTTTGACCTACAATACGAGTGAATCTTCTTACCATACAAATAGATAAAGATTTATTGATTGATTTAAAATGAACCAATATGTAATGTTTTTGTCTGAAAAAGTATGTGAACCTCTGCTTTCAATAACTAATAGGACTCCCTTGAGCAGCAATGAATTCAACTTAATGTTTATGGTGATTGTTAATCGGTCCCGTACATTGGCTTTGAGTAATTTTGTCCCATTCCTCCTTACACAACTGCTTCAGCTCAGTGATATTAGTGGGCTTTTTTGCATGAAATTGGTTCAAGTCTTGCCACAACATTGGACATTGATGGCCATTCCAAATTACAAGATTTCTTCTGCTTCAACCATTCTTTCATAGACTGACTTTTGTTTTTTGGATTGTTGTCTTGCTGCAAGACCCACCTTCTGTTGCACTTCAATGCACAGTCAGATATTCTCCTTAAGAATTTGCTGGTACAGTTTAGAATTAATAGATCTGTCAATGATGGCAAGTCGTCCTGGTCCCGTGGCAGCATAATAGCCCAAAAACATGCGGTTTCACGGTTATAATGAAATTTTTATTTTGGAATGCATTGTTTGGTTATCACCAAATATAATGTTTTTCATTTAAGCCACAAAAATTCTATTTTTGACTCATCCGTCCACAGAACATTCTTCCTGCAGTAGTATACGCCTTGCTTTTGGAGTGATTTTTGTGGACGACCAACCCTGGAGAGAGTAACAATGGCGCTGAATGTTCTCCATTTGTTTAATATCTGCCCAACAGTGGATTGTTTTGTAATGATTTCTGCCCTGAGGAGCACCACTAAGTCCTTGTGAGGTCCTCACAAATCTCCTGATTGATGCATGGTAAGGAATCACTAACTTGTGTGGTGAAGACCAGACGTGGATGGTGAAGGCCACCCAAACTCACAAAGATCATCCCACTCTTGGCTCAAACTATCCCCTTCACTGAACTGATGATCCTATACTTTTTTCGACAAACATCTAATTTTGGGTCATCTTGTTGAGTTTGAGATGGTGGGCAGACATCCAGGAGGATATGCTTGAGAGGCAGTTGGAAACACGTGCTAGAAGAGAGGGGAATAAATCAGGTGCTGAGAGGTAGATTTGAGTGTCATCTGCATAGAGCTGATACTGAAATCCAAAAGATTTTATTAGGGTGTCAAGTGAGGATGTATAGATGGAGCATAGGAAGGGGCCTAGGACTGAACCTTGGGGTACACCAACAGAGTGTGAGGAGAAGAAGAGGTGCCAGAGAAGGAGACACTAAATGTTCGATCTTGTAGGTATGATGTGAACCATGAGAGAGCAGTGTCTCTGATTCCAAGGGAGCGGAGAATTTGCATTAGTAGAGGGCGATCAACTGTATCAAAGGCAACAGAGAGATCTAGAGGAAGTAGAATAGAAAGTGACCCTTTGACTTGGCGATGAGCAAATCATTAGTGACTTTTGTGAGAGCTGTCTCAGTGGAGTCTTGGGGTTGGAAGTCGTATTGGAAGGTGCCAAGAAGGGAGTTGGAGGAGATAAATTGGGTGAGGCGATTGTAGACCAGAGAGGTTGATAGTAAGCTGGAGACTTCATTCTCTGTTACAAGATCAAAGGAATTGGGAAGGGTAAAGGCCGGGTGTTATCAATTTTGTGTTTTTGTGCCAGTTCTGCTTTTTACAGAACTTCCTATAAATATTATTTTCACACATATATTAATAGAATATCATACATATATACAGGTTGGACATCGTCCATTCCGGGGCTTTGCTGGAAAATTGATTTTGCCAGAGCAGCGGTGGTTTAAATTTTTAAAACGAATACTGCAATTGTATCTATTCATTTAAGATAGTGATAATGCAGAGGATTACGTTCACTGAAATGTAAAGTGTTACTTTGAACCAGTGCTTTCAGCATGGCTAATTAAAGCCTCATCTATTTCCAATGCTCCGCCACAGTCCAGAATTCCTGTGTTTCCATAGAACTGATCTTTATTATTACTCCATGTTGGGCGTGCACATGTCCTTGATGTTCAGGCAGCAGCGCTTCTCTCTACACTTCACAATTACGGAGTTTAGTAGCGCAATCACATACATAGAGGTTAAATCTCAGACACTTTGCTTCTGCTGCTTTATTTAATAATTCATCTGTACACTGTAATAGATGCTGTTTGGTACAGAATATCTAATGAGAAGTACATTGTGTTCTTTCATCTTTTTGAGACAACAAGATTCTGTCTGTTTTCTTCAGAACTGTAACGTGCCCCCTCCCTCTACATTTTCCCTCTTATAATATGTACAATCAGGGTAACAAGATCCAAGAAGTAAGCTTGTTTTGATCTTGTAATGATTTATTTAATTTTAAGTGCCAGATTTCATTGTGTCTGTAAGATTATTTTGTTGGGCTTTTTAATTTGCTTAGAAATCAGTTTCTCTTTGTACAAAGTGTCAGAGACCTAGAAAGGTGTGACTGTGTTTTATAAATATATTTAAAATGTATTATGATAAAACAAAGACCCGACTTTACTGCACTATATTAAAAAGTATGTAACTTATAAAATTATCTTATCAGATAAAAAAAAAGCTATAGTTAAATGAAGTGTGTGTGTGTATATATATATATATATATATATATATATATATATATATATATATATATATATATATATATATATATATATATATATATATATATATATATATATATATATATATTGGGCCAAGGGTGGCCATAGCTCAGTTTGGGAACTGTTAGCGTGCTGCTGTGGTTAAAGTGTACCGTGACTGGCCAAACGGCACCATTGCGAATAAACTGTGGAAACTGCGGAGCGCAACGTTTCGTTAATTTCATAGGTAGAAAACGGCTGCGAAGGTGTGTGACGGCAAACCACCATGCTACAGTGGAGAAACTCGCCAAAAAACAAACCAGGTGGCTACTAGATGTGTGCCTAAAATGACCGTATAGCCAAACCTGTTGTGTATGGGGTTCTAAAGAAAACGTCTCGTCACTGCACCCATGCTGACGAGCGTTCATTGTCAGAAACTGCTTCAATTTGCACAACAGTACAAAAATTCGACCTCTTGATTGGCAAATGGTTTCCTTCTCTGATGACTCATGTTTCTGCTCCATCAACTTGATTGACGGGCGCGAAATACTCTGCAACCATTGTTGGAAGAAAAGAAGCTGGTGGCGGCAGCGGGGTTATGGTCTTGAGAATGTTTGTTTTGTTTTCTTGGCATTGTCTGCGGTCACTCTTGAGGGCACCCTCACCCCATTTAGTTATCTATCTATCTATCGTACACCCATACATGTTGACTGTATCCATGGAGCGGATGGGATTATCGAGCAGGACAATGCACGTCATACTGCCAGAATTGTCCGGGAGTGGTTCGAGGAGTATAACAGACTTTAAAGTACTACCCTGGCCTCCAAATTCCTCCGAGTTGAGCACCTGTGGGACTGCCTCGATCACCATGTCCGCCGTATGGATTGTCCACCACACACTCTTCAGCAGCAGTCGGATGCACTGCAGTCTGTAGGGCTCCAGATACCCTTGCCAACCTTCCAGCATCTTGTTGACTCACTACCACACCATCTAGCTTCTGTCCATGCTGCACACAGCGGTTATTCAGGAGATAGAGCGAGAGATAGATATACAGGCAGACCCTGCATAACACTATCCCGTTTAACACTGATTCGCTATAAAGCTGTTTTTGTCTGACACATCCCCCATTGCATATAACACAGTTTTTGGCCAACACATCCCTGAGTAACACTGATTTGATGCTTGAGTATCATCCAACTCACCAATAGCCATGGAAGGAATTTTAAAATAGAGTTTACCTGCGATTTAAAATTGACCCGTTTGGCATTTGGTCTTCTAGGAACACATCTACAGAGTTACAAGAGGTCTATCTTTATTTATATAAAGGTATACCCTGCTTAATGCAACCCTTTTAGTGCTGTTTCGTTATAACGCTATTTTGTATAACACCTATTCTGTATAACACCCTGCCTCGCTATAACGCTGTTTTTTGGCGCCAAACCCCTTTTAAGGCTTCGATTCTCCCAGAATCCAGGATGACCCAGAGGCTTCAACATCACAAATTTGAAGTTTATATTTCTTCTAATGATTCTTTATTTAATATTCATCCTTGATCTACTGGTTCTGTTGCTTATCATTGTAGATTTCCTTTTTCTGATATGTGTTTCCTATGTTCCTGATCTCTGCTTTTTTCAGTTCTGGGATTCCCGGCAGCCTCGCAAGTGTCTGAACGTGTTGGCATGTCAGGTGCCCGTGTGGAAGGCACGTTACACGGTAAGACGATAAATAGTGGAGTACATTGGTTACATTAGAGATGTGAGTGGGTTTGGATTATGGATATAATGTGTCACTGAACACAATTTGTCCGGTTGTATAGCGCTATGTATATTCTGCTAGGAACCTGGAATCTAAACCTAATTTGAAGTTTAATTATCCTACACACCAGAGACTTAGATTCACATCTCCCCTCCTCAAGATCCACCAGACAAGCCATGCTTTAGGTCAAACCGTGTGTGAACAACGGTGAGGCTACTAGTATTCAGCAAGGCTGTGGAGCCTCAAGTTTGCTTCACCTGAGTATTTGCACAGTGAGCTCTGTATGGTGAGTCTGGGGAGAGATTTAGGAACCACTGTACATAGCATATAACAGCAGCTTGTCCAAGCCAGTGCCATCAAACTGCAGAGTTTAACTCCTTTATAACTCTTCAATTGAAGACACTCTTGTTTCAGTTCACACTTTGTTTTTTGTCTATTTGCCTTACATTTTGTTAATCAATATTATTTATTTTAATTAATATAATTTATTTAGCGTGGATTTTTTTTTGTTAAATGTGTAAAACCTCTTTTAATTGCATGGTAGAATTTATGGAGCTATAGTAGTTATTTAGAAAGAACTCTGCATACACTGATTATTTTAATCTGTGCTGTCATTCCGTGGACATAAGTACATACCCTCCATAACATACACTGCAATTGTGGCCTGTTGTCTGGTATTAGTTACTTGTGCTCTTCTTCTAGCCCTTTAGCAATGGTCTGGTGACAGTAATGGTCCCTCAGTTGCGTCGAGAGAACAGCCTGCTGCTGTGGAACGTGTTTGACCTGCACTCTCCGGTTCATATATTTGTGGGACATGATGACGTTGTGCTTGAATTCCAGTGGAGGAAACAAAAAGAAGGTTTGTATCCTGGTGATAGGGTGAAGGAGAGTGTATCCTGGAAATGGTCTGAAGGAGGGGAATGAAAGGGAACATATAAAGCATTATAGTGAGGAAGCTTAAGCACCATGCACTCATACTGAATTATATCAGACATTCACAACCATCTTCTGTCAGAGGCAGGAAACAGACTCATTATTATTAGTATTTTTCTTTATTTGTTATGCACCAGCATATTCCGTAATGCAGTGAATTACATAAAAAAAAATAAAAAACTTTTTTTAATAACATTACAAATGAATGTAGGAGCATAAAATCAAACATATATAGAGCTTTTTCCAAAGCACCGACACAAGATTGAAAACTTGCAAACTTACAGTCTAAAGCAGGGTTGGGCAAGTTCGGTCCTGGAGGGCCACATACATGCCTGGATTTGATGATATCCCGCTGCACACAGGTGAGTCAAGCACTTTTTCAGTCATCCTGATTGACTCAATTGTGCACAGAAAGGATATCTTCAAATCCAGGCTTGTGTGTGGCCCTCAAGGACCAAACCTGCCCACCCCTGGTCTAAAGGGTTTGGGTGTGATACTGAAGTGTTCTCCCAGCTTGATTTACGAGGGTGCTCCACCAAACTAATTAGAAACGCTGCTTGACTTGAGAAGCCAACAATACACGTGTACGGCTGGTAAACAATTCTTGTAAGAACAGGGGACTGGAGAAAATTATTTTTGGAAAATCCACTCGCCCTACAGAGTGAGGACGCACATAGGCCGATAATGGCGATTGGCACAAATCCTTCCTAAGAATGGTTGGATAATCAGATTGTGATATATAATATTTACATAAAATGCACCATTTTCAACAAATCTAAAAAAAAAAATATTTTTTTATTTTTCTTCTTTAAATCAGACTGCCTTTACTGTTTACATTTAAGCGGGTAAAATAAATATGTGCAAAAAGTGGGTTTTTCTGTTTAGTGTAAAACTGGTCAAAGTTTATTTTTAGATGTTTGACTTCCCCAAGAGACATAGAAGAAGAGGTCATCATAGTATGTCTGCAATGTATATGGACTCTCTACATCACTGATAAACTGAGTTTTTTATATACATATCCTTTTTAGTATATGTTACAGTAAATGATCAGACCTACATAAGAACATGTTAAATGGAGATAACTGACTGTAACCCCTCATTATTAGACAAGCTCCTTAACACACATTTTTACTTTATACTTTTTTAGGGTTAAAGGACTATCAGTTGGTGACGTGGTCCCGGGATCAGACTCTGCGCATGTGGAGGGTGGATGCCCAGCTTCAGAGGGTAAGCTCTAGTCTTCAGCTGTTTACCTCTCATATATTGGAGGATCCATTCTCTGCCAGTACTTGTCCCTGTACAGGAAAAAACCTGCCTGATAACCCTAGTTGTATTTATAGTTCAACTTTCTTTCAGATCCAGTCATTGAATTTGTATGAAAATATGATTTTGGATCACCATTAAGCACATCTGTATGAAGCTAAGCGATAAGATGTGTTTATTTCATTTACATTTCACCGGTTATAGCTGTATGTGTGGCAGAAGCAGCCACAAGAGACTTTTGCATTGATTATTGCCTGTATTTGAACTGTATGTTATTTGAGCATAGTGGATTTTATTAGACTGATTCTGGCCCTTTAAATGCTCGGACAAAGGATCTGCAGTTTTGCTATGCACTTCAGATGCAGAGTGTGAAGAAAAAACATGTTTTATGGTTATTTTATTCTTATGGTTAAAATATGATCACATTGCTATACTGTAGATATGTTGGTCTGCTAGCCTAAAAGATAATCCTATCACAGGGGCTCCTGCGATAGGAAAGTCTATTGTGTAAAGTGTTTGTGAGAGATAGCACAAAGAGAAGGATAATCTAATCAATGTCTGTATTGTATAAAAGTAGCCAGGTAGCCTCAGGGAGGTGTGACCACACCTATTGTCTCTCTATGTGTATTGTGTGGCCAAATAGGGGGATGTGTATTACCTGTGAGAAGAGATGTATATATACTTCTGGATAACAAAATAAAGACAGTATTCTTTGACTCCCAATTTAGTGTCGTCCAATATGGGAGGTTGGGGCTTGTGAGACTGCAGTGCTTCTTGGATATTTTACCGTATACCAGCGGAGATACTGGACTTCGTGTTCCAACTCCGTTACAGTATGTATGAGCACACCTCTGCTGTGCTCATACAATAATTTATTTTGTTTGGTAATACATGATTACCAATATATTTGAAGGAGTTATATATAATATATATATCCCTTTATCTTAGCAAGTATTTAAGATTGAGTACATTGAAAAGGATTGCACTGTCCTGATCGTTGTTACTTTTTTTGGAAGATCACATTCACTGCTGTATGATTCCTTTATTCATTTTTAGTTATGTGCCAATGACATTGTGGATCCAGTTGATGAGATGATGGATGGGTTGTCCTTGATGCCCGAACAAGAGAAACCTCTGCAACCACAAGAACAAATCTCTGGTCCTTCAGAGGAAGAAGGTGAGTTCTGATCAGCACCTCATCAGAGGAATACGTTATAGTACTGGCGTCCTCTCCAGAACCGCACATTTACGTTCCAACACAATCCCCAGTAAACCCCATATGTTTACCATACTGTTCTCCATAATGTCACATTATGGATGGTTTAAAAGTACAAAGTACAGTATTGTGTACATAGAATTTTTAACTGATTTCAACGCTAATATGGAGGTCTATTTAAATGCATCGGGATAATTGTTGATTGGCACTCCAGAATACTAAGGAGATTTTCATCAGGATGACTTAACAGGCCAATGTAGACACCTTTCAAGCTAAACCTATTTTTAGATCACCATTAATTAACATTACCAAAATTACTGTCCAAACAGAAAAGACAGGCTTTAGCAAGAACATCTAATCTAAAAGCACAGTTCCCATCATACATGTTCGCTGCAAAACCCTCCCCACCTCCCTCATGTCCGGGCACTATTGTTTATTACACTTAATCAGTGATTGCTAGCCAGGTAAGTGAGCATAGTCCATGTTATTTAGTCTGCAATTAATGCAATCTCTGATGAACGGATTGTCTTCAAAACAATAGTGCCGCCGACATAAAGATGGGAGAATGGCGTAGCGGCCATAACTGAGATTAAATGCATATCTAAGTTTCCTGGATTATGACTGCATCTGGTAGGGGATATTTAGTAGTGTATGACAAAAAAATTTTGCATGAAAAAATACCAAAATCATAAACAAACTCACCCTGATTTTTGCTAAATCTGGTTAGTTTGCAAGCAGTTGATTTTCAGAGTTAATACCCCTGAATTTTAGTGCTAAAATTTAGCATACAATTCATAATTCATTTTTGGTCAATCGGAGGCAGCAATACATTCCGATACATTGTAGCAATCTGTAATAGCAGCTTGCTGAGGAAGGCATCATGGGAGGTGTAGTCACCCTGCAGCAGGAAACAGGGAGGAGCAAGACACTGCTGTGTAAGATCTCTGCATTGAGCTGCTGTTGGCTTGAAGGTTGATAAAGGGTTAAATCCATACCCAAATGCAGTGTTTCTATTGGGAGGAACACTGTGCCTATGTAGGCAGCTCTGGAGGTGTGGAAATAAAATAAATATGTCTGTGTTCATAATACGTCAATGTCATGTGCATTTGTGATATAAACAACATGTGTTAGATTAGAAAAAGGTAAAAACAGGGAAACTTAGATGGTTTTGACTGCTTTTAAATGATATTTTCTGGGTAATGCATTTTTTTTTTGCTGCTGTTTGCTCATATATTTTTAATATTAATGGTGAATTCAACAAGTCATCTTGATGAAACTCTCCTTATTTGCATTTAATAGTCTGTGTTGTGTGACCGAATGAACATATTCATATATATTATGGAGTGCGCTGCAGTTGTTGTTTCCCTCCAGTGCATTTAAATGGACCTTCACTGAACATTTCTCATCTAGAAGTGACAAACCACTCTGCTGCAAAACTTGTGAAGTAATTTGCATTTTATATGTATAAGACTAACCTCAAGTGCAAAGCTTGGCGCGCATCTGGCCCATTGTATCCTATTCAAAATGTCTTTCTTCCTCGTTGTATAAATGTTCTAGACAGGTTTCTCTCTTCTGTTTCAGCAGCTTTGGGTGAAGAGTCGCCCCTCACTCCCATGGTTGTTGGAAGCTCAGAACAGCCAGGACTCCCTCAGACCCTGCAGCAAGAGTTCTCCCTGATTAATGTTCATATACGCAATGTCAACATTGAGGTAAACTGAATGTACTTGAAGTAGGACACCATGATTATATGCCAAGTATAGTGGTATTAATGTATAATATTATAATAATATAGGGACATGTATGGACCTGTGGCCACTAGCACTTGTGTACTAGCACATACATTTGTAATAAAGACTGAGCAAAGAGCTTTGCTGCTCTCTGCCACAGGGTTTCTCTGCATCCTGTCCAGGGACCGGTCCTTGAGACGTTATCTGTCTGTCCTCAGTGTGGGATAACGAGATCCTGATACTTTAAATATAACACTAGTGTTAGTCCCAGTTATAGAAACGGTATTGAGGAACTTGCTGCAGTTAAAATGTACTCTATGGAAATCGGTACAAAACTAAATGAAAAGTTCTGAATTTCAAAAGCGCTCTTCTGGAGTACTTAAAGGTTTCCAGCCTGTCCCCAGATCAAAAAGGGTGACCGCCTATGCTTCATACAACCCTTTATATTAACACTAGCGAATTGCCCGTCCAAAAATGACGGCAATGAAATTGTAAGTGAGCTAATGGTGTTTGGTGTATATAATGTGGCTGATGTAGCGTCTTTTGTTTTCTATGTCGTGCGAGTTTTTCGGAAAATCCGTAGGTGTTTGGTGGTGTTTTGCGTGTCTAGGGACCTTTAGCCTTGTTTTCGTTTTGTTCGGCGGCCATTTTTTCTCTTGCTTAGGTGATTTTCGGGTCTCTAAACTCCAAAATGTGTGCTTAAATGGAGGTCTAACTTCACTTGCAGAGGTTCTCGGTGCCCCCCCTTGCTGTGAGTAACCTTTTTATGTGTTTGTTGTTTGTATTTGTTGTGTTTGTAATGTTTTTGGGGTCGCGCGGGTTGCGTCCTTGTTTTCTAATCTCGAAGGTGTTTTTCGGCAAATACGTATGTGTTTGGTGGTGTTTTGCGTCTTTACACTGCTGTAGCCAAGTTTTCGTTTTTTTTGGCGGCCATTTTTTCTCTCGCTTAGAGAATTCTTTTTAGTGTCTAAACTCTTTTAATTTGACTTAAATTGAGGTGTAACTTTAGTTTTCGAGGTCCTGGATGCTCCCTCTTCCTGTAAGTAAGCTTTTTATGTATTTGTTGTGTGTATTTGTTGTATTTTTCATGTTTTGATGTGCGTGTGTTGCGGGCGATTTTTGCGAGGTCGTAATGTGTCTCGTATTTTGTTTGCGTTGCAACGTAAATTTTGCAAGGGTCGCAGTTGCTGGCAAGGAGCGCAACGGCTCGTATACTCACAACTATATATGTGATGGCGGTTGTGAGGCAGGTGACCAACTCCTAAACCACTATACAACTACAGCTATACCTTGTTTAACGCTGTAGATAGGTTCCAAGCAATAGGAGTGTTAAGCAAAACAGCTCTAAACGGGGTCATATTAACACGGGGAAGATAGGGGAACTCATGAATAAAAATACACAATTGCAATTGAGAATTTATCAAGTTTGTGTTGTTGTCTGGCCACTTCAGGTTAGCTGAAACTTTTGAATTAACTCTGGGTTCCTGTTTATGCTGAAAAGCAGCCTGGGATATGCAGTTTGTCGGTGGTCAAAGGCCTGGACAGAAGAGACAGGGAGCAGGAAGCACCTCCCAGGCAGTGACATCAGTGCTCTGCTATTGGCTGAGAAATAAGGAATCGGTGTGAAGCGGGGCTGCCTATATATATTTTTTGCGTTAATTCCATCATCCTTCATCTATACGCTGTGCCACACATCAAAAATTAGTTTAGAAAAATAATGGTTTGTAATATGTGGTTTTTAATGCTCATTATAAAAGCTCAGCTTGTTTATAGATGCATGATTGTAGAAAAGGAAATATCATTTTTACTGTTCATATCTTGAGGAGCTCCAGCATATTCCATATTTCTAGGGTTATAATTAACACATTGATAACATTTGCCTATATAACTTGAAGACTGTAAATAAGATAAGATGGTACCTTTGTACATATACATTGGGTCTAGAGGAGATAAGGGTCCTGCTGCTATGAGAGTTTACAATCTAACAAGCACTGCAAACTATAATATAAATATTTGATGAAGAGATAGGTATTCTAGCATGACCTTCAGAAGAGCTGGGATCTAGCTAATTTCATCAGCGCACGCTGTGAGTGCACACCGCCATCGCACGCCCGACCGCATGCGTCACAGCAGCATCTAGTGGTTGGAATATGCACTGCAGCGAACCGAGGGAGTGTGACTGCAGGGAGCTGAGGGACTTTGACATGTGAGTGGGGACAGGGGGGTGTGTATGAATGGAGGATTGTAGAGTACGTATGGCAGGAGAGCGAGAGTCTGTAACTGGTGCAGTGATTGTTTATATGGGAGGGAACAGGAGAAATGGGGGAAGAGGAGTATGACAGGATGAGAGGAACTAGGGACTGGAGAGTATAGCTGTGTGTGACAGGTGGAAATGGGGGGCTGTATGACAGGTGGTATGGGGTAACTATGACAAGGACAATTTGACAGGCATAATGGAGGTCTGGGTGACAGGGAGAGTATGACCGGTGGAATTGGGGGGCTGTGTTGACAGAGACAGGAGGACAGTATGACAGTAAGGTCGGGGTGAAGGAGGGGAGCTGGGGGGGTTAGTGGGGGGGGTTTCTTATGTGGCCCTGTGAGGGTGCAGGAGATCATAATGGGGGAGGTGGCGGTGGGGCTTGGGTGGCCCTGAGGTGTGGGGGTGTAGGAGATCATAATGGGGTGCGGGGGCGTGCGCTGATGAAATTAGCTAGATCCAAGAGCTCTGAGACACCACAATAGATAGCCTTATTTAAATTTGGGAAGTTAAGGAGACAAGTGTTATGCGTTCGCTAACAGATTGGCCTTTATTACAGCATCCTAGACTTTCATTTTAGGTTCAGGCTTTCTTCTAGCAGCACATTAACCAGGAAATACAGTATATCAAGCCGCGAGGCTTATGGATTTGCTGCCTGATTCCATAATAGCTGGCATTTCCCTAGGTGGGCAGTCCATGCCCTGTTATTTCTCAGTTGCTTTTACTCCATGTGCTTCACAACTTTACATAGTATTCATTCATCCATAATGCATCGCTGTTAATGAATGACCTTCTTTTGTGATAGATGGACGCCATGAACCGGAGCTGCACAGTGTCCGTGCACTGCAGGAATCACAGGGTGCGCATGTTGGTCATGTTCCCTGCTCAGTATCCCAACAACGCTGCTCCCTCTTTCCAGTTTGTCACTCCTACAACTATCTCCTCTCCAATGAAAGCCAAACTGCTCAAGGTAAGGGCTCTGCAAAGGAATCGCACAAGGTTTCTGTTCTAGTTCTATTGCTGTTTTACAGAAATGTGATATGGTAATATGTGCGTTTCCTTTAAATATTTCAGTTTGTCACATTGCACTACTGCTGAAATAATTTCCAATCTATATATTTAACTTTATTGATACTGTAAAAGTATTAATGCACTCAGCCATCTTTCCATGACTGACACTAATCGGTAAATACACTGCTTTATAATTATAAAATAATAATTTAAAAAAGTATTAAATATTACATGAGCATCTTGCAGTGTGAAAAAAAAAATATTCTGCACATTTTTAACATAAATACACACTATACTCACTCCATGCACATCAAACAAAGGATAGTTTATGATGTAGTATTGCCACTGCTTTTTTCTTTTTGCTTTGCAGCCAATTTTAACACTGCTTATTCTTCAAAGGTTGTGTACGTTTTAATTTATGTGGAGAAGACTCCCAGCATGCTTGCATCAGTATTGTTTTGTCTTCTCCAATTTTATTTTTGATGAACATATTGCACATGGCACTTTTTAATACCATTCATTGGAATAAGTACTTTTTTAGTAGTGTGTTGCAGATATGTATAACCTCCTCTGTGACCCAATATTTCTATTCTATTCTGCAGCCTAGTTTTGTTTCTGGAGAAGGAAGAAGGTGTTATAGTCTAGACTACGCTTTGAGGGGGTGTAACCCCCCATATACCTCCACTTTTAAAAGTAAACTACTGTCTCACAATCCGGAAGAACTTTGAAGGCATCTTTAGCTACCAAAAATGTGGCAATTCTGTCTTCTCCTAGAGGTTGCATTTCTGCTCTAGTTGGCACATATTTCAGCAAATATACTGACCATTCCCTCTGCCCTTTCAGATTCTGAAGGACACATCTCTGCAGAAAGTGAAACGTAACCAAAGCTGCCTGGAGCCCTGTCTGCGCCAGCTGGTGTCCTGTCTGGAGAGTTTTGTGGTGAGTGATCAGAGAAATAAGGAGGGGACAGGGGTGTGAATATCAGGGAGAATCAAGTAATGCTGCTCCTCCCTCAGCTTGTGCGCTGCCTGGGATATACTATTGCTCCTCCCTCAGTAGTGTATATATATATATATATATATATATATATATATATATATATATATATATATATATATATATATACACCAAATGTTTTAGTGTCCATCTATAGAAGTGGCCTATTTTCTTGTGTTTTTTTCTCCTCTCCCCTATTGTGTCATTGTCTTCTATGTAGCTTTTTTGTATTCTATTATTGGTTCAATCTGAGTATTTAACAAATTTCTCTCGGCTTGTTTTTCAGAACCAGGAATCCAGCCCCTATAATTTGCAGGGACCCGTGACACCACCACTGCCAACTTTTGCGCGGGTCACTAATGCCTATGGGTCATACCAAGATGCCAACATTCCATTTCCACGCACATCTGGTGCCCGCTTCTGTGGGGCAGGTGAGCTCTAATTCAGATCATTGAGTTTAATGGCTGTGGAAAGTAATAGGGCAATGTAAATAGTGACATATAACAGTGTAACTGAGATTTCTTGTTCCTCCGTGCTAGCTAACAGCTGATGAGTGACATAACCTCCAAAATGTCAAGGTGTTTATCTGTGATCCCATTACATGACTATAGGAAAACCCCATCAAACCTTCAAGCAGTTGGTGTACTATTCAATCAGCAACTTTCCTTTTATCAATTTGAACATTACTAGTAGTGATCAATGACAAGACAAAAGATAAAAAACAAAGACTTAAAAGCTAAAACTATTCTATTATATGGACTGTTTAATATATGATGACTCTTCAAAACCATTTTTGTAAACGAAGCTCTGATTTTCTGATAAATAATTATATTAAATAACTCATTCTATGCTAGAGACATGTTAAGTTAATGTCATTTTCTTTCTAAATTTGAAGTTTTGCACCAAGGTTGAGCTAACAACGAAAATATGATTCATGATAATTGGGGTGGATAGCCATCAGGCCGGTGAGAGGGGCCTGGCTGATCTCTAATCTCAATTTTAAAAATGAGAGGATAATTTGCTAAAGACCATTTGGAAAATGGATAAATATATAAAAAGATCATCAAATATTTCAGAAATGGCAGGGTTTAGAAATAACAGAAATGATAGAAGTATTCTTCAAAAAGAGAATAAAGAATCCAAAGAACAGAGAGAGACCAAGCAACTCAATTTGTCACTAGATATGACTTCTGATGGTATAAGAGATCAGAAATGTGTTCAATCTATTGTACAACAGATTTCAATAATGTTTATGCCATTAATCGAAAACTCGCAAATAGGTGCTGACTTTATTAACATTTTAAATGATAAATCTCAGAATAGATCAAACAGAGCAAATAATATCTGATGCAGAAGAAAGGATGATAGAATAAGAAACATAAATACAATATTTATTGGAATAAAATGAAACTTTGCAGTCTCAATTTGAAGATATGGGAAATAAGAGTAGATGGAATAACTTAAGAATTGTTGGCCTATTGGAACCTGTTAATAGCCGTAATTTTATTACATTTTGCATCATTCGAACTACCCAAATTGGTTAGTATGAACCCAAATAAATCATCAGTTGCTATTGAAAGAGCCCATATAATTGGTTCTCAGAGGAAACAAATACAGGGTTCAATAGTCAATAGAACAGTAATGATATGATTTCTCAATTATCAAGAAAAACAACAAATATTGCAATATTTAGAGAATTGGAAAGCATATCAGGCTCCACTTTCTGACTATTTAATGACTACTCCGCAGAAGTGTTTTTCGCAAACATAAACAATAAACCTTATTAAATTGCAATTCGGTAAATTTAAAAGGGCTCTATTTAAGCACCCAGCATATTTTATTTCCAGAAGTTTTTAGTTAGTGAAGACCTTGCTTTTGGATAGAAGTTCACTAACTAAAAACTTCTGTAAAAAAATATGCTGTGTGCTTAAATAGAGCCCTTTTAAATTTACCGAATCACAATTTAATAAGGCTGAAAGAATTCTCAACATGTAGCAACCAACTTTTTCAAGAAGGCAGGAAATTTGCCTAGCTTTATTAAGATTGGAGACTTCTAGGGAAATAATGTTCTTTGAGAAAGTTGATGTAGCACTTTGATTCCTCCAAGAAGAAAAGATAGGGAATTAAAGAAGTCTGTAAATACCAGAAATAATATTATTGTGAATACTTCCTGTATTGAATAGCCCTGAAGAGGGGACAGTAGGGAGGGAAGAATTTAACTTTTTTTTCTGTGGTCAAATTAAAGGAGAAAGAGGGGAAAAAGGGAGAGGATGAGAAACAGAAGAAATGGAATTTGTAAAGATTAGAGTAGTGAGATAATCTAGAATGTACAGAATTACTTTCTGGGATGTGGGGGGGGTATGAATTTGCTGATAAAAAGGCTCTATTAATGGTGATTTAATTATCATGAGTTGACATTGTAATGATACTTCTGCAGATTTAGACAGAATTAAGCTCCCAAGGGGTCTCTGTAAGAAATGGGTAATAAAAGGGAAAATAAAATCAATAAGGAATTAGTAAATCATTTTAACCTTGTTGATATTTGACACACTTTAAATCCACAAAAGGGAAGAAGGAAGAAAAAAGGAGAAAAGAAAGTTCACTTGTTATTCAAAAACATCAAACTCTATCACTGACTGTTTATTTTGTCATTTAATTTCACCAAAATTAGTAGATTGAGAAATTACAAATTACAAATATTGTTTTATCAGACCATGTACCTATAACGATTAATATGAAACTTTCACAAAACTCGAAATTGGAGATTCCCCACTGTTTCCTAAAATATGAAGAATTTTGGATCTATATTAGACATTTTTTTAATCTCAATACACATATAGACACTATTGACCTATTTTTGAAAACTGCTAAAGCAGTTTGCAGAGGAGATATTATTAGTTATTGTTACTAACAAAAGAAAAAATCAAAGAAAAAAAGGGAAAGAAAGAAAAGGGAAAATAAAAAAATGGATGAATACAAAGGTTTCATTCATCTTTTATAGAATTAAAACATGAAATATATGATTCTTGACTAATATGATAGAATCCGAAACTTGGAAAAAAGAAAGAAAGAATTTAAATGAAAAGGGCTAAATCATTATGAGGAAATAATAAAAACTGAAAACAATAGTAATTTCTGTTTGAATCTAAACTTCATTATGTTGGAGGTGCAAGAAATATCTTTCTTTTGTTTTTTGGCCACATAAAAAATGTTTTATCTGTTTTATATATATACTTTGTATATCCAGCAAATTAATGTCAAATATATCATGTGCCACCCCCTTTTTTCCTCCTTTTTTTTTCAAATAATTTAACAACAGTAACCAATCACAATTTAGCCTATCCAAATACAGTTATCAAACACAATAAGTCATGTCATTAGTATAATAAATATCAACTTATTATACAATAAATTGCTTATGTCCCAGTTCTATAAATACAGTTATCAGCCACAGAGATGATACCTTTAACATCATACATTATTAATATTTTAAATAGAAATTAATTGCTTCATTCTCCTTTTTCAAACGGAGACTAAAAAGAAGATGTTGTTTATCTTTTACGACTTAATTATCCAAAAAAGAAGGGGAAAAGAAGGGAGGAGAGGGAGGAAGAAGCGGAGGAAAAAAAAAAAAAAAAAAATATATATATATAAACAACATCTTCTTTTTAGTCTCCGTTTGAAAAATATACAAAGTCATGGTTAGTTTAAAGTAACACTAAAGTCTAGTTTTTTTTAAAATTTATTTATTTATTTTTTACTTTGAATGAAAATTATATGCTTTTCATAAATATTTTATTGAAATAAATTAGATATTTCAAGCATAAAAAAATAAATAAAAATACTCTAATTATATGATTGTACCAGATCTCCTTATACATGTATGTTGGTTTTAGGGGATTCTTTGCACCTTTTTCTGCAGTTAAATCCATATTTTGTTGGGCAGAATATATATATATATATATATATATATATATATATATATATATATATATATATATATATATATATATATATATATAATTATATATAATTTTAGCCAATTGAATGCAACATCTCCAGAATTTATCAGTTATTTCTTAATCCAAATATCCATAGTTTAGAAGCTTGATATACTGTTTCTGCTGTTTAAATTGGTGTAAAGAGCTCTTAATCCGTAATATTTTTGATGAAACATTTTTAGGAGATATCCCTAATGATCTCAGTGACTTGTTACAATTTAATAGTAGGGACAGATTGTCTTGTTGGTGAAGTTTGGAACGCTCTCCACTTGCATCTGACTTCTTGTGTGTCTGTATTATATCTTCAGGCTACCTTGTGTATTTCACACGACCTATGACCATGCACCGGGCTGTGTCCCCCACAGAACCAACACCAAGGTGAGGGTCCTCCTGATCATAGACACTGCACCGCTAATGGTCTTAACTACAGGGCATATAATTATCTTTTACACATTGCACATGGTTTTGAAAGAACATGTTTTTCACACAAAAATTGTAGTGTTGAAAACCATGTTTATAATGACTCCTATTTTTATGTAAATACTGTAATTGCAGCCGTCAGAATCTCCCTGTGTCAAATGTAAATATGTTGTGTGACCATTCCTTCCCTTTTGATTAAGAATCTAAGATTATGGAAGTGGCATCATAATATTTGAAAAAAGCAGCATTAGGAAATTAATTAAAGGATAACAAAAGTCGCCATATGTGCAGACTACAGAACTACCTACTGAGCTATCTGGTCTGTTGCTTCCTTAACTGCTGCAATGTAATGAAGTAGTTACAATGACTCAGCCACTGCCTGATTCAAAGGTTCTACACCTGATTCTAATTAATATCCTTTATGTTGCACAAGGTACAGAGCTCATTATTCATTCAGGCAGAGGCAACACGCTGAAATAGCCTGAATTCAATTGATCATAACTCCATGAATTCAGCATTCATTTTAAAAACTAAAACACATTTTCCACATGCTTTTTCACCCTCTATCCGTGGTGCAGAGCACATATGGGGACTTATGCGGCCTTTTAAATCTAAGAACACTTTAATTTTTTTGCATAAATGCTACAAGTGATTAAAAATAAAGTGTTTAAAACACAGTGCCTTAAATGACCACTGAACAATGTAAAAAAAATGATTGGACAGGAAGTCATAAAGCTATTTTTTTTTAAATACTCTCTTGTTGGACCCTGGATGAATCAATAATTATTTGGTGACATAGAGACCAGGACTTGCATTTAATGTTGCATGCTGACACCTACCTCCTTCCCAGTATATGCTCAGAAGCAAATTCTGTAAGCTTTAATGATATAGCAACTTCTCTCTCCTCCTCCACACCTCCTTCCACTGTTATGTATATTACAGGCCCTCAGGGTGTGTTGAACCCAGACAAGATGGAACATTCTATAACCGTCTACAAAATCAATATTATCTCTAAAAAATGATTTTATGATCTTGGCTTGTATAGCTGCTAAACAAACAGGACATTTTTCTTTTAATACAGTTTTTCTGTAATCTTTCTGATGATCTTAATTCCTTTTTTTTGGCAGGTCTCTCTCCGCTCTCTCCGCCTATCACAGCGGGGTGATCACACCCATGAAAATCCGCACGGAGGGTCAAGGGAACCTGCGTCTATACAGTGGGAGCCCCACACGCAGCGAGAAGGAGCAAGTCTCCATTAGCTCCTTTTACTACAAGGAGAGGGTAGGTACCTGCAAACGCTACTCCTTTTGTTACTTCTTACACATTCACTATTACACCCAGATCTGATGGCTTCAATTAGCTGTATTCCCAGAGATGTAGCTTCTTACCCCCAAACAGACCTAGTTTATTAGATCTCAAAATGTATAACTCTCTCTAATTGTCCAAACAGAATCAATGTGAAACTGCAAGAGGAAATGGATGAAGTTTCAAATAAAGTATCATAAAACAAAAATTAAATGAAATACTCAAAAAACTGCATTTTATAAACAGCTGCAGGGTCAGACCAAGTATTAAGAAGTGGATAAATATATATATTAGGAGCTCAGGCTTTCTGTGAACACACCATTATGAATCGTACACATATTATATATACAGTACACATTTATTAATACGTGAACCTTTCATTCCTATAATAACTGGGACCTTTTCTTTGTTGGATTTGGCTTGTTCTCGTTTTGTGTCTCTAGCTGTCTCGATAACCTGGCTCAGCTATTTGGGGGTCTCTAGTCATCATTTAGGGTCCATACACTTTTTAACCCTTTAGATGTGATTTATGTATAAACACATTCATCCAGAGCTTTTTACATTCATCCATTAAATCTGCAGTCCTCTTGGGACCATCTGTCCTATTGTGTCACTGGGTGGTTCCAGAGGTCTTCTGTAAAACACTGGCACTTATTACTTCTTTTAAGGAATCACTGAAGTGTAGCAGCTTTTACAAGCCACAAGTCGTTTTTTTTGATACAATTTGTTTAGCCGACTCTGCTTGTGTTGCAGCATTTTCTTCTTAGATGCTACAAGTCCTTAGTACTTCAAGAGGCTATTCACAGTGGCAGTCTGTCTAGAGATGTTTTTTGAATGAATCCATGATTCCTCCAAGGTGTCCAGTCCTCTTAAAAAAAAATAGCTAATATCTGCTGCAAATAAAGCAAAATATAATTGTTAAAAATAAAGGCTGTATGTATTTATCTTAAACTTTCTATAAACATATTGCCTTTCAAGTTAGGCTCTGCATGAGAGCATACTATACATATAAGGCTTCAGTCTTTTTTAAGCCTCTATGATATTGAGGGTCATTATTGAGCCATGAACATACAGTATCCATAGAAGGATATATCTAAAGGCAGAAAATAACTCAAAGGCCCATCTCGTCTGCCTATTCTATCTAGCACCCTTAACTGTGAATATCTGAGGAGTTCTAATATAAACGTTATATCCACCCAGGAGGACTCTCCTCTATCTATATAAATGTGTGGATATGAAGATGCTCTCCGTCATCCTCACCTTGTCCAAACTGGATCAGCAGCAAAGAGCTTAAAACGTGGAACACATTATGGCGTCACAAATCCTGGCTGGCTCCTAACTTTTTAGTTCTACCTTTATTTCTATGTATTATTCCTTTCCTGGCTCCTAAAATGTTTGGCTGGCTCATCACTAACATGTCTGGTCCTTAATTATGCATGCACATTTTTCAACCTCTGCTTTATGAGGTTATTTTAGGACAGGGTAAATCTTGTTGGGCTTTTATTTACGCAATGTCTCAACACGACGCCATTGCTCTGCATCTATCAGGTAGATACGATTGCCCCAGCAGACACTGGAAGGGAATTCGGCATCTTTTAGAATAAACAGAGGGAGTCAAAATGTGCCAGAACGCAAATAAATGGCAGCAAAATGGCGAATTTCTGTTTCTATTCAAAAGCCTGTGCTTACCATGAGGACCTCACAACCTATACAGATGGACAAAGTATATTCATTCTGTATATCTGTATAATAATTTGTGCAGCTAGAATACAAAGCTTTTTATTTCATTTAAAAAAAATTTTTTTGCATGGGAGGGACCCACCTGTTCTGACGTCATTGATCTGAACCTTGTCAAGCTGACAAACCAGGCTCTAAATGAACTCCTACATTAGAAAAACCACTCTCCTTGTCAGAACACTTATCTTGAGGGTAATGTTCAGAGTACTAACTTGAAGTATGACTGGTCAGTTTTCACTTTAATGATCAGAAAATAAATGGAATGTCCTGCTGTATAAATCCATATAAAAGCTATTAAATAAGAAGCCTCATTTTTTCCATTCTAAAAAGAAGTTGTTTTCAAGTATAGTTCTTCAATAGCGTGTATTTTCTATATGAAAAGAGTGGTCCATTAATCAGGGATGTCAGTCGGTGTGGGTCCCACCTACGCCATCATTGCAAGTGTTGAATACAATAGGTGGAATACCAAGCTCCTCCTACTTTGTCTGTTGCACTAAAAACCTCCTTGCTTTTAAAATGTTTATTTGCTTTTCGGAAATAGATATGTGCACGGAAATAATACCTGGCTGTAGGTGTACTTTAAGCTGAGACTGTACATGATGTGTATTGTAGCAACTTGCCAGTCAAAAAATATGGCAACCCCCCCCCAAATTTGTGGGCCTCGCGATGAGCGCCTTTAAAGCTCATTGCAAGCCTATCCCCCCTCTACTTTACGGGCCTCGTGATGAGCCGTAACTTTGCGAGACAAACTCTCTCACCCCCGTGTTTGTTCCCCCCCCCCTGTGTCTCTTTCCCCCCCTCTCCCCCCGTGTCTCTCTCTTTCCCCCCTCTTCCTCCCCTGCGTCTCTCTCTCTTTCCCCCTCTCTCCCTCCCCTGCGTCTCTTTGCCCCCCCCTCTCCCTCCCCTATGTCTCTCTGCCCCCCCTCTCCCTCCCCTGTGTCTCTCTGCCCCCCCCTCTCCCTCCCCTGTGTCTCTTTGCCCCCCTCTCCCTCCCCTGTGTCTCTTTGCCCCCCTCTCCCTCCCCTGTGTCTCTTTGCCCCCCTCTCCCTCCCCTGTGTCTCTTTGCCCCCCTCTCTCTCCCCTGTGTCTCTTTGCCCCCCTCTCTCTCCCCCCTGTGTCTCTTTGCCCCCCTCTCTCCCCTGTGTCTCTTTGCCCCCCTCTCTCTCCCCTGTGTCTCTTTGCCCCCCTCTCTCTCCCCTGTGTCTCTTTGCCCCCCTCTCTCTCCCCTGTGTCTCTTTGCCCCCCCTCCCTCCCCTGTGTCTCTTTGCCCCCCCTCCCTCCCCTGTGTCTCTTTGCCCCCCCTCCCTCCCCTGTGTCTCTTTGCCCCCCCTCCCTCCCCTGTGTCTCTTTGCCCCCCCTCCCTCCCCTGTGTCTTTGCCCCCCCTCCCTCCCCTGTGTCTCTTTGCCCCCCCTCCCTCCCTCCCCTGTGTCTCTTTGCCCCCCTCCCTCCCCTGTGTCTCTTTGCCCCCCCTCCCTCCCCTGTGTCTCTTTGCCCCCCCTCCCTCCCCTGTGTCTCTTTGCCCCCCCCTCCCTCCCCTGTGTCTCTTTGCCCCCCCTCCCTCCCCTGTGTCTCTTTGCCCCCCCCCCCTCCCTCCCCTGTGTCTCTTTGCCCCCCCCCCTCCCTCCCCTGTGTCTCTTTGCCCCCCCCCTCCCTCCCCTGTGTCTCTTTGCCCCCCCCCTCCCTCCCCTGTGTCTCTTTGCCCCCCCCCCCCTCCCTCCCCTGTGTCTCTTTGCCCCCCCCCCTCCCTCCCCTGTGTCTCTTTGCCCCCCCCCCCTCCCTCCCCTGTGTCTCTTTGCCCTCCCCCCTCCCACTCCCCTGTGTCTCTTTGCCCCCCTCTCACTCCCCTGTGTCTCTTTGCCCCCCTCTCACTCCCCTGTGTCTCTTTGCCCCCCTCTCACTCCCCTGTGTCTCTTTGCCCCCCTCTCACTCCCCTGTGTCTCTTTGCCCCCCTCTCACTCCCCTGTGTCTCTTTGCCCCCCTCTCACTCCCCTGTGTCTCTTTGCCCCCCTCTCACTCCCCTGTGTCTCTTTGCCCCCCTCTCACTCCCCTGTGTCTCTTTGCCCCCCTCTCACTCCCCCGTGTCTCTTTGCCCCCCCTCTCCCTCCCCCGTGTCTCTTTGCCCCCCCTCTCCCTCCCCCGTGTCTCTTTGCCCTCCCTCTCCCTCCCCCGTGTCTCTTTGCCCTCCCTCTCCCTCCCCCGTGTCTCTTTGCCCTCCCTCTCCCTCCCCCGTGTCTCTTTGCCCTCCCTCTCCCTCCCCCGTGTCTCTTTGCCCCCCCTCTCCCTCCCCCGTGTTTCTTTGCCTCCCCTCTCCCTCCCCCGTGTTTCTTTGCCTCAATCCTCTCTCCCTCCCCCGTGTCTCTTTCCCTCCACCTCTCTCCCTCCCCCGTGTCTCTTTCCCTCCACCTCTCTCCCTCCCCTGTGTCTCTTTCCCTCCACCTCTCTCCCTCCCCTGTGTCTCTTTCCCTCCACCTCTCTCCCTCCCCTGTGTCTCTTTCCACCTCGCTCCCTCCCCTGTGTCTCTTTCCACCTCGCTCCCTCCCCTGTGTCTCTTTCCACCTCGCTCCCCCCCCTGTGTCTCTTTCCACCTCTCTCCCTCCCCTGTGTCTCTTTCCACTTCTTTCCCTCCCCTCTGTCTCTTTCCACCTCTCTCCCTCCCCTGTGTCTGTTTCCACCTCTCTCCCTCCTCTGTGTCTCTTTCTTGAAATTGACCAAGTTCCCAAAGCCTGCAAAGTGCTTCCGTGTTATGGCCTTGAAAAAAACGTGCATTTTTAATGATCACCATTTTTTTTCCAAGCCCGTAACTCGGAATCTATTGGGTGGTCGCCAAAAGACGCCAGGTTAAAAGCAGAATTTCTATTCAATTGGCATCTTGGCCACACACACACACAATGCTTCTTTAATTAGGTTATTGCTTATAGACTGCTCAGTGCATTGTGAGTGAGCAGTGTGTCCAACAGTCTAATGCAGCCTCTATACCTGAACATGACTGTCTTCAAGTCTCAATGTTTTAGATCTAATAAACCCTTCTAGCTCCTCCACCTGCAGTATATCCATCCTCTTGCCAAAATGGTGCCCATACTGTCCAGTTCCAGAAGATTTGATCCAATGCTTTGTCCCATGAACGTTTTCTCTGCCAACCCACTTTTTGATCAAATACTGTCGAATAAGAAGCCAATGTAGGCACTTTACACGTTAAACCAATTTTTAAAATGTAACATTAGATACATAAACAAACCGCAGCAAATCAAATCTTTACCCAGGATATATAATTTTAAAACACTGTTTACCTCATTAATGGCCTTTGCTTACCCCTACCCACCTCTTTTTGTTCTGAGTCCTACTGAAAGAAAGTGAAACATATCAGCTGTAACAGCATTGATTAGCCTGTTTCGGCAAGGCTTGAATAATGTTATCACAGTAGACATTTAGAGGAGTGGGGAGGAGCACAGCAGCCACTAGTGAAGTAAACTGTACTTTTATACTATATATTTTGGCTAAAGCTTTGGTTTTCTGCTTTTTGTAATGTTAATTAACTAAATAACTAAAAAATAGGTTTAAAATTACACTTACACTGGCCCTTTAAGGAATCAGAAATTTCCAGCTATTTTCTTGATGATTTTCCCATTTTTTTCTTCTCTATCTCCTCTCCTCCTGATTCTCCCCCCTCCTTTCTGCTCTACCTACTTGCAGACGCCCCCCCTGTCTGCTCGCCGGCGCTGGTCCATCCAAGTGATTAACGACTTCCCGGTACTGTGCCCTTCGCTACGTAACTTCCTCTCTGGTGCTCACTGTTAGAGAACCCAAGAATAAAACCCTGAATCTCTGAGCTATCCAATGAGGACATGTGTTATTGGGTATGTTAGTGCAGCCCCTCTATGATTTGGCGTACTAAGCTATAGATAACTCATTTTACATGGAACATATGTTGCAAACATGTAATGTCTAAATCCGTGCCACTTCATGACCATTCAAGCGGGTTTTATTTAGTAACGCATTAGCAATGAATTTACTATTTGAAGAAAATAGGTTCAATGGAGGTTTTAAAACCTATTTTGAGCTTTAAGATTCAGGGACTAGCTGATCTGCTTTCTCCACCTCCTATCAGAAGTCTGGAGGTGATGAAGGATCTGCCAAGGGGGCTGTCCTATCTTTTTTATTTTTATCTCCTGGCCACTTTATCTGTCCAGGAGGTTCTCCTCTTGATAGAAGCCTTTTGTATGCAGTGAAGAAGATAAACTTCTACCAGGACTTCCTCCTGTTCAGATCCTCCCACCAACTCTTGACACTTGGTAGGGGGTGGATAGAAGTTTATCTGCTGGAGTCTTAAACCCTAAAGTGCAAACATATGTTTTAAAGGTTATTTTAATTTGTTTTCTTCAAATATTGAATTTAAACCCTCTTATTTGAGCACTTCAGTGGTCATTCGATGCATAAAAGTATATTTTTGACTTTAGTGTCTATTGAAAATTAAAGTAAACTGTTTGTACCTGGTAGGATACTAATTGGTTATATGATGAGACTCCATTTGTAGGACGAAAAAGGCCTAGAATTATTTTCACACAAAAGTAAAATGCACCAAGAAAAAGACAATTTAAAAAGTAAATAATCACCCCAAGCAGTTGTATACAAGATTTAGTGACAATCCAGACATATATATACCAAGAGACTCCTTAGATATTGTTTGCTAATTACATATAAATACCTGGGCATAGTGTTGGGCTGTTGTTTGTTTTGATGCCCAGTTGATAGTTTGAGTCTCTCTGACATGTCCAGTGCCCTAATGGCCAAGGAAGGAATGGAGTGGAGATGAGACATCAGATGTTTTATTCTTGGGCTTTCCTTGGGCTATGTAACTTTCCCACAATCCATTTGTTTGGGGAGTGTCTTTGTGTCTCATTGCCAATCTTGTTGCTTGTTGGCTCCATCTGCTGTAGCTTTTCGCTCAGCTGTAGCTCTCTCTTCCCTTTCCAGTAATATCTTGGTACCTATAATCTGGTGATCTGTATATCTGTCCTGGTTTCTGTTTTCTCTCCGCTTTCCCTGCTATGCTCTCTCCTCCCTAGGTCGCCCCTATCCCTTCCTCCTGCTGTATTCTTTTATTTGTTGTGTTCCTTTCTACTTTCAGGCCCAACCCTGGTGCGTCTCTTGCTCCTATTTTTTTTTCCCCATCTCTGGTCACACTATTTTCACATTCCATGTGAAATGTCTGGATCTGTACTCCAATTTGCACTATTGCTCTGGGTGGTGCCAGGCTAATTCTTGGCATGGTTGGGTTAATGTTTTAAATTGGCACAGTAAGGCCAGTTTTAGAAAGTTCACAATGGGTGTGTTTGGGAGCGCACTTGCTGTGTTAGTCTGGGTGAGGGAACTATGTATAATATTGGTGAGACCCCTCTATATTGGCAGGAAGCTTATAATGTGATACCCCTTTACAAATAAGAGGTAAGTTCCATTAACTACATTTAAAGGACTATAATAAAACATGTCCCTGAATATTTGGAGACGAGTAGCCAATCCGAATGCTGTTCCGTATACCCATGTGCCCACCTCACATAAGAGTGAGTAGCCAGTCAGAATGCTATCCCATAGACCAATGTGCCCACCTCACATGAGTGAGCAGCCAGTCAGAATGCTATCCAATAGACCAATGTGCCCACCTCCCATAAGAGTGATCAGCCAGTCAGAATGCTATCCCATCGACCAATGTGCCCCTCACATGAGTGAGCAGCCAGTCAGAATGCTATCCCATAGACCAATGTTCCCACGTCACATGAGTGAGCAGCCAATCAGAATACTGTCCCACAGACCAATGTGCCCTCCTCTTACAAGAGCTAGCAATAATCAGAACGCTGTCCCATAGACCAATGCGCCCTCTCTCTCAAGAGCTAACAAGCAATCTGAACACTGTCCAAATGGCATGGATAGTCAAGCTGCTGTTATCGGAGCTTTTGACATTCTTGGTACAACTGTCACCATGAAGAGTGCTGAAATATAAAGACATCCCGGGTCCACTGAGAGTAGAACTTGGCACATAAAACTATGTAAAATATTGAGGCAGCAGATCATTGTTGTACTAAGGTAACATATCCTACACCTTTAGTAACTTCAACATGTAATTCCTTGAATGAACCAGCCTCTCAGTGCAAAACTCCAGATGTGATGTCACATTACCCACTGAAAAAAGAACCAATAAAGTGAAAGAGCTGCCAGCAATGAGCTGCTTGTAATGTTACATTAACACGTGGATACTAGAAGCCTTCAATGGACAGTAGTCTGATATTATTATTATTATTACAATTATTAAGTTATTGTAAAGAGTTAGTATTGATAATGAGCAAAATCTTTTAGCAAGAAGTAAAAATAAAATAACCTTTAAATGCATTACCTTCTTATACAATGTTGTGCTGTCCTCGCCATATTGTACATTATAAAACAGAGAAATGTATTCAATGGCAGAAATGAACTTAACCAAAATTCAGGATACTAGAATTTCTTATCCATGTCTGACTCCACCACTTCAGCTGGAAGACTTCCTTCTCTACTACACGTTCTGTAAACTAGAACTTTCTCATCTATATTTTCTCCCTTCAGACTTACATTTTTGACCTCTTGTATTATTTCTTTTCTGGTAAACACTCCCCTTCTGAACCTTATTAAACACTTTTATTACATATTTGCAGGTATCTCATATATCTCCCTCTAATCTATACATATTCTGGACATGGAGTCTCCTTATAAGTTGCGTCATTTAGAACATGCACTATTTTTGTCACCCCCTTTGAATTGTCTCTAATGTATTAATATTTTCTTGGAGATTCTGTCTCAGAACTGGACTCCGTATCTATAGAGGTCTGACTAGGGATCTATAGACTGACATTTGTACTGATCTTTATCTGCTGCTAATTACTCTACCAATACATCCAATCATCCTACTTGCTTTTCCTGCACACTTTTTGCATGATTTACTCTTAAATCAATAGGATTCCATCACCAAATTTCCATTAAAGATTTGTGCAAGTGAGCTGGATTATGAATGCGTCTCATAGAGGAGAATGAGTAGTGTATGGAAAAAGAAAAATATTTTGCATGAAAAAATACCAAAATAACAGTTGCCCTAAAGTTTTGCAAACCGTTTTCTGTCAATTTTGACACCCCCTGAAAATCCCAGGGAAAATTAGCATAACTAATACATTGTATTTTTTGGGTCTCTGAATTGTGCTGCAGCTTTCCTTTAGATTTCTGTAATACCCAGAACAAGATCTGTGTCCCGTCATTCACTGATTGTTTTATCTACATCCCAGGTGATACTTCCCCCAGCCTCAGTGGATTGCCCTTGTAACCCCCCCCCCCCAGCCCCAGTGATTTACCCCATCAGTCCTCCAGCCCCAGTGAATTGCCCCTGAGATATCTCCCAGCCAGAGTGAATTGCATAGACTCACTCGGAGACACATGCACACAGATCTGATAACGTTGCAGGTCATTGCAGGACCATAAATCAAGCATAAATGCTCATTCACCTAAAAGACAAATTCGAATAGGAAGAAGCTGAAATGTTTGATTTCAGTACAATTTTAATTTGTCAGAATTTATCAAGGAGAGGGTGTATGTCTAAAGCACTACTGTGTAACCGCATTTTTACTTAAATATCGATTTTATGGTCCTTTAATGACCCAGTGTAGAAGCCACGTCTAGCAGGCTGCATACAGCATTGCTGATTGGCTGCAAAAGCTGTGCATGCTCAAATGGTCAGGGTACACTTTTACAAAAAATGAACCCTCTCAGGAGCCTAGCTCAATGCTGGGGGTGTAAACATCACCTGCAACATTTTTTTTTAATGCAAAGCTAAAACATAGTGCATGCAAATAAATCTAATCATACACTACTAATTCCCCTCTATAGGATGCATTCATAATCCAGCTCACTTGCATATACTGTACCTTTAAGTAGATATTCTACTTTTTGGTTTAAGTCCATAATTATGCATTTAGTTTTGATTTTTTTTGTTTCCACGTACCTGCCCATTGCTCTAGTTCAGGGGTCGTCAACATTTTAATACCTACCGCCCAAAATTTCCTTACTGCCCATTGGGTTCCTCAGTAACTCAATTTACCTAATTTCTGGTTAAATCATATAAGCATAGCTTTGTATTGCCCTGTACTTACTAGATAGTGATCCAGTCCTGACCACTGTCCGTCCCTAGGCTCTCTCAACAGCTATCCAATCAGCCAATCGTGGTGCTGCGGGTCTCCGGCATGTGATATCACTTGTCAGCAACGCCACCTAGCGATTACCCCGCCGCCCACCATGAAAGCTTGAATCGCCCACTAGTGGACGGTAGGGACCAGCTTGACTACCACTGTTCTAGTTTATTAAATGGTTACACAATTGATTACACCTCCCGGGATGTCCACCCTGTTAGTTATTTTTGTGTCATCTGGAAATAGTTAAGCTTTCTCTTGAATATCACTAAAAATATATTAACCATACAGGTCAATCACCAAGCCCTGTGGCACTCTACTGGTAACCATGCCTTCCTCTGTAGAGTATTATCTCTCTGACTCCTAACCTCCAGCCAGAGTCCTATCCCTTGTACTGCTAGGATCCAGACTATTCATTCTAGAGAACTGTAAATATTTTGTGCTTTAGGGTTTTTTACCATGTATTTAAAATGTTCAAATGTTAGAAAATGTTTCTTTTCATGAAAAAGATTAAAAACATCAAATTTAGTCATTGTGCTAACTAGCTGTTATAAAATGCAGCAAGATCTGAAGATGACTGGGTATTTAAAGCGCCAATCTGGTCTCTTTTATTTTATATAGTATTCTAAATAACTAAACGACAATTGGAAATATTTTTAGAAAGTAAAAATAAGTAAATACAATTATTATTATTTTTTTACTGCAAGCTTACATTTTGTGTCCGCTGCTGTTTGTTTCCATTGTCCTGAGATAGGAACAAATGAGCTTCCTGTTAGCCTTGCTGTGAGCACTGGTAGTTGTAACTGCCAAGTTCCCATTGTGCACATAGACACTTCCAGTGCATTCAAAAAGTCTCCTCCAACCTTGGGAAGTTGTATCTGCTGTAACCAAAATGGTGGATTCCACAACAGCATAATTGCATACAAAATGAGGGATTGTGTTTAGATTCTAAAATACATTTCCTATTTTCTAGAGTAGCTTTTTAAAATAATTAGTTGATCATTGTTATGAAATATCAACCAGTATACTATAAGACGCCTTCTGGATCGCTACCTTGTTGTGGTGAGGGGGCTTGTGTACCTCAATGAAACTGTGAGCTATATCATGTAGGGTCACCCAAGATGGGCAGGTCATAATAGAGAGGTCAGACAAGTTGTAGTCCACTGGAGAAGGAACTAGCAGCCCTTTCCAGTATATTTGCCAAGAAACCATGTGGATAAGCACAACTAGAAACACAGATAGATGTGCCTATATGGTCACTGAGAGTTGGAAAGGACTGAAAAACAACATACTATTAGATCATATAATTAGTAAACATTTTTATTTCTATCCCTAAAACCCTTTTGCTCGTCAAAAATTATATTTTTCGGGCATAGTGTAAATATGTTAATAAACTCAATGTGTATAGACCTTGTCTGCAGAACATGTCTGGGTGCACCCTATATTATATTTATTCTTTTGTGACTCCCCTATTTCCAACATAACTGTTTTATGTGCATTCTCCACACTCCCTTATAGTGCATTCATACACCGGCAGGATAACTGCGCACGTCATATTGATGGGCGAGGTAACCCTCAGGGCTCATTGCTGTTGATTATTTCTCACTTGCTTTCCCTGGCTCCTAATTTGGGGTGAAAGTAACATGGCATGTTGGGGTCCTGTGTACAAGTTTGTTTTTGTGTTAGTTTTCTTCAGGAACAGATACATATCAGTGTTTTGTTACATTATATCTTGTGTTTGCACAATTGCCGGTTTCAGTTCTCTATAATAAAATATCCATCAAATTGGTGTTTTCCTATGTAAACAAACAAACAAACAAATGCTGCACTCTTTTGGTTTGTACAATATTAGGGTAGTTAGGATTATTTTTAGTATCTATCTGAAAATGGAAATGTGAGGCGGGGGCATTGGCTCTTTTACTGCTAGAGTTGCCAGGACAGAGTGGCACAGCCCAGTGAAACGGGCACAATTCATTATTCAATACCAACTTTTAAGAGAGGGCTCCTGTTCATGTGGCATTATGGAGCATGTTTCTTCTCCGTAATACTCAGGCAGCACAGGTCTTGTAGTTTCTTTACACGCTGGAGAGATTTGGGTCTAGCAGAGGATGTTAACTTTTGTTCTGTTTGGTTTTCTGCTCCCCCAGAAATCTCGGAGGTGGAAATCCAAGCGGGAACCGAGTGACTCCAACGCCCGTCCCATCAAGGCAGCCGGAAAAGTGATCATCCAGGACATCTCCTGCCTGCTGACTGTGCACAAGTCCCTGGGGGAGATGTACATGTGAGACTTGGGTCCTGGGTACTGTGCTCTCTCCTGGCAGTGTGTGTCTGTGTGACTCGGTCTGTAGGACGGTCTTGGGTGACTGTGGTCTGTCTTTTGTTTATTTCTGAGCTTCAAAGGTTTCCATGTGCGAGTTTAAAGCCGAACAACATTTAACATACTTATAGTTGTTTTTCTCCCACTTCGCTCTTTTATTTATTTATTTTTTCCTCCTGTCTTTTTCCTCTCATTCCTTTCTGTCTTGTCTTTCTCACATTGTTTTTTCTCTCTGTCTCTTGATTCCTCTGTTCTTTCCCCCTGATCAGACTGAACCATGGAGACCTCAAAGAAATGTGTCAGAAGAATGCAGCATCTGCTCTGAGCGTGGGACGCAGGGACCTAGTGCAGGTACCAAACCCCTCAAACAGATCAAGAAAGACTTGAAATCACATCACATGCACAGCAGCTTTTAGTCTATCAGCCCCCCCCCCCGACCCAACATGCAAGAGTAATAGGGCCCCCAGACTCAGTGTACCGTTGTTCGTTCAATTCTTTCATTAACTAATGTTATGTTCCCAGGTCTGGGCCCTGGCAGCTGCTGCCAATGACATGTGCTTGAACCCCAAGTTTGATCCAGATGTGGAGACTCCCTGGGCACGACACCCTTTTGGTCGGCAATTACTGGAATCTTTGTAAGTGTTCACTTGTGTCCTTCCATGTTTTATCTCTAGAGTCCTGGTGATCCTTTGCTGCTAATGTTCTTTACTCCGTACCACTATTGTAATGACCGCTGATCACATAACTTGGATTTGCTAAATGTAACCATTGTGGGAACTATGTCAGTTTGATGTTGCTTGTCACACTATATAAATATTTTCTTCCCATTCTGTCATCTCTTCTTTTCCCCAGGTTGGCACATTACTGCCACTTGCATGATGTCCAGACACTCGCCATGCTGTGCAGTGTATTTGATGCCCAGTCGCATCCTCTTGGGGGTGGCCAGGCTTCCTGCTCCTCACTCCAGTCGCGTTCAGCTCACAGCCGCTATGTAAGGCTCTCTTGTATTACACTCTGTGTCCCATGTACCCATCAACATATCTAACACTAATTTGTACGTTTTTGTCTTTTCTCAGCCCAGTTTCACCTCCTCTGGGTCAGGCTCCAGTATGTCTGATGCCGGCTTCAGCAACAGCGGCTGGAGCATCGGTAAGATGAAGGAACTCTCCGGTAGTCTAACAGCAAACAATGAAATGTAGTGATAGAACTCTGTATAAGAATATACCTAGTCCCTGGGGCTATGGCTCCGACTCAGGGTGGCTAGAAGAAAAAAATCCTAGATTTCATGTCTGAGCAAGGGTTTCTGTAAGATCCATAAAGAGATTCTTTTAACTCTCATTATCCAATAATTGTCACGGTGCAAGGTGATCAAGAAGAAAGCATGCCCAATTGATATCAATTAGAATAAAATACTTTACATTAAAATCTAAGTGACTGTTATTATTTGTACAACTGGGTATGCTCTTTTTTCTGATCATTCCCACTGTGAGAGATAATAAATGACTGTAGATAAAGAGCTAGTGAGTGGGAGGATCAAATCATTTATGCTTAAAATACCTCAATTTCAATCTCCATTATTATTATTATTATTATTTTGTTTTTAGCAAAAGTTTTATTGGTTATATCATTTTCATTCCAAAAAATAAAGGAACATATATAATACAGTATAAACAATTAAATGAAGGATGCAGCCCCACACCTCTCTTCAATATCCCATTTTTCTTTCCTGGGCTACCAGACATACACATTCACTCAGCCGCAGTAAGACTTAGGCCCTCATTCAATTGCAATTTGGCCAATTGAATAGGGCTCTAAATAAGCACATAACATATTTTTTTTAAATAAGTTTTTAGTTAGTAAGCATCTATCCAAAAGCAAGGGTATCACCAACTAAAAACTTATTTAAAAAAATATGTTATGTGCTTATTTAAAGCCCTGTTCAATTGGCCAAATTGCAATTGAATGAGGGCCTTAGAGTCTGGATGGGGACCTCCAGAACTGGTGGAGCTAGGGAGAATCTGTGGAGAAGAGAGATAGCAGAGGAAGTTATTCCTTATTAATTATTAACTTCCAGTCCAGGAGCTCATTAATTATTGTCTTAAATGCTTTCTACATCTTTGAATGTTTCCCAAATCTTCCATTTGTGATTAGATTTCTTAGCTAGACCCAATTCAGCATAATATTTTTCCAATTCCCAGTTTTTATCTATTTTGTTGCAAATTTATGCCCAAATTGGGATTATCTTGTTCCTCCATTTTTTGGCTATAAGTGATTTTGCTGCCATCACACTTTCAATTACGATTGCTTTTACCTCCAGTGGTAAATCTGGGGGGAGAATGTGCAGAAGGGCTATTTCCAGGGTAACATTTATTTTTCGTTTGATTACTTGCGTATTGAAGTTTTGCCATAAATCGTGAATACGTGGGCAATCCCACTATATGTGCCTGAGAGAGCCTACTTCTCCACACACTCTCCAGCAGATTCCATCGCTTGCCTTTTTCGTTGTATACAACATCCTCAATGGGACCAGATACCATCTACTGTGTATTTTATAATAACGTTCTCTATAGTTTACATATTTTATATATTTTCCAGTAATTGAGAAAGATCTATAGCAGATATCTACTGGAATATTAGTTGTTAGTTCCCTTTCCCATTTAACCATTACATTAGTTTTTTGCTGCACTTCTCTTTTCCTAATCAAATTATATGATTTTGATATCAAATGACTTTTTTATTCTGATTTAAGATTAATTCTTCACAGAGTGTCAGGTTTCTGACTTCTGACGGATGAAATTTTAAGGGTTTTAATTTTTCACAAAGTGATTTATAATCTAACCATCCACCAACTAAATTGGCTTCCAGTCTTATTATATCTTTAAATTATTTAAATGTATTATCCATATATAGATCCCTAAGAGTGACAAAATCAACTTTCATCAACTTTCATCAATTTTCTCATCCATGACAATCCCAAATAATCAACCAAAACATCCAAGGGGATAATAGGACTAGGGAAGGGAATTAATTTTATTTTATTCAATTTATGCCACATTTTAAAATTATTTTTAATCCCTACCTCTCCTGAAGGATTTTTTTTTATTTTAGATACGGTAAATTCTCTTGGAATATCCATAATTTTTCTCTCTCTAAATTCAATTTGAACCCATTCATTATTTGAACAGGGATCATATAGATTGATCATGGGAGAAATCAGGGTTGCATCCAGATAATTCTTTATAATCTGGTATCCCAAGCCCCCTTCACCGAACCTACGACTAAGGTCAGATCTTTTAAACCTCATTTTCTTCCCATCATGAATACAATTATCAATCCTCATCTGTAATGAGTTCATAATTGAAATTGGCATTTCAAATAGGAAACATCTTTGAAGATATCCTATTTTTGTATCATCTTGGTGGCCATCATTTTTCCCATCCATGAGATCTTTAGACCCTTCCATTTCTTAATTATATCCTCAATATTTTTTCCAACCCTTTTATAATTGATACTAGTTAATTTGTTTAAATCTCTATGTAAGGTAATTCCCAAATATTCCATTGTTTCTTTCCATTTACCTCAAAATGTATCTTTTAATCTCCTTAATTCATAATCCGACACATTAAGTGCAAGAAATTCTGATTTCTCTAGATTTAATTTAAAGTTTGAGACTTTACTATTTTTTGTAATACAAGAAAAAAGATATTCCAAGGAAGAAGATGGCTGTTCCTTTGTGACTATAATATCATCAGCAAATGCTGAGATTTTATGTTGTTTGGTTCCTACTTTTATTTTTCCAAGTTCCTAATCGTTATTAGTAAAGGTTCAAGTATCAATGCAAATATTAAGGGTGACAGGGGGCAACCCTGTCTCGTCCCGTTGGAGATACAGAAGTCACTTGAGGAGTAACCTATCCCTCTGACTGAGGCGGCTGGGGATCCATATAGCGCACATATGGCTCGTGATCCAAATTTGCCAAGTCTAAATTTGGTCAGTGTTAAATCCAGGAATCCCCAACCGACCCTGTCAAAGGCCTCCTCAGTGTCCATACCCAGAAACACTGATGGTATTTGTTTGCTCTTAATATAAGAAATAAGATTAATTAATTTCTTGACTCCATCTGGGCCTTGTCGGTAAGGGACAAATCCCTTTTGTTCTATTAGCACCAATCTACCCAACACAGATCCCAATCTAGTCGCCAATATTTTTGCATATATCTTGACATCTGCGTTGAGGAGAGAGATAGGTCGAAAGTTTTTACATTCAGGGCATTTTAGTTCTTCCTTTGGGGTGATTACTATCTCTACCATCAACATTTCTGAAGCAATAAAGCTTTTGTCTTTTATCTGATTAAGAGCTTATTTTAATGGTTCAGCCAACTCCTCTTGACATATTCTATAGTACCAATTCCTAAAACCATCAGGGCCTGGCCTCAATCTCCATTATTAAACAATTCCAATTAACAACAAGCAATTGCACTTTTATTTCTCTTTATGTGCACTTTTCATTTGCACAATAAATGGTTTTAATGTGTTTGTATGAAAATAATCTAAGGACAGTGTGATATTTTTTATCAATAACTTTATATCTGTTTACAACACCATCCTCTATTCACTAGAGTTAGTAATTTAGGACTTCTAGTCCTGATTAGTGAGCAGACTCTGTGTCTTTTCAGGTTTTCAGGATGGGGATCACGGAGCTCCCTGGGGTGAGGTGTCTCCTGATGAGTACCGATGTGGCAACATATCTTATGTGGATCCGCGAGAGCGAGAGAAAGATCAACATGACAAGAATAAACGGTAACCACCATACTGAGGTCACAGTAATCAGAGAGAACAAGATCTGAGGGTAAAATGACATTTGTTCATATAGCAGAATACGATAAAGTAAGTGGTGTAAAAAGATAGAAACAAAATGATTGGTACTTATCCAGCAAAAGTGACAAATTAGCAGTCCCAAGGTAATGGGGACAGTTCACTTGGATCGGTGGGCAGTGTTGGGTAATGGGCCAGTCCACTTGGGTCGAGGGCTGGCAGTGCAGCACTATTGGGGATAATCAAATTAGGTTGGGGCAGTGCAGCAGTAATGGGGACAGTCCACTTGGGTTGGGGGGGGGTAGCGGTAATGCAGTAGAATACATAAAATCTGCTATAGAATCGCTCCCTTATTAAAGTTGTGTGAAAGAAGCCACGATTTTATATGTTAAAATTATTATTATTTTGTTTTTAATTACACTGACAGTTGAAAAATCTCAAGTTTTAAATCTTTGTATACATGCAGTCTGTTCTGTTTTAACATATTTATTAATGACTTTGGAGTGTGCTGTCTCCATTTTCGCTGATGACAAGAAGTTGTGCAAGGTAATTAAATCAGATAATGATGTACTTTCCCTCCAAAGGGATTTACATAAAATTGAGGAATGGGCATCTAAATGGCAGATGAGATTTAATACGAATAAATGTAAAATTATGCATCTGAGAAGGAAAAATAGCCATGCAATTTATAATCTTAATGGAGAAAATCTAGGGGTATCAGATATTGAAATGGATTTGTGAGTGCTTGTGGACAACCACCTAGGTAGCAGTGCTCAATGCCAAGCAGCAGCTGCAAAGGCAAATAAAATATTAGCATGTATTTAGAAGGGTATAGAAGCAAGGGAAGCAAATATAATTCTGCCACTATACAAATCTCTAGTACGCCCTCATTTGGAATATGAAGGACAGTTTTGGGCACAACTTCATAAAATGGACATTTTAGAGCTGGAAAATGTACAGAGAAGGGAAACAAAACTAATAAGGGGAATGGAGGGGCTAAGTTATGAAGAAAGACTAACCAAATTAAACGTATTTTCTCTAGAAAAAAGGCGATTTATGATTACCTTATATAAATACATCCAGGGTCAGTATAAAGATTTGTCAAGTGAGCTTTTTCATGCCAAGAGATTTCAATTGAGGTTAGAAGTAAAAAGATTCCACCGTAAAGAAAGAAAAGGGTTCTTCACAGTAAGGGTAGTTAATTTGTGGAATTGTCTACTAGAGGAGGTGGTGACAGCGGATTCGATAGATAACTTTAAAAGGGGACTGGATTTATTTCTAATTAAAAAGGGAATTCAGGGTTATCAATGATAATTAGAGAGACAGTATTGATCCAGGGAGAAATCCCGTCGCCGGTGTCTGGGATCAGAAAGGAATTGATTTTTTTTGTAATTTTTTTTTATTTCCCTTTGAGACGATTGGCTAAGTCTCACTTGTTTTTTTTTTTTTTTTCTGTTTGCATTCCTCTGGATTAATTAATAATAAAAAAAAGAATTTTAAATAATTGATTAATAATTAATTAACAACTAATTAATTAATAGTTAATCTGCATATTGCAGATCAGAGGAGATCTTAAAAGGTTGAACTTGATGGACTGAAAGTCTTTTTTCAACCTTAAATACTATTTAACTGTTGCATTGGTTATTAGCATGCTGCAGCATCGACTGCATGTGAAGCTCTATGGGGGGCTCTAAGGCTGTGATTGATATCACAACATCCCCCCCTGCACTCAGGTTTTACTATACCGAACAGTTAACCCATAGCTTTCCTGTTTTAGGTGCACAGACACAGGTGATCAGAGTTAAATAAGATGTGGGTAGTCTTTCACACATAAACACAGATTTTATTTTGTTTCTCAATGAAAATGCACGTATTTCAAAAATTTGAAAAGTATTTCAACATGTTTTTTAGGAGATCTTTATAGTTATGTGGTCCAAATTGTGCTGAATTAAGTGACCCTTTAATGCACATGTTTGGGTTAAATATTCCTCCAGGTATAGGTTTGTACAAATGAGTCATTTCTATACCAGACCTGAAATACAAAAGCTAGCATTGTAAGGGAGTGAAAGAAAATCAGGAATATGAGAATATGGTCTCTAATTTAGTTTTCTGTTTGACTTGATGCTTACATTGAAATATTGGGGTACCTTCTTTTGTGCTGTATTTAATTGATATGCCCAATAATATTTAGCCTCCAAGTCTGATTGTATGCATCAAGTGAAATAATATAACTTTTGGTTACATTGCCATTTTTTTCCTACAGTCTGTTGGATCCAGCAAATACTCAGCAGTTTGATGACTTTAAGAAATGTTATGGAGAGATCTTGTACCGCTGGGGTCTGCAAGAAAAACGAGCGGAAGTCCTTAAGTTTGTGTCGTGTCCCCCTGAGCCCCATCGGGGGATCGGTGAGTGAACCTAGGAAGGAACTAGAAGCGTCCAAACTAACAGCAAAGCTGAGACACTCTTCCCTTGATTGAATAAGCTAGTGGCATCATGGGAAAAAAAAAAAAATGTTAAATATTTTTTTTTAAATATTGTTTTCATGGCTCTAAATTTTTGATTTTGTTATATTTTCCTTTTTTTTGTTTTGTTTAATTTTGCTCATTTTCTGTGTTTTGCTGAATTTCAGTTGCTTAGACACTAATCTTATTCTCTGTGTCTTTTCTTTCTTCCCTCAGAGTTTGGTGTTTACTGCAGCCACTGCCGCAGTGAGGTGCGCGGGACGCAATGCGCCATTTGTAAAGGCTTCACCTTCCAGTGTGCAATCTGCCACGTGGCAGTCAGGGGCTCCTCCAACTTCTGCCTAAGCTGTGGACATGGGGGGCACACGGCTCATATGCTGGAGTGGTTCAGCACACAAGAGGTCTGCCCCACTGGTTGCGGCTGCCATTGCCTATTGGAGAGCACATTTTAATGGACGACCCTCAGAGCCCACCCAACTCTTCATGGTTGCCATTCTTTAGGAGCAGGCTCTGTATAACACAAGGTTGTGCTGCCTGTCTACTGAGATACAGCATCAAGCTGTAGAAAGAAGTATTCAATTCAAGATAAAGAAGACTTGAAGTCTCCAAGGTCCTCATCTGTAAGATGAGAAGGGATGCAGTGCCTGATTTATTCCTATTGGAGGCAGTGTTTACTTATTATTGACATTTTAATATTGTATTTTTGACTGGCTCCAAAACAGAATTTCAGTCTCGGACTCTGTAAGTAGGAGGGTTTTGGACTTAAGACGGGCGGCCATTACACATAGTCACCCGGGCCCGTACTTTCCTGTCCTTTGTCCTGTACAGACTTAAGTGTGACTTGAGATATAATATAATACTGCATTCAATCAGCTGTTTGGCTCTGTGTCCTTCACTTGTTTTTTCTCTCTATATGGAGGCCCCTGACGTGGTGGAGGCTGGACCTTTGCCGCCTTGCCCTGATGTCGTGCCACGTCTGATGATGGCTGCTAATATATTGTGCCCTGCACAGAGCTTCGAGACACTGGTTCTGGACTGTACATATAACATTAGAGGTTTTGCAGCTTTGTGCTCCTTTCCGGTCATAACATTGTTACAATGTTATTTCTGCTATTCGTGGCTCAGAATGAATATATAAAATCCTTATAAATGTGTTAATATTCTTGTATTTCTACCTCATTCTGCCCCAGACTCACCTAATGTTTTATTTATGTCCCAGCAAAGGTTCAGGTTATGAAGTACACATAGAAATTAATTAGACTGGAAGTGTTAGATAGTTGAGCTTGAAATGTCCCTCTATTTGTTTCCTAATCTAACACTTCCTGCTTATATCAGACACCCACATTACACTGAGTCATTTTATACACATACAGATTTATTATATTTTTTAAAATAAAAATGTTTTCCACACCCCCAGATCTACCTACATAGGCACCTAGTACTAACCAATAGAAACACTGCATTCAAATAAGTTTTTAAACCTATATTAACTGTCACGGCAACAGCAGAACAGTGCAGAGATCCCGAGCAGCACTGCCTGAAGCTGCTTCATTTTGTTGGGAACAAAAGACTACACATCCCATGATGCTTTGCTGCAGTGACGGATCTACATACATTGAAACAAACTGAATGGCCAAAATGATATATGAATTTTATGCTAATTTAGCTTTTATTTTCAGGGGTGTTCCATCTCAAAATCAACTGCCTGAAAACTGGAATAATTTGCAAACTTTAGGGTTAATGTATTAATGTTTATTTTGGGATTTTTTTTCATACAAACAATGTTTTCTTGCGGATTCTTCTCGATCAGATGCTTCCTAATCCAGGAAACTTTTATATATCTTTAAGCATAAATTATCTCAACAGGACCCCCTGTTCTAACTCATTATTTATGGCCATTAACTAAATCCAACAATGGGGGTTTAGGAAGACAAGCACACACCCCAAGGTATATACACAACTTTAAAGCTCAGTTATCTAACACTTCCACTTAATGTTTAACAGCCAATTGCAATTATTTGTATGTACTTTTCATTTCTGTACTAACTGGTACCTTTACTGTGTCCCTTCTTACACAAAATACTTGACGAGAGCATGGAAACCAAACCTGCCATCTTAACCGTGCCCCAAGCCCTCGACACGACATGTTGTTAGTTAATATGTCTCTTATCTACAATGAAGGAAAAACTTGAGACACCAAGGATTTGGAAGCAGAAAATGTAACTAGAACAGAATCACCGCGCGTGTCCTCTCCTCCGCGGGTCGCAGCGACCGTGGTATATTAACATGGGGACTCCTGATTAAGATAAAAATATTAATAAAATTATTTTTTTTAAATAACCTTTGTGTGGGTTTGTTTTCCTGTATCAGTCGCCATTTACACAAATATGCTCAATGGTTTGGGACTGAAGACACAATATACATTAAATGACCACTGTAGTTTGGGAAAAACGTCCCATAATTGTATCTGACAAATATCAACATTAGCAGATACGTTGTAAGCCTTGAGGATGAGATCTGGATATCCTCAAACTCTGCTTGTGTCTAGGGGTTTCCATACTGGAACTTGATAGCTGACGCAGAACAGAGGGCAACTTGAAAGAGAGTAACACTTCCTTTGTTAATGCTATTGTTATGTTGCACAACATTTGGGTAGTCTTTTAATAGAACAGAATAGAGATGTTATTTATTTTTAACTATTCTTTCCATTTGATATAAACGGCTTTTTTACTTTTTTTTTGTAGCGTAATCTCTATTAGGCATGTGGCTTCTTATCATCACCACCACAAATGGCGAGATGACCGTACTAATATAACACATGTTAAAGGTATGAATACTGGAACAAAAACCTTCTACAAATTGCTGTTTGCCTGAGGATATTTTCCATAAATTGGACAGTTCAATTATTTCTTTATATTTTGTTGGTTTATTAATTGGGAAACAAAAATCTCATGTTTCCCCTGGTTTCCAATATGTGCAGTTATTATCATTCCCCTAGAAATAAAGAATGAGATTGTTTGTTTGTTTGTTTGTTTGTTTGTTTGTTTGTTTAAACCAGGTGTTGAGGAAGAGATGACCATGTCTGTCTCGGTGACACGTCGGCTCTGACATTTGTATTCTGTCTTGGGTGCCATGAACAAATCTATATTTGACTATCTAATAAGAAATATTCCCTTCTGGATCACTATGTTGTTGTGGTGAAAGGGCTTGTGTAATTCAATGAAGCTGTGAGCCATACATGGATAGGAATAGAGACATAGCAACTAATGTACCTTGGGTGCTGTGGTTCATAGGGTCATGGAGAGCCCGGACACGACTGACCAACTTAAAAACAACATGTAATAAATACAGTTCCTATATCAATCACCATGTTCGGAGCTCTCTTCTGTACCTTCTCCCTGCTCCCCCACAGAAGTATTGAAAAGGTCGGTGTGAGGAAGACTCTGATTCCTTGATACCTCTTAAAGGGATATGAAAGTTTCATGGATCAATACATTTCTGCACTCTATAGGCAAAAAGCAGCACATCTCATAAAACATTTTATTTTTATTAATATCGAAAGATCCAATCTAATGATTGTGTTGACACCTAAAGGGGATGTCTACACAGGCATCTGATCCCCACCCCATCAGGGGAGCAATGTTAACCCACTATTTACCTGCTGTTGCTTGCTCAGCCAATCTCCTTTCAGCTTCCCGTCTGTCAGCAGCAATACAAAGCACATATCGGTGATATACTACATATCCCAAGATGCTTTGCAGCACAAACAGGAACTCTAGAGTTTAAATCAAATGCTTCAGCTAACCTGATTGGCCAAAACAAATTTATTTAAATTTGATGCTAATTTAGCCTGGTTTTGGAGGGTCTTAACCCTAATGTTCAACTGAAATTACAAGACATTTTGCTGACTTCAATGTAAGTGTTTAAATGTTTGTTTTGGGTTTTTTCATGCAAAAAATGTTTGCATACACTACTAATTCTCCTTCATCGGATGCATTCATAATCCAGCAAACTTAGATATGCTATTAATGAATTAATTGTGTGCTTTTTTTTTTTTTTTCAAACAATTTAGACGTGTTGAGTTCTATTTTATTAACTAACATTAATAGGCCACCGATTTGTGTGAAAACGGAGTGTGACAAAAAGCCACATTCCTCAAGGAGAAGGTCATCGAGCCTGATATTAATTAGAAAAAAATAAACACATGTGGATACCTCTCATGACCCTTGGTAGTGTCCATGATACTTTGATGAATGATGTGTTTACATTTCTGCAGGACAGGGCTTGCATTTGATTCAACATATTCTTTATGCTCCAGCTGAAATAGTAATGAAACCAGAAGATTGAATCTTTTACACATTCAGAGACTTTGAATTTCTTTCTGAACATATTCCTGACTTACACAGCTGCTAATGTTGTTTGGGGTTCCCTGGTGGTCCAGTGGCTAGGACTCTGTGCTTTCACAGCTGCAACCTGGGTTTGATTCCAGTCAGCGAACCAAAAAGTGACACCACCCTGAAGCCATGCTGGGTTGGGTCTGCTCGGTAGTTGGATGGGAGACCACCTAGGAATTCCAGGAGCTGTATGCTGTGGCCCATTGGAGAAGGAACTGGCAACCCACTCCAGTATCTGTGCCATGAAAACAAAGTGGATCAGCATGACCATGGACATAAAGATGTGCCTGGTCAATTAGGGTCCATAAGGTCATAGAGAGCCAGACAATAATGAACAACCAAAAAAACAATGTTTTTTGTGCAGTTTTTATTAAATTACAGTGGTCCTATAGGAGAGTACGTGTTATGTAGACCCCGCCTTAACTCACGTGCGTGTAGTATTTTTGGAATTGGATCCAGTATTTATATAATTTCCTTTTCCAGCCCTGAACCCCTGGGAAGGGGGCAATACTATAACGAGATCAGGGGTCAGTCATATTACCTATTTTTGTCATTTGTAGAGATTTATTGGCCTTTGAGACTAATTAACAGGTGAACGGTTCCCTTCTGTTTTTGTTGTGATGTTAAACCTGTATCAGGGGAACCTTATGAACTTCTTTTCCAGCCTCTACCACCAAACATGGCTCTCACCTGGAATCATTGCGTCACACATGTTACGTGTTCACTGTGTTTATCAGATACACACATGATGTGAGCTTTAAATAAACCTCCAGGAGATGAATTAGTGCAGAAAAACTTAGAAAAAAACAGTGTAAATAAATAAAGTAACAAAGTAACAGAATGTCAGTAGAACTAATGAAATGACCATCGTAGATTAGGGAAACCTTGATGGGTGTGAATATTTTCACAGAGCAAATCTGCTTTATAGGCAGGTACTGCTAGTGTATAGAAGCTGCCATGACAGTCAACTTCCTATGCAAGTAACAAGCAGGTGGTTACTGATCAGGACTTGCAATTACTCTTGCAAACTGCATCCTACTAAACATGCAGTGGGGTGGAGAAGTGTCAAATTCAACACTGAGCCCCCATCACTCCTTCCACTCTGCCCCCAAGACACAAACATGGAATCCTTCAGACATCTAAAATAAAGATCTTACATACAAGGTTATTATACCCACTGTCTATATAGCTGATCATTTGTTTCATATTTCACAAACACATGAATTTGTCAGATTATAATCTCTTACCTAATGACATTTATTATATTAGTCATTGCACGTGCCCAAAAACACGTCCCTAGTAAAAAAATGTTTATTTGTGTTTTTTTTAATCTAAAAAAAAAGTGCCTCAATGAGACTGGTACAGATAGTGAGCGGGGTACATAGAGGATCATGAGCCTTTCTTCTCAATCAATATACTGTTATGAGATGGTCACTGATTGGTTAGTATGAGACACTGCACAGCCAGTACTACAGAGCTTAGAAGGTCTTTTTAATAAAATAAAGTACATAAAAGTAAATATACACAGATATATTATATACTGAGATCCAGATCACTTGCATATCCCTTTAAAGGTATATATATATATATATATATATATATATATATATATATATATATATATATATATATATATATATATATATATGTGTGTTTCCTGGGTTTCAAATGTTTGGTAAGAAACAGGCAGTGATTATCAGAAAATATATATTATATAGATAAGTTCAGTGTACTTAAAAAGTTATAGGCAGGAAAGTAAAATCCAGCTTTGCACACCCACAGGAAGCTTACATAACCAAGTACACAGAGGATAGGTTGCCTTTCTGGCAAGACCAAAGGAAATACTTGCTTCAGGATGGAATCACATGGTTAGGTGGGGTTTGAGCTCAAAGCTGAATGAGAGGACAAGGAGCGAGAGAGAGATACTACATATCCCACGCTGCTTTGCAACACAGACACCCCAAAGTTTAATACCAGCTAACCTCTGCTTTCTCCTGATTGGCCAAAAAAAATTCTTAATTTTATGCTTATCTTAGCAGGTATTTTCAAGGGTGTCAACTAACAAAAGCTGCAGCTTGCAAACTGAAAAGATTTAGCAAACATCAGGGCAAGTTTGTGAATGTTTATTTTGGCATTTTTTTCATGCACACACTACTGATTCTTCTCAGTATGCATTCATAACCCAGGACACTTAGATATCCCTTCAATGTTGTATTGCTCTATATAGATTGTATTTATACCATTAGCATCTATAACTGGGCGTGAATTGACGCACCCATTTACTGGGTATAACTAATGTTGTTGCTGACATATATTGTGCAGTCTTGATATTTTCCTTAATCACTAATGTTACCACAGTTGAACCTGGATCAAGGAAGCGTTTACTATAGTGGATATTACACAATGGGGGACTTGTTAGCCATCTGGGCCCTAAAGAAACTACAGCCTTATTTTTCCTGGTAAGAGTTTGCAATTATCAAAGACCACAACCCAATGTGCTGTCTCAATACAAAGGCTGGGACAATGTTGACGTGAAGTCAACTCCTGTAGACTCATAACTATCCCATGCAGGCAGGTTAGAACTCAGCGTTCTCTCATATCAAAACTGTGGTTTTGCAGTTTGCCATGGAAACAGTGAAAGTTGTAAACTTTAGATGTTTGCAGAAGTCTAAGTGCTGTTCGGCCTAGGTGCACTACTAATATGTTCAGGCTCTCTTTCTAACTTCTAGTCATATAAACCTATGACAAACAACTGAATCCCTAGCACCAACACACAAACAGCTTCTTGATTTATTGATCTTACATTGAATTAATTTTGATTTAATATAAATTTTAATCCTGCTCCATTCTTATAGAAGGTTTTCTTCATGCTGCGCTGCTTTCCCCCTTATATGGTACCTAAAGCGATAAATAAGAACAATACTAATTAGATCCGTAATTGAAATAAGTACCTATTTAAACATCAGTCCTTCTGTGTATGTTGGCCTCCGTAGAAGCTTTTAGCAAAATGCACATAAGGCTACCGTGAAGCATTAGCTTTGCACATCTATGAAGTCAGACTCCACAGGGGATACACAAAAGCGAACGTCACCTTTTCTTTCATTCAAATATAAATAGGGGTCTTTGGAGGAACATATCTTTTTTAAATGTATCAACTGGTGAGGGTGAGAACTGGTGGGGTAACCCCTAGATTAGTGTAGTACTTTATGTATAGAATTCCCCAGCCTAGTAGAAATTGCACAATCAGGACTAATGCAACAAAGTGACTTCGGTTAGGCTTAGGTAGTGTGTATAAATACTATTTTGAGATACCCTTAATATATTTTTATTTAAAAAAAAAAAAATATTATTATATAATTATTTAAAAAATATATTATTATTTAAAAATATAATATAATATTATTTAACTTTTCCTGTTTGCATCTGATATAATTTACAATCCTATATGCAGTAATGGAATCCTGAATTGTCATTTTTGGATAATTACTTTGTCCATTTATTATTGTGGGATAGTAAAAATGTAAATCCAGACATGATGAGTGATTAGACATGGCAATATTTATTATGCATGAGTACATATATTCATTTATGTGTATCACCCTGTGTGCAAATCCTGTCCATCCTGTTTTTCCTAACTGACCAGATCTCTTTTCTCAAGTTATTACTCAATACATTGGGGATAATTATTAGTGTTAAAGCTTCTGTCATTATGCCGATTCAACCAGCATTCCTGCTAATGGCCTTGGATAAAACCCACATGGGAAGACCTTAAAAAGTAATTTCTGCCTTAAAATAACAACATTCACTGTTTTTTCTTCAATACTAATTTCGATTTTTATTGAACGCCAACCCATTACAAATGTCATTATTTAAAGGTAAAGTTGTAATTTCTCCAGTAATTAGTGATCTCAAACCCCCTCTGCTGGAAAGCTGCTCCATGAAACTATTGACATCTTCTTTCTCGGCCTACTTCTGAGCCTGCAAAAATAGCAGGAGATTCCCCACCTAGGGCAAGCAATTGAAGGATATGCAAATTATTGAATCTGCTGGAAAATGTAGGATTAGGTCTGCTAGAAAAACCAGAGCTGGAGCCAGGAGCCGGAGCCGGGAGCCAGGAGAAGGGAGCCGGATGGATGAGCTGAGTCACAGAGTGAAGGTGCATGGAGGATATGACTTATCATGAAAACAAGAAGAAGACAACACATAGGAATGAGGATGGTGTGTGCATGTCCGAAACATGTGTGTGCATGGAATATTACATATTTTATCAGTTGCGTGAACAGATACAAGAGGAATATTAATGTGGTCATCTGATTGGCTTAATATATACTTAAGGCAAGAACATGTCACAAAGCTTGGTTTTAATTAGAAAGAAATGTAATACCTGTGCTGGACACTGGAGGCATCCATGATACATTGGTGGAAGTTGTGTGAGAGGGGGTGTTTTTATTTCTGGAGAGCAGGGCTTGCATTACCTGTATCTGAACCTGTGTGGGGGCATGTGTGTGGTATCAATTTAAGTTAGATCCAATTATATTACAAAGCCTCTTCCCCATCCCCTTGCTAACAGATAAATCACACACTCCCATCTACCCCATCATGCAGCTTGTATGTAACAAACACAAAATGGTTTCCTCTACTGATAAAAATCTGATTTTCCTTGAAAAATCTTTTTATGTCAAATCTACACAGCTACTAATGGTGTTGCATATATCACAAATAAGTGCATTTTTTCTTTAACTTCAGTGGTCCTTTAATATCAAAATGGCTGCACCAATAGTAGTAAATAGAAAGTGAGCTTCTAATAATATTGTAATACAGGATGTGTAGATCGGTTTGCCCTTAATTAATATACTGTCATGTTTTAAAGGATAGTTGTATAAAATAAACCAGCCAGTGTCATACAGAGCTGTTTCTCTTGCAGAAAGGACATGTTATTCAAATTCTTGTCTGCAAGATGGGCGGGGGATTGGAATGTGATCAGCCCACCATGATGAAACTGGAGTGAAATATTTTTGTGCAAAAACTGCGGAGATTCACTGTGGTAACCTGCAATAAACATGCTCTTCCTGGGGACACATAGACAATGGTGTGTTTCATTTAAGAGGGAAGGCGTTTATTATTTTGCTATGCTAGAAATCACTTTGCTATGCTCAGCCTGTGTTCCTGATATGCTATTCATCCTGATTTGACTGCCGGTCACTGAGAGGCCCATTCCTTCTGAGAAGATTGCCAGCTATAAAAGGGGGATTCATGTAAGGCAGGAAGTGTTGGAGCTGAATAGCGCCCCTATCTGGGATCTTCACACAGGAAAATATAAAGATGACTATTTATTAAAGGGCCACTTCATTTAGCACAATTTGGACCACATCACAGTAAAGATCTCCTAAAAACATGTTGAAATAATTTTTTAAGTTTTGAAACAGTTACATTTTTCACTGAGAAATCAAATCAAATAAATCTATGTTTATGTGAGTCACTGACTGCCCACTGTCAGACTCGCGCTGCAGTTCTGTGTACTGAATAAAAAAAAAAAAGGGTTAACCATTAAATAAAACACCTGTGCAGAGCTTGGCATGCTGGAATCACCTAAACAGGTAAACCTATAATCTTGTGTCTTTCACACCATGAAGACACCAGTGAGGTGAATGGCCCTTTAAACTGACCAACGTTAATCCTCAGGCCACATTTTAGTATACATTTGCTGAGATATTTACAGTGGGAGAATGTGCCAGATATATTTCCAGTCAGAAAAGTCACTTCATTCCACAAATAATTTTAGCTAAGTATGAGATATTTTCAAATCAATTAACACTCAGAATCTAATTAATAATAACAAATTTAAATAATATTTATTTGTGTACAATTAATCTCTGCAATAGCTGGGACCTTTGCTGTGTCCAAACTGTGAGTGTGAAACTGGAGCACTGTGAGACTAGATAGGTCTTTGTCTGTCTCCTCCTGTCTGTCTGTTCGTGTCATTTCATGTCTGTCTCCTCCTGTCATTTTATGTCTGGCTCCTCCTGTCTCTCTATCTGTGTCTGTCTGTCTATGTCTGTCTCCTCTTGTATGTCTCCTCATGTCTGTCTCCTCCCGTATGTCTGTTCGTGTCATTTCATGTCTGTCTCCTCCTGTCTGTCTCCTCCTGTCATTTTATGTCTGTCTCCCTCGGTCTCCTCCTGTCTGTCTCCTCATGTCTGTCTCCTCTCGTCTGTCTCCTCCTGTCTGTCTCCTCTCGTCTGTCTCCTCATATCTGTCTCCTCATGTCTGTCTCCTCCTGTTTGTCTCCTCTTGTCTGTCTCCTCCTGTCTGTCTCCTCATGTCTGGCTCCTCCCGTCTGTCTCCTCTTGTTTGTCTCCTCCGGTCTGTCTCCTCATGTCTGTCTCCTCCTGTCTGTCTCCTCATGTCTGTCTCCTCCTGTCTGTCCATGTCTGTGTGTCTGTGTCTGTCTCCTCCTGTCTGTCTGTCCGTGTCTGCCTCCTCCTGTCTGTCTCCTCCTGTCTGTCCGTGTCTGTCTCCTCCTGTCTGTCTGTCCTTGTCTGTCTCCTCCTGTCTGTCTCCACCTGTCTGTCTCCTCCTGTCTGTCCGTGTCTGTCTCCTCCTGTCTGTCTGTCCTTGTCTGTCTCCTCCTGTCTGTCCATGTCTGTGTGTCTGTGTCTGTCTCCTCCTGTCTGTCTCCTGCTGTCTGTCTCCTCCTGTCTGTCTCCTCCTGTCTGTCTGTACACTCTCCTGTCTGTCTCCTCCTGTCTGTCTGTCCGTGTCTGCCTCCTCCTGTCTGTCTGTCCTTGTCTGTCTCCTCCTGTCTGTCCATGTCTGTGTGTCTGTGTCTGTCTCCTCCTGTCTGTCTGTCCGTGTCTGCCTCTTCCTGTCTGTCTCCTGCTGTCTGCCTCCTCCTGTCTGTCTCCTCCTGTCTGTCTGTCCCTGTCTGTCTCCTCCTGTCTGTCTGTCCGTGTCTGCCTCCTCCTGTCTGTCTGTCCTTGTCTGTCTCCTCCTGTCTGTCCATGTCTGTGTGTCTGTGTCTGTCTCCTCCTGTCTGTCTGTCCGTGTCTGCCTCTTCCTGTCTGTCTCCTGCTGTCTGTCTCCTCCTGTCTGTCTCCTTCTGTCTGTCCGTGTCTGTCTCCTCCTGTCTGTCTCCTCCTGTTTGTCTCCTCCTGTCTGTCTCCTCCTGTCTGTCCGTGTCTGTCTCCTCCTGTCTGTCTCCTGCTGTCTGTCTCCTCCTGTCTGTCTCCTCCTGTCTGTCTGTCCTTGTCTGTCTCCTCCTGTCTGTCCATGTCTGTGTGTCTGTGTCTGTCTCCTCCTGTCTTTCCATGTCTGTGTGTCTGTGTCTGTCTCCTCCTGTCTGTCTGTCCGTGTCTGTCTCCTCATGTCTGTCTCCTGCTGTCTGTCTCCTCCTGTCTGTCTCCTCCTGTCTTTCCGTGTCTGTCTCCTCCTGTCTGTCTGTCTCCTCCTGTCTGTCCATGTCTGTGTGTCTGTGTCTGTCTCCTCCTGTCTGTCCTCTCCTGTCTGTCTGTCCGTGTCTGCCTCTTCCTGTCTGTCCGTGTCTGTCTCCTCCTGTCTGTCCGTGTCTGTCTCCTCCTGTCTGTCTGTCCGTGTCTGTCTCCTCCTGTCTGTCTGTCCGTGTCTGTCTCCTCCTGTCTGTCTCCTCCTGTCTGTCTGTCCTTGTCTGTCTCCTCCTGTCTGTCCATGTCTGTGTGTCTGTGTCTGTCTCCTCCTGTCTGTCTCCTACTGTCTGTCTCCTACTGTCTGTCCTCTCCTGTCTGTCTGTCCGTGTCTGCCTCTTCCTGTCTGTCCGTGTCTGTCTCCTCTTGTCTGTCTGTCCGTGTCTCTCTCCTCCTGTCTGTCTCCTCCTGTCTGTCTGTCCGTGCCTGCCTCTTCCTGTCTGTCCTTGTCTGTCTCCTCCTGTCTGTCTGTCCATGTCTGTCTCCTCCTGTCTGTCTGTCCATGTCTGTGTGTCTGTGTCTGTCTCCTCCTGTCTGTCTCCTCCTGTCTGTCCTCTCCTGTCTGTCTGTCCGTGTCTGTCTCCTCCTGTCTGTCTGTCCGTGTCTCTCTCCTCCTGTCTGTCTGTCCGTGTCTCTCTCCTCCTGTCTGTCTCCTCCTGTCTGTCTCCTCCTGTCTGTCTGTCCTTGTCTGTCTCCTCCTGTCTGTCCATGTCTGTGTGTCTGTGCCTGTCTCCTCCTGTCTGTCCTCTCCTGTCTGTCTCCTCCTGTCTGTCCTCTCCTGTCTGTCTGTCCCTGTCTGCCTCTTCCTATCTGTCCTTGTCTGTCTTCTCCTGTCTGTCTGTCCGTGTCTCTCTTCTCCTGTCTGTCTGTCCGTGTCTCTCTCCTCCTGTCTGTCTCCTCCAGTCTGTCTGTGCCTGCCTCTTCCTGTCTGTCCTTGTCTGTCTCCTCCTGTCTGTCTGTCCATGTCTGTGTGTCTGTGTCTCTCTCCTCCTGTCTGTCTCCTCCTGTCTGTCTCCTCCTGTCTGTCTCCTCCTGTCTGTCTGTCCTTGTCTGTCTCCTCCTGTCTGTCCATGTCTGTGTGTCTGTGCCTGTCTCCTCCTGTCTGTCCTCTCCTGTCTGTCTCCTCCTGTCTGTCCTCTCCTGTCTGTCTGTCCCTGTCTGCCTCTTCCTATCTGTCCTTGTCTGTCTCCTCCTGTCTGTCTGTCCGTGTCTCTCTTCTCCTGTCTGTCTGTCCGTGTCTCTCTCCTCCTGTCTGTCTCCTCCAGTCTGTCTGTGCCTGCCTCTTCCTGTCTATCCTTGTCTGTCTCCTCCTGTCTGTCTGTCCATGTCTGTGTGTCTGTCTCTTCCTGTCTGTCTGTCCATGTCTGTGTGTCTGTGTCTGTCTCTTCCTGTCTGTCCGTGTCTGTCTCCTCCTGTCTGTCTGTGTCTGTCTCTTCCTGTCTGTCCATGTCTGTCTCCTCCTGTCTGTCTGTCCATGTCTGTCTGTCCGTGTCTCTCTCCTCCTGTCTGTCTCCTGTCTGTCTGTCCATGTCTCTCTCCTCCTGTCTGTTTCCTCCTGTCTGTCTCCTCCTGTCTGTCTGTCCGTGTCTCTCTCCTCCTGTCTGTCTCCTCCTGTCTGTCTGTCCGTGCCTGCCTCTTCCTGTCTGTCCTTGTCTGTCTCCTCCTGTCTGTCTGTCCATGTCTGTGTGTCTGTCTCCTCCTGTCTGTCTGTCCGTGTCTCTCTCCTCCTGTCTGTGTCCTCCTGTCTGTCTCCTCCTGTCTGTCTGTCCGTGTCTCTCTCCTCCTGTCTGTCTCCTCCTGTCTGTGTCCTCCTGTCTGTCTCCTCCTGTCTGTCTGTCCATGTCTCTCTCCTCCTGTCTGTGTCCTCCTGTCTGTCTCCTCCTGTCTGTCTGTCCGTGTCTCTCTCCTCCTGTCTGTCTCCTCCTGTCTGTCTGTCAGTGCTTGCCTCTTCCTGTCTGTCCTTGTCTGTCTCCTCCTGTCTGTCTGTCCATGTCTGTCTCCTCCTGTCTGTCTGTCCATGTCTGTCTGTCCGTGTCTGTCTCCTCCTGTCTGTCCGTGCCTGTCTCTTCCTGTCTGTCCTTGTCTGTCTCCTCCTGTCTGTCTGTCCATGTCTGTCTCCTCCTGTCTGTCTGTCCATGTCTGTCTATCCGTGTCTGTCTCTTCCTGTCTGTCCGTGCCTGTCACTCACAGCTGTCTATCTCAGAGTCTGGGCTGAGGCTCTGTGGGTGTCTCTGTTACACATTCCCGTCACTCTCTCTGACGCTCTCCCACGTCTGTACCCAACACCTGTAGTATCAGAGTGTGAGAGAGATCCCGTTACTGCGCCTGATACTCACCTCTCACTGGACTCACTGGGGCAGCTATATGTGATGGGGTATAACATGGAGATAAAGATTCAACGATATGTGTGACTAATAAGGCAGATAAATATCACAAAGCTCAGGGGTGTGTTTAGGTTTTATGCTGCCCCCTTCCCCTTTCTGTATCTCAAATCATGAGTCTATATATATTTATCTATATGTGGTATGTTAGAAAGTTTTAAATTAGAAAAAGAACATTCTGATGCCTTAGCTGGTCCCTGGGAGTATCCATGACACCTTGGTGGAAGTTGTGTGAGAGGGGTGTTTACATTTCTGAAGGACAGAGCTTGCATTTATTGATACAAGCATACCTTTGTAGAGGAGGGGGTGGTGTCAGTATCAGTGAGATCCATGTATGTAACAAATCCTCCTCACCTCTCCCTCTTCAATCCAACAATTAATTAAAAAAAAGACCCCTCAACATCTATACATCAACAGAGTCTTTAAAAAAAATCGGATTATTTCAAAACATATTTTTATTTCCATGGTTTACATTAGGGCTAATGTTATCAATTTGTTACATTGTCACGAAAAAGGGTCATATAGAGTGAGGCTACAAGAAAAAAACGTGAGCCAGATGGAGGAGCCGGAGCCAGGTGGATGAGCCAAGTCACAGAGTGAAGGTGCATCGAGGAAATGATTCATTATCATGTAAACAAGAGACAACACATAGGAATGAGCCTGGCAGGGGCGGATCTACCAGTGATTCAGGTGGCGCAGTGCACCAGGGCCCTCCTCTGGGGGGTTCAATGCTGTGTAATTTTTTTTTCTTTTTAGTGTAGGGGCCCCCTGAGGCCACCCACTTTGACCCAAACCCCCATGGCCACCCTGGGTCTCCCCTGCCCCCTCTGTGCCTGCTTGTCTGAAAATTGGTGTTTGCCTGTTTAAAAAAGAGCATTCCTATTGAAACTTCAAGAGGTAGCAGTGTGGAGCATTTCAGCACAAAAGGGATGTGTATCATGGAAGAGGTTAGGGAGCAAGGGCTGCAAAGTGTCAGGAAAGTACAGGGGATGGATTCTGTGAGGGGGTGCAAAGGAGATAGGGATGGGTGCTGTGTGAGGTGGGAGCTGACAGGAGTTGAGTTGTGAGGTGGGAGCTGACAGGTGGGTGCTGTGTGGAGATGTATGTAGGTATGTATGTAGGTATGTATGTAGGTATGTATGTAGGGATATATGTTAAGAGGGATGGCTGCTGTGTAGGGATGGCTGCTGACAAGGGTTGGGTGCTATGTACGGATGCATGTAGGGATATATGTAGGGGTGTATGTAGGGGTGTATGTAGGGATTAATGTAGGGGTGTATGTAGGGGTGTATGTAGGGGTGTATGTACAGATGCATGTAGGGATATACATAGGGGTGTATGTAGGGATTAATGTAGGGGTGTATGTAGGGGTGTATGTAAGGGTGTATAAAGGTAATAATGTAGTGGTGTATGTAGGGATATATGCTAAGAGGGATGGCTGCTGTGTAGGGATGTATGTAGGGATGTATGTAGGGGCATATGTAGTGTTGTATGTGGGGGCATATGTAGGGGTGTATATAGGGATGTATGTAGGGGGTGTATGTAGGGGTGTATATAGAGATGTATATAGGAATGTACGTAGGAATATATGTAGGGTTGTATGTAGGGATGTATGTAGGGGTGTATGTAGGGATGTACGGATGTACTTAGGGATGTATGTAGGCATGTATGTATGGGTGTATGTACGGATGTATGTAGGGATGTATGTAGGGGTGTTTGTAGGAGTGTATGTAGGGATGTATGTGGGGGTGTATGTAGGGGTGTGTGTAGGGGTCTATGTACGGATGTATGTAGGGGTGTATGTAGGAGTGTATGTAGGGATGTATGTAGGGGTGTATGTACGGATGTATGTAGGGATGTATGTAGGGATATATGTAGGGGTGTATGTAAGGATGTATGTAGGGATGTATGTTCGAATGTATGTAGGGGTGTATGTAGGAGTGTATGTATGGATGTATGTAGGAGTGTATGTATGGATGTATGTAGGAGTGTATGTATGGATGTATGTAGGGGTGTAGGTACAGATGTATGTAGGGATGTATGTAGGGGTAGATATAGGGGTGTATGTAAGGATGTATGTAGGAGTGTATGTACGGATGTATGTACGGATGTATGTAGGGGTGTATGTAGGTGTGTATGTACAGATGTATGTAGGGATGTATGTAGGGGTGTATGTACAGATGTATGTAGGGATGAATGCAGGGGTGTATATAGGGGTGTATGTAGGGATGTATGTAGGGGTGTATGTACAGATGTATGTAGGGATGTATGTAGGGGTGTATGTAGGGGTGTATGTAGGGGTGTATGTAGGGATTAATGTAGGGGTGTATGTAGGGGTGTATGTACAGATGCATGTAGGGATATACATAGGGGTGTATGTAGGGATTAATGTAGGGGTGTATGTAGGGGTGTATGTAAGGGTGTATAAAGGTAATAATGTAGTGGTGTATGTAGGGATATATGCTAAGAGGGATGGCTGCTGTGTAGGGATGTATGTAGGGATGTATGTAGGGGCATATGTAGTGTTGTATGTGGGGGCATATGTAGGGGTGTATATAGGGATGTATGTAGGGGGTGTATGTAGGGGTGTATATAGAGATGTATATAGGAATGTACGTAGGAATATATGTAGGGTTGTATGTAGGGATGTATGTAGGGGTGTATGTAGGGATGTACCTAGGCATGTATGTATGGGTGTATGTACGGATGTACTTAGGGATGTATGTAGGCATGTATGTATGGGTGTATGTACGGGTGTATGTACGGATGTATGTAGGGATGTATGTAGGGGTGTTTGTAGGAGTGTATGTAGGGATGTATGTGGGGGTGTATGTAGGGGTGTGTGTAGGGGTCTATGTACGGATGTATGTAGGGGTGTATGTAGGAGTGTATGTAGGGATGTATGTAGGGGTGTATGTACGGATGTATGTAGGGATATATGTAGGGGTGTATGTAAGGATGTATGTAGGGATGTATGTTCGAATGTATGTAGGGGTGTATGTAGGAGTGTATGTATGGATGTATGTAGGGGTGTAGGTACGGATGTATGTAGGGATGTATGTAGGGGTAGATATAGGGGTGTATGTAAGGATGTATGTAGGAGTGTATGTACGGATGTATGTACAGATGTATGTAGGGATGTATGTAGGGGTGTATGTACAGATGTATGTAGGGATGAATGCAGGGGTGTATATAGGGGTGTATGTAAGGATGTATGTAGGGATGTATGTAGGGGTGTATGTACAGATGTATGTAGGGATGTATGTAGGGGTGTATGTAGGGGTGTATGTAGGGGTGTATGAACGTATGTATGTAGGGATGTATGTAGGGGTGTATGTAGGGGTGTATGTAGGGATGTATGTAGGGGGTGTATGTAGGGGTGTATATAGAGATGTATATAGGAATGTATGTAGGAATATATGTAGGGTTGTATGTAGGGATTTATGTAGGGGTGTATGTAGGGATGTATGTAGGCATGTATGTATGGGTGCATGTACGGATGTATGTAGTGATGTATGTAGGCATGTATGTAGGGGTGTATGTAGGGATTTATGAACGGATGTATGTAGGGATGTATGTAGGGGTATATATAGGGGTGTATGTAGTGATGTATGTAGGGATGTATGTAGGGATGTATGTAGGGGGTGTATGTAGGGGTGTATATAGAGATGTATATAGGAATGTATGTAGGAATATATGTAGGGTTGTATGTAGGGATTTATGTAGGGGTGTATGTAGGGATGTATGTAGGCATGTATGTATGGGTGCATGTACGGATGTATGTAGGGATGTATGTAGGCATGTATGTAGGGGTGTATGTAGGGATGTATGAACGGATGTATGTAGGGATGTATGTAGAGGTATATATAGGGGTGTATGTAGTGATGTATGTAGGGATGTATGTAGGGGGTGTATGTAGGGGTGTATATAGAGATGTATATAGGAATGTATGTAGGAATATATGTAGGGTTGTATGTAGGGATGTATGTAGGGGTGTATGTAGGGATGTATGTAGGCATGTATGTATGGGTGTATGTACGGATGTATGTAGGGATGTATGTAGGGGTGTTTTTAGGAGTGTATGTAGGGATGTATGTGGGGGTGTATGTAGGGGTGTATGTAGTGGTCTATGTACGGATGTATGTAGGGGTGTATGTAGGAGTGTATGTAGGGATGTATTTAGGGCTGTATATACGGATGTATGTAGGGATGTATGTAGGGATGTATGTTGGGGTATATGTAGGGGTGTATGTATGGATGTATGTAGGGATATATGTTCGGATGTATGTAGGGGTGTATGTAGGGGTAGATGTAGGGGTGTATGTAAGGATGTATGTAGGGGTGTATGTACGGATGTATGTACGGATGTATGTAGGGGTGTATGTAGGGGTGTATGTACGGATGTGTGTAGGGGTGTATGTAGGGGTGTATGTACGGATGTATGTATGGATGTATGTAGGGATGAATGCAGGGGTGTATATAGGGGTGAATGTAAGGATGTATGTAGGGATGTATGTAGAGGTGTATGTACAGATGTATGTAGGGATGTATGCAGGGGTGTATGTAGGGGTGTATGTAGGGGTGTATGAACGTATGTACAGTGTGTAGGGATTTATGTAGGGGTGTATGTACGGATGTATGTAGGGATGTATGTAGGGGTGTATGTAGAAATGTATGTAGGGATGTATGTAGGGGTGTATGTAGGGTTGTATGTAGGGATGTATGTAGGGGTGTATGTAGGGATGTATGTAGGGGTGCATGTATGTTGTGATGTATGTAGGGATGTATGTAGGGGTGTATGTAGGGGTGTATGAACAGATGTATGTAGGGATGTATGTAGGGGTGTATGTAGCGGTGTATGTAAGGGTGTATGTACTGATGTATGTAGGGATGTATGTAGGGGTGTATGTAGAGGTGTATGTACGGATGTATGTAGGGGTGTATGTAGGAGTGTATGTAGGGATGTATTTAGGGCTGTATATACGGATGTATGTAGGGATGTATGTAGGGATGTATGTTGGGCTATATGTAGGGGTGTATGTACGGATGTATGTAGGGATATATGTTCGGATGTATGTAGGGGTGTATGTAGGGGTGTATGTAGGGGTAGATGTAGGGGTGTATGTAAGGATGTATGTAGGGGTGTATGTACGGATGTATGTACGGATGTATGTAGGGGTGTATGTAGGGGTGTATGTACGGATGTGTGTAGGGGTGTATGTAGGGGTGTATGTACGGATGTATGTATGGATGTATGTAGGGGTGTATGTAGGGGTGTATGTATGGATGTATGTAGGGATGAATGCAGGGGTGTATATAGGGGTGAATGTAAGGATGTATGTAGGGATGTATGTAGAGGTGTATGTACAGATGTATGTAGGGATGTATGCAGGGGTGTATGTAGGGGTGTATGTAGGGGTGTATGAACGTATGTACAGTGTGTAGGGATTTATGTAGGGGTGTATGTACGGATGTATGTAGGGATGTATGTAGGGGTGTATGTAGAAATGTATGTAGGGATGTATGTAGGGGTGTATGTAGGGTTGTATGTAGGGATGTATGTAGGGGTGTATGTAGGGATGTATGTAGGGGTGCATGTATGTTGGGATGTATGTAGGGATGTATGTAGGGGTGTATGTAGGGGTGTATGAACAGATGTATGTAGGGATGTATGTAGGGGTGTATGTAGCGGTGTATGTAAGGGTGTATGTACGGATGTATGTAGGGATGTATGTAGGGGTGTATGTAGAGGTGTATGTAGGGATGTATGTAGGGATGTATGTAGGGGTGTATGTAGGAATGTGTGTACGGATATATGTAGGGGTATATGTAGGGGTGTATGTAGTGATGTATGTAGGGGTGCATGTATGTTGGGATGTATGTAGGGATGTATGTAGGGGTGTATGTAGGGGTGTATGTACGTATGTATGTAGGGATATATGTAGGGGTGTATGTAGGGATTGTAGGGATGTATGTAGGGGTGTATGTACGGATGTATGTAGGGATGTATGTAGGGGTGTATATAGGGGTGTATGTAGGGGTGTATATAGGATTGTATGTAAGCATGTATGTAGGGGTGTATGTAGGGGTGTATGAACAGATGTATGTAGGGATGTATGTAGGGGTGTATGTAGCGGTGTATGTAAGGGTGTATGTACGGATGTATGTAGGGATGTATGTAGGGGTGTATGTAGAGGTGTATGTAGGGATGTATGTAGGGGTGTATGTGGAGGTGTATGTAGGGATGTATGTAGGGGTGTATGTAAGGATGTATGTATGGATGTATGTAGGGGTGTATGTACGGATGTATGTAGGGATATATGTTCGGATGTATGTAGGGGTAGATGTAGGGGTGTATGTAAGGATGTATGTAGGGGTGTATGTACGGATGTATGTACGGATGTATGTAGGGGTGTATGTAGGGGTGTATGTACGGATGTGTGTAGGGGTGTATGTAGGGGTGTATGTACGGATGTATGTAGGGATGTATGTAGGGGTGTATGTAGGGGTGTATGTACAGATGTATGTATGGATGTATGTAGGGGTGTATGTATGGATGTATGTAGGGATGAATGCAGGGGTGTATATAGGGGTGAATGTAAGGATGTATGTAGGGATGTATGTAGAGGTGTATGTACAGATGTATGTAGGGATGTATGCAGGGGTGTATGTAGGGGTGTATGTAGGGGTGTATGAACGGATGTACAGTGTGTAGGGATTTATGTAGGGGTGTATGTACAGATGTATGTAGGGATGTATGTAGGGGTGTATGTAGGGATGTATGTAGGGATGTATGTAGGGGTGTATGTAGGGATGAATGTAGGAGTGTATGTAGAAATGTATGTAGGGATGTATGTAGGGGTGTATGTAGGGTTGTATGTAGGGATGTATGTAGGGGTGTATGTAGGGATGTATGTAGGGGTGCATGTATGTTGGGATGTATGTAGGGATGTATGTAGGGATGTATGTAGGGGTGTATGTAGCGGTGTATGTAAGGGTGTATGTACGGATGTATGTAGGGATGTATGTAGGGGTGTATGTAGAGGTGTATGTAGGGATGTATGTAGGGGTGTATGTGGAGGTGTATGTAGGGATGTATGTAGGGGTGTATGTAAGGATGTATGTATAGATGTATGTAGGGGTGTATGTACGGATGTATGTAGGGATATATGTTCGGATGTATGTAGGGGTAGATGTAGGGGTGTATGTAAGGATGTATGTAGGGGTGTATGTACGGATGTATGTACGGATGTATGTAGGGGTGTATGTAGGGGTGTATGTACGGATGTGTGTAGGGGTGTATGTAGGGGTGTATGTACGGATGTATGTAGGGATGTATGTAGGGGTGTATGTAGGGGTGTATGTACAGATGTATATATGGATGTATGTAGGGGTGTATGTATGGATGTATGTAGGGATAAATGCAGGGGTGTATATAGGGGTGAATGTAAGGATGTATGTAGGGATGTATGTAGAGGTGTATGTACAGATGTATGTAGGGATGTATGCAGGGGTGTATGTAGGGGTGTATGTAGGGGTGTATGAACGGATGTACAGTGTGTAGGGATTTATGTAGGGGTGTATGTACGGATGTATGTAGGGATGTATGTAGGGGTGTATGTAGGGATGTATGTAGGGATGTATGTAGGGGTGTATGTAGGGATGAATGTAGGAGTGTATGTAGAAATGTATGTAGGGATGTATGTAGGGGTGTATGTAGGGTTGTATGTAGGGATGTATGTAGGGGTGTATGTAGGGATGTATGTAGGGGTGCATGTATGTTGGGATGTATGTAGGGATGTATGTAGGGGTGTATGTAGGGGTGTATGTACGTATGTATGTAGGGATATATGTAGGGGTGTATGTAGGGATTGTAGGGATGTATGTAGGGGTGTATGTACGGATGTATGTAGGGATATATGTAGGGGTGTATGTAGGGATTGTAGGGATGTATGTAGGGGTGTATGTAGGGGTGTATATAGGAGTGTATGTAAGCATGTATGTAGGGGTGTATGTAGGGGTGTATGAACAGATGTATGTAGGGATGTATGTAGGGGTGTATGTAGCGGTGTATGTAAGGGTGTATGTACGGATGTATGTAGGGATGTATGTAGGGGTGTATGTAGAGGTGTATGTAGGGATGTATGTAGGGATGTATGTAGGGGTGTATGTAGGAATGTGTGTACGGATATATGTAGGGGTATATGTAGGGGTGTATGTAGTGATGTATGTAGGGGTGCATGTATGTTGGGATGTATGTAGGGATGTATGTAGGGGTGTATGTAGGGGTGTATGTACGTATGTATGTAGGGATATATGTAGGGGTGTATGTAGGGATTGTAGGGATGTATGTAGGGGTGTATGTACGGATGTATGTAGGGATGTATGTAGGGGTGTATATAGGGGTGTATGTAGGGGTGTATATAGGATTGTATGTAAGCATGTATGTAGGGGTGTATGTAGGGGTGTATGAACAGATGTATGTAGGGATGTATGTAGGGGTGTATGTAGCGGTGTATGTAAGGGTGTATGTACGGATGTATGTAGGGATGTATGTAGGGGTGTATGTAGAGGTGTATGTAGGGATGTATGTAGGGATGTATGTAGGGGTGTATATAGGGGTGTATGTAGGGGTGTATATAGGAGTGTATGTAAGCATGTATGTAGGGGTGTATGTAGGGGTGTATGAACAGATGTATGTAGGGATGTATGTAGGGGTGTATGTAGCGGTGTATGTAAGGGTGTATGTACGGATGTATGTAGGGATGTATGTAGGGGTGTATGTAGAGGTGTATGTAGGGATGTATGTAGGGATGTATGTAGGGGTGTATGTAGGAATGTGTGTACGGATATATGTAGGGGTATATGTAGGGGTGTATGTAGTGATGTATGTAGGGGTGTATGTAGGGATGTATGCTAAGAGGGGTGGTTCCTGTGTGGGGATGGATGCTGAGAGGGGATGGCTGCTATGTAGAGATAGTATACTTATATATATGTGTGTATGTATATCCATAGAAGATGTTGCTGGAAAGTTGAGCATGTGTGTCCTGGAGCTCTGCTGCAGGCAGAAGAGCTTTGCACAGGCGGAGGTAAGGGTACGAGAGCAGCTCTGGAAAGGGATCTTGGGAATGTTTACTGTTATGTGAAGGGGAGCAGCTATAGGAAGGGGAGCAGCTATAGGAAGGCGTCTGGAAAGGGATCTTGGGAAAGTTTACTGTTATGTGAAGGGGAGCAGCTATAGGAAGGCGTCTGGAAGAGGAGCATTGAGTGATTTGGTCCCAGGGGAACCCCCAGAGGGGTCCCAAATATTGTTTTGCACCAGGGCCCTCCATCCTCTAGCTCTGCCACTGGAGCCTGATGTCTAATAAGGTCTCTAAACATCTCCCACTTACTTCCTCCCCCACCCCCACTCTTCCCAGATCAATAAAAAACAATGATCTATTCATAAACAGAATTTAAAATTCTCCTCACCCCTCCTTCTTCCCTCCACTAATAGATGAAAAACACATTTGTCATCATGCTACAGCTCTCAGGAAGTGATGAAACAAAGTCAAGATGAAATCTTCTATACATAGTCTTCAAAAACTCTGACATCCTCTCAAAATGGTTTTGATATCAGGATGTGTTTATTAGGGTGATACCTTATCTACAGCACTAAATCATTAGAATAGAGTAGATTGTAACTGTGGAACAATATTGCATTTAAAACTGTGACTAATATTGATTTGCAATTAAGTGTCCATCTATCCTCATCCCTCTTTGTTCCTGAGGATCAGCAGATGAGGCCTCAGGGACTAAGGTTAGTTTGTGGTTAGTTCACTTTCTTCAGTGGAGAAATGAGTAAGAATGGCTGGTGACCCACTCATTTATAGGGTCCATAAACAATTAGGCCCTCATTCAATTGCAATTTGGCCAATTGAATAGTGGTCTAAATAAGCACATAACATATTTTTTTAAAGAAGTTTTTAGTTAGTAAACATCTATCCAAAAGCAATGTTTTCACTAACTAAAAACTTATTTAAAAAAAATATGTTATGTGCTTATTTAGAGCACTATTCAATTGGCCAAATTGCAATTGAATGAGGGCCTTAGACAGGGTTTGTAGGATTCTTCCCTAGTGATCTTTGGAATGAAGAATAATGATGGATTCTACAAGGATTGGACCCAGGCCGCTGCTCCTCTACTTATTTGCCTACAAGCCCTCTTCTGACTGGCTTGTACTTCTCACTGATACTGTGATCTGTTCCTCTGTTTGGACAAGAACATCATCAACGAATCAACACCCTCAGTTAAATCGCTATTTACCAAGTGAGGTCCAATGAGAGCAGGGTCATCGACTGTTATCTACCTGCATGTATATTTATACCATTTCTGTTTTATTATTCATTGTACATCCTCCCAGTTATACCCACTGGCATTGCATATTATAGGGTACATATAGAATAAAGAAGTTATAAGCAACAGAGGACATCCGCGACATGTCAAGAACCCACATAAGCTACATTCTTCCACCTTCAAAGGGAAACCGTGGGTCATTATTGGTGCCTTCTCACTCCTCCTGGTGTGAGTAACTGTTTTACCTGATCCTGGAGCTCTGGTAAATCTCACCCGTTTGTTGGCTCTACCCATGAATTGGGATCATCACAATGAGCTCCACTATGCTGATGCCACTAACTACCTATAATGTGATTCAGAAGGGATTTACGTATGTCATTATGATTGCGAAGTCTCACATTAAACACCTGGATTTGTTGCCAGAGCTGACACTCTAACACTGTATTCCTTTGTCTTGTGATCTGTCTCCTGACCTCCAGGTTTAGGGTTTATAATATGTGTTTTTGGACATTCAGTTTAGCTACATTCAACTAATTACTTCTGTTATTTATGGTATACATAACACATTATTGTGTGTCTTTGAGAAAATAAGTTTATTGGGCTTAGATTTTGATCAAACATGAATATCAGAGCTGTTTACAAACACAACATGGGGGAATGTTTCATTATACCAGCAGAAAAACACAATTATTTTTTTTGGGGGGAGGGGGGGGGGGGGGCACATTACTCCTGGCGTGTTAAACTGAGAAACAGACATTGAGACTCCTGAAATTGGTTAAGTCTAATGAGGGCCAAAATAAAAAATCCACCATCTGGAGACATGAGTTGAGTTAACCTTGACAAAAGAACTAGCAATCTGGAAGAAGCAAATTGTTTTCTTTGAATGAAATGCATTTGGGGGCAAAGCTGCATATGAGACTGTGATTGGTGACTGAAAGTTGAGATGTTGTGTGAAAGTTTAGATGTTGTGCTTTTTGCTTTCACAACTAATCATATCTTGGGTCAGAGAATCACAACCAAACAATAAAGGAGACAGAATAGAAGTTAGATGAGGACGTTCATGAAAAACCTCAGATACTCAAGAGGTGAAACTCAAAGAGGGGGAAAGAGGCAGATACACAGACTATGATAGAGTTGACCTTGGCCCGTCTCTGGTTTTAGAGTGATGCCCTGCAATGGAAGGGTTAACATGCTGGATCCCTTCCCTCAGCTTATCACTTTGGGATAAACAGTTATGTCATTTTTTTCAGGGGGTGAAGCCTCTACGGGTCCTATGTTATTCTATAGTGTGTCTCATATTCAAGTTGGAGAGATTGCAAGAAAAAAACGAAGAAGAGAGAAGCAACACTTAATTTTTGTGAATTTTCCTCCTCATGTGTTCTTAGAGGTCAAGGACCTGTACATTAATATATACTTACTGTATGTAATCCATGTATACAGACAGACCAACAATTCCTTATAACATTGTCTATTAAAACAACTAAAGCAATATGTATTGGATACTTGTAAAAAAGGCCATTCAAGTAATTCAAATATAATTTTTATTACAGTATTGTTAAAAAGAAAAAAAAACACACAAAAATGTCAGTTTAAAACATAAAATCAAAACAGGACGCCGCACCGGCCATTCTTGAATAAATATTCTATAAGCACCTTACCAGAATCAAATGCTAAATTGCAACTATAATTAAAGGCACATCTAAGTTTCGTGGATTATGAGTGCAACTGATAGATAAGAATTAACAATGTATGAAAACATTTTCTAATAGAAATAAACATTTAAACACTTACTTTGAAGTTAGCACAATGTCTTGTAATTTCTGACAGGTGAAAATTAGGGTTAACACCCTCTCCAAACCCAGGCTAAATTAGCATAAAATTCATAATTCATTTTGGCCAATAAGGACAAAGCAAAGGTTAGCTGAAACATTTGAATGCTTCAAAGCAGACTGTGATATGTAGTGTGGTCCATGTTAGAAGGTGCAAAGGCAGCAGAACATATCGCAGACAGGAAGCAGCAGAGAGGATCATATTCCAGCAGTGACTTTGGGGCAGACATCACTGCTCTCCTATTGACTAAGGAAGACACAGCAGGTGAATAAAGGGTTAAATTGGTCCCCTAATGCTGCATGCTGATTGGGTGGGGATCAGGGACCTTTATAGGCATCCCTGGTGGCATCAACATAATCATTAGAGGGATTTTTAGATATTAATAAAAATAAAATGTTTTATGAAATGTGCTGCATATATAAAAGCTGCTATTTGCATTAATAGTTCAGAAATGTAATAACCCCAGGAAACTTGGATATGCTTTTAAGAATGTATTCCATCTCTGCTATTCTGTCTAGGAAGTCTATATTGCCACCTAATACGTTATGATCAGCATTGCCATGAAACAATATGACACAATTAAAGCTTGAATGTTAAGATCAATAAGTTACCCAGTAATTGCTATTAGAATATTTGTTGTTTATTATCACAGCTGAAGGGCTTTGCCGCTCATTGCACGCTTTCCCCCACTCTCCCTCCCCTGTGTCTCTTCCCCCTCATTCTCTCCCCTGTGTCTCTTTATCACTCTCTCCCTCCCCCTCTCACTCCCCTGTGTCTCTTCCCCCTCTCTCCCTCCCCTGTGTCTCTTTATCCCTCTCTCCCTCCCCTGTGTACCCCCCTCTTCTCCCTCCCCTGTGTCTCTTCCCCCTCACTCCCTCCCCTGTGTCTCTTTATCCCTCTCTCCCTCCCCTGTGTACCCCCCCTCTTCTCCCTCCCCTGTGTCTCTTCCCCCTCTCTCCCTCCCCTGTGTCTCTTTATCCCTCTCTCCCTCCCCTGTGTACCCCCCTCTTCTCCCTCCCCTGTGTCTCTTCCCCCTCAATCCCTCCCCTGTGTCTCTTTATCCCTCTCTCCCTTCCCTGTGTACCCCCCCCTCTTCTCCCTCCCCTATGTCACTTCCCCCTCTCTCCCTCCCCTGTGTCTCTTTATCCCTCTCTCCCTCCCCTGTGTCTCTTCCCCCCTCTCCCTCCCCTGTGTCTCTCCCCCTCTCACTCCCCTGTGTCTCTTCCCCCTCTCTCCTTCCCCTGTGTCTCTTTATCCCTCTCTCCCTCCCCTGTGTCTCTTCCCCCCCCTCTCCCTCCCCTTTGTCTCTTCCCCCTCTCTCTCCCTCCCCTGTGTCTCTCCCCCTCTCCCTCCCCTGTGTCTCTTTCCCCCCCCTTCTCCCTCCCCTCTCTCATTTGCGGGCTTGGTGGCGGTTTTTCAAGCCCGCAAGTCTTGAAGTTTAAATCGGTATTGCTCCAAGCCTTGCCGGCTTGAAAAAAAGTTACGAGTTTAACAGCGCCATTTTTTTTCAAGCCCTTAACTCAGAAGCCAGTGGGAGGCCGCCAATTGAATATCAAATTAGCTTTCAACCTCACTTATGGACTCATTGCGGATCGCGCCAAACCAGTAACTTCCGGGACTTCGCAGCTCATTGCGCAACCCATAACTTTTAACACTGCGTTACTGACAAACTTGCAATTACGACAACTATTATATGTGATCCCCCTTCTGGATCACTACCTTGTCGTGGTGAAGGGGCTTCTATACCTCAATGCAGCTGTGAGCTATACCATTTAGGATCACCCAAGATGGGTAGGTCATAGCAGAGAGGTCAGACAAATTGCAGCCCACTGGAGAAGGAACTGGCAACCCACTCCGGTATATTTGCCAAGAAAACTATATGGATAAGCACGACCAGAAACACAGACAGACGTACCGGGCATGCTGCGTCCATATGGTCACAAAGAGTCGGACACAACTGAAGGACTAAACAATAACAGATGTATACATCAGCCTCTTCCTGATGAGGATCTATCAGGTGACACAATAGAAGTGTTCTAGATACTAAATCAGGATTTTTCTAAATTCCTATAAATTAGTTTGGAGAGATCTATTATTTTATTGCACATGTTCGTATATTAGTGAATATAGGCCCTTTTGGCTCTAATCACCTCACTAGTGACATCTTTCTCTATAGTTTTACACTGTAGGGCTTCTTCACCAAAGGGTTATGAACCCTATAACTTGAATACAAGGCTCCAGAGAATAACATAGGGATGGGAAAGGGAACAGCTTACAGGTGAGAAGACCCTCCCCTTACTGAAACGCGACCAATGTATATGTATAGCACGCCTGACCAGTGACCCAAACTTTTCAAATATAAACATTTTTTTATTGTGTAGTTATCCTTTAAATAGATGAAAATATTTCAGTCACAATTCAACATATACAACACTTGGTTTTGTAATTTTCTGATACAGAATCCGATCACAGGTAGAACTGTCCGGCCAACATCCCAATGCTTGGTGGCCCATGTTATGTGATGATGTCATCACTGAGCATCCTATAGTTATTCGGGTAGCTACAGGCATTGTTACCACAGTCCGGTCCTCTTGTTGTGCCCTTGGCTGGTTATTGCACATGGCTTGGAAGAGGCCCATACATACTAGATGTTGAGTGTCAGGTGGCCTCATTGTTTGGTCATCCAGCCTGTTTTTTGCAGCTTTGGACACAGGATAAACAACTTTTTCCGATGCTCTTTTGGTGGCAGGAAGAGGATGATCCTGCAGCTGAAATCCTGCAGAGAGTAATGAGATACAGGGATTAGTGCCCTGAGCTGTAGGTGCTGTGAACCCGAAATATAAATAAGATCTCCATTTACTTCATTGATTTTCACCTTACAAGAGGTTCAACTGGATCCATAAGGGAATGCGGCTTACAGTAGGATCATGTGGGAAGTAAACAACTAAATATAACAGTTATAATAATCATACTCTCATTCAGGCCTCATCAGTATAATATAATCTGCACATTAGTTCTGTGGGCTATTTAAAGACTTACTTATAAGGCACTAGTCACGGGCTGCTGTCAGAAAGGGGGTGGTGGGCGGGATGGGTAAAACATTGCACAGATTAAAAGTAAGAATTCACATCCGGTTAACACATGCAAAAAAAATATTTGATAACATTTATAAGTATGTAGAACATGGGTGACCCTTAAAAGGATATTAAAGTTATGATATTTGCTCTGCAACATAAAATAGGGTGTAGAAAAGAATGTGGAAAAGCTGCTTTCCTTTTTTAATCTGCTTCACAATTAATTGATTTATTAGCTTTTGGAGTTAGTGATTTTAGGCTTCATCTAATTTTCTTCTGTATCAGCAGAATATATAATAAGTTGCACCGGCTGATGGCACTAATTCGGCCGGATGTGCAGGCAGTGTAAGGAAATATGACATTTATATTAGATATATTGTCCTTTTTCATCCATAGCAAAACATGGAAACATGGGTTACTGGGCTGAAGCAACTGAATATGAAATGTCAGAACATTTTCTTAAAATAAGTATATTTTATTTCGGTTACATTATAAGTTTTATTTGTATACACTATAAAGAAGTGGTGTGAGGCAGATATGGGAGTTGTAATATTTTTTTAAATAGTTACTTTTTATAAATAAAATAAATTAGGGGTCAACTTAAGTGGTCCTATAATAGGATTTAATTTCTTAATTTAGATACTGGATAGCAATAATATCAGGATTTAGTGAAAAGGGTCTAGGTAGCTTTTAAAAATGACCTTTGAAATGAGGATAGTATTTAGCATAGTATTTAGCATAGTCATGTCCAGCAGATCCGTCTTTTCCGCCTCCTAAGTGCTCAGGAGGTAAAAGAGCATCTGACCAGGGCACCGTCCTAAATGTTGGTCTGGTGTAGGTTTGCCAGCATTAGCCCGGCAGGGAAGCAGGTGGAAAAATGCTATCAGGACAAAAGATAAATACTCCTTTCAGGACAGTCCCAGACAAATCCTCTCCTTTGGTCTGGACACTATAGGGGAGGAGACAAGCAGATCTGTTGAAGTCTAAAACACTAAACTACTTATAAGCTACTTTAAGTTATTTCTACAAATACTGATAACAGTAAATAAATATGTTTCAGGATAATGTAAAAAAGGGAAGAAGGAGGTTTTGAAACCCGCAAAAGCTTTAACCCACCGCACTACATCTGAATGATAACCAGTGTGTATAGAAATCAGTAAACCTGATATACGATCAGCGTGATGTGACAGTCACAGCTTGAACCTCAAGTCTATGTGGGAGGGCTTCAGGGCCATACAATGACTATAAATGACCATTCCTGACCAGTTTAACAAATGTAAATACCTTTTCCATGTGATTTTTCACCTTCTGTCTTATAGTGCAAAGTGAATATGTTGTCTTCAGTGTCCCTTTAAAGAAGTGAAGGAAGACCCTCTAACATAGATAGCTGGTGGAGCTCACGCCGATACTCAGGAGTGTTGGGGTCATTGTACAAGGTTATCTACAGGGGCGGATCTACCAGTGGTGCAGGTGGTGCAGTGCACCAGGGCCCTACTTTCTCTAGCTCCGCCACTGGTCCTTAATAACTAGAGCAGTAAGACAGGGCCCTGGATCTTATCTTTTTTTAGAGAAAACGCCCCTTTTGCAACTAGTGTGCCAATATCTTCCACAGGGTTATATGGCATATGTACCATCCATATGTGAATGTGGAGGAGCATACAGGGACGATAGTAAAACTTAACTTTTATTAGTATACAGAGAAAAACAAACAAACATTCATTAAAATACAACAAAAAAAATTAATTATATACAAAAACCAATGCTTAGGGGTCAGGGTCTCACCTGGCACCGCCCGATGATTGAGCCTCTTCAGTACGTTGGTGCCTCAAGTCTCGGAGTACTCTGATGAGATGAGTGAGCTGAATGACAGTGAACTCCGGAGCCGACCTCGCCAGATGGGTGTGCCGGGGCCTTAAACATGGGGGGACCCCCAGCAGAGAGAACTGTCTGTTTGTATTCATGCCCATATACTGGAAGGCGGGCTTGTTGCCATAGCACGAGGCATACTGAAAAAGAGATACTCGTTACCAATCTACTGATATCTGCGCTGGAATCATTTGGGAAAAAAATATATTAAAGATATAGAAATATTTGTGCAAAGTTTGGATAAACTGCTACAATTTGGCTTGTGAATTGAGGTTTGCATTGAGTTTGTGCTCAGTGCAACAAATGGACATGGAGTTTATCCATACTGAAAAACTATTTAAAAAATGTAGAATTGATCCGTGTTTGACTGTTTTGTGTTTTTATATAACATTATTAATTCTCAGATAGTTCTCCTTAAAGGCTCTTAAAGGACCAAAAGTCACAAGCACACTCAAATGGCAAATGTGCTGCAACCTACACACATGGTATTCCCGAAGGACCCCATACACATACACAGCCTTATTAAATTGCGATTTGGCCAATTGAATAGGGCTCTATATAAGCACATAGCATATTATTTTACAGAAGTTTTTAGTTAGTGAAGACCTTGCTTTTGGATAGAAGGTCACTAACTAAAAACTTCTGTAAAAAAATATGCTCTGTGCTTATATAGAGCCCTATTCAATTGGCCAAATCACAACTTAATAAAGCTGTCAATGTCCACCCAGGAGAACCCAGAATTAAGGGCAGGTTCTGGATCTGATGGACACTCAAATAATAGAGGAGAGAGAGAGTTAAATATTTCTCATTACATTTTTCAGTTTAAAGTATGGACCAAAGTATCTGGGTTCACAGCTGTATTCTGTCTGGCCATTAGGTCGTGTCCACATTGTAGACAGTTATTCTTTATTCAAGCTCCATGGAGTATCTGATGATGTCACAAGAGCCGTATGTTAATCAGCAATGAGAGACGCAGGTTGCAGCCTCTTGTACTACACTAGAAAATATGTTTTTTTTTTAAACCACAAGATCTAAATCCGGCGGAATTTACTGATAATTAAGGAGAAACTTGTGATTATTGTTTCAATATAAATAGCAACATTGTAACTGTAAATATTTTCTAATCTACAAAGTTCACAATGTATTTATGTTTTATTGGTTTGTACAAGGTGTTTTCTCTCCGCACTCTTTAGAGTTAATGCCGCTGCGCTCTGAGACTTATCTTATCCATATACTTCTATAATAAAGATAAATGTATTTTATCTAATGTAAGTTGGGTAGGACACGGAGCTCCTCCCCTCACGCCTCCTGACTCCTCCTTCATTCGTGCGTTTATTCCTGACATGTGCGTGGAGCTTAAAGGGCCCAAAACGTCCTGTCTTGCATTTAAAGGAGAATATTGTATACATTTTCCCCAATGGAAAATAGATTGTATTAATTGCAGAAAATTATCACTAAAAAAACAGTAAGGCAGATAAAAAAATCTTTTCTGATCCGGCTTAATCCTACCAGTGAGATAAAAGGGAAGGGTAAACAAGGACTCTGCCAGCCCTTTAATTGTGTTTTCGTTTCTGATTTGCATTAAAATCAATAAAAACATAAAAACAATAAGCTGCCGTTCTGACATCCATAAGGCTCACTGCACATCTGTTCCCTGTAATGTATCAGTACAGAGCAGAAAAAACAATACAATAACAAGTACAGTCAGTTGGATATTATTATGTACATGTTCTTCTAGTAACTTTATAATGACATTTGTACTTTTACCTGTTAATCACCTGTGATGATTCACACACCAAGCATGGGCTGTTATCTGATCCTTGAGGATGATGGTTGGCTCTAATTACTAACTGTTATCTGGGGTTATGACGCTGAGCAGAATCAGCAGACATAGACCCAAAGGTGTAATTAGACTGGGGTCTGCACATGTTCATTCTTCTTACTATCAGATAGCTTTAGACTGAAAACAATGCAGGCAGACCCTCAATGAGTAATTACAAAAATGATCTATTATAGAAACATAGTAAATATATATATATATATATATATATATATATATATATATATATATATATCACACTACAAACACCCCCTATTTACATTTAGACCCAACAATGGGTTAACAGTGTCAAATACTTACAGGAAGGAAGGTGGCCATCCCAAGTCCCACGGACCGCGGATAAAGGGGAGGTCCTGCTGATGGTCCTTAAAAAGATAACTGGGCACAGACACTGATAGATGGATGGATGGATAGATGGACAGACAGATAGATAGATAGATAGATAGATAGATAGATAGATAGATAGATAGATAGATAGATAGATAGATAGATAGATGGATGGATAGATGAATAGATGGACAGACAGACAGACAGACAGATAGATAGATAGATAGATAGATAGATAGATAGATAGATAGATAGATAGAGGGATAGATAGATAGATAGATAGATAGATGGATAAATGGATGGATAGATATTTATGCAGCCAGGTAGACAGACAGCCCACTCTAGTCCTTGTCCTGTACTTTTCTGCTCTCCCCCACCCCCTGCCCCTGACACTTATACAGAGCCCCCCCACCAGTGTCTCAGTGTCAGGGTCACATTACAGACACTTGCCGGTAAATGAATAATAGCCATGAATAAAACACCAGGGCGTGTTCCTGCACCACACCCCACCCGTGTGACACTCCACTTTGTGCTCTGCGTGTGGCTGTGTGTGTCATCACTCTAATGGCCCTTATATCGATTCCAACTGATCAACTGCTGCAATACTAACATATAAAGGGCCACTATCACCAGATTGTCAGCTCATAGACCGAGCCCTCCAATCTGTGTCATGTGTTAATATTATTTTGCCTTGTACTTAACCCCTGTACAGCGCTATGGAATATGTTGGCGTGTAACAAATAAAGAATAATAATAACGTATTATTTATAGTATGCTAATGTTTATTATAAACATTCAAATTGCATTTTTATTTTAATTAATGTGGAAAATTTTGGATAAAGCAGTAAAAATATATATCATATGCCTCGTTCACTATCAGGTGATATTTGTACAAGTTGTATTTTCACTGACCCACAGAATAATGTGCCCAAGTAGGGAGTGGATTCTGGATCATGAGCCCAAGTGGGGAGTGGGCTTTGGGTCATGTGTCCAAGTTTGTAGTGGGCTCTGGGTCATGTGTCCTAGTGGGGAGTGGGGTCTTGGTCATGAGCACAAGTGGGGAGTGGGCTCTGGGTCATGAGCACAAGTGGGGAGTGTGCTTTGGGTCATGAGCCCAAGTGGGTAGTGGGCTCTGGGTCATGAGTGCAAGTGGGGAGTGGGCTCTGGGTCATGAGCCCAAGTGGGGTGTGGGCTCTGGATCATGACCCCAAGTGGGGTGTGTGCTCTGGATCATGAGTCCAAGTGTGTAGTGGGCTCTGGGTCATGAGCCCAAGTGGGAAGTGTGCCCTGGATCATGAGCCCAAATCGGGAGTGTGCTCTGGATCATGAGCCCAAGTGGGAAGTGTGCTATGGATCATGAGTCCAAGTGGATAGTGGGCTCTGGGTCATAAGCCCAAGTGGGGAGTGGGCTCTGGATCATGCGCCCAAGTGGGTAGTGGGCTCTGTGTCATGAGCCCAAGTGGGGCGTGTGCTCTGGGTCATGAGCTTATGTGGGGAATGTGCTCTCGAACATGATCCCAAGTGGGGAGTGGGCTCTGGGTCATGAGCCCAAGAGGGAGTAGGCTTTGGATCATGAGCCCATGTGGGGTGTGTGCTCTGGATCATGAGCCGAAGTGGGTAGTGGGCTCTGGGTCATGAGCCCAAGTGGGGTGTGTGCTCTGGAACATGAGCCCAAGTGGGGAGAGTGCTCTGGGTCATGAGCTTATGTGGGGAATGTGCTCTCGAACATGATCCCAAGTGGGGAGTGGGCTCTGGGTCATGAGCCCAAGAGGGAGTAGGCTTTGGATCATGAGCCCATGTGGGGTGTGTGCTCTGGATCATGAGCCGAAGTGGGTAGTGGGCTCTGGGTCATGAGCCCAAGTGGGGTGTGTGCTCTGGAACATGAGCCCAAGTGGGGAGAGTGCTCTGGGTCATGAGCCCAAGTGGGGAGAGTGCTCTGGGTCATGAGCCCAAGTGGGTAGTGGGCTCTGGATCATGAGCCCAAGTGGGGAGTGTGCTCTGGGTCATGAGTGCAAGTGGGGAGTGGGCTCTAGGTCATGAGCCCAAGTGGGGAGTGTGCTCTGGATCATGAGCCCAAGTGGGTAGTGGGCTCTGGGTAACGAGCCCAAGTGGGGCGTGTGCTCTGGGCCATGAGCTCACCTGGGGAATGTGGTCTGGATCATGAGCCCAAGTGGGTAGTGGGCTATTTGTCATGAGCCCAAGTTGGGCGTGTGCTCTGGTTTAAGAGTCCAAGTGAGTAGTGGGCTGTGGATCATGAGCCCAAGTGGGTAGTGGGCTCTGGGTCATAAGCCCAAGAGGGGAGTGTGCTCTGGATCATGAGTCCAAGTGGGTAGTGGGCTCTGGGTCATGAGCCCAAGTGGGAAGTGTGCTCTGGATCATGAGCCCAAGTGGGTAGTGGGCTCTGGGTCATGAGCCCAAGTGGGTTGTGTGCTCTGGATCATGAGCCCAAGTGGGTAGTGGGCTCTGGGTCATGAGCCCAAGTGGGGTGTGTGCTCTGGATCATGAGTCCAAGTGGGTAGTGGGCTCTGGGTCATGAGCCCAAGTGGGGTGTGTGCTCTGGAACATGAGCCCAAGTGGGGAGAGTGCTCTGGGTCATGAGCCCAAGTGGGTAGTGGGCTCTGGATCATGAGCCCAAGTGGGGAGTGTGCTCTGGGTCATGAGTGCAAGTGGGGAGTGGGCTCTAGGTCATGAGCCCAAGTGGGGAGTGTGCTCTGGATCATGAGCCCAAGTGGGTAGTGGGCTCTGGGTAACGAGCCCAAGTGGGGTGTGTGCTCTGGGCCATGAGCTCACCTGGGGAATGTGCTCTGGATCATGAGCCCAAGTGGGTAGTGGGCTATTTGTCATGAGCCCAAGTTGGGCGTGTGCTCTGGTTTAAGAGTCCAAGTGAGTAGTGGGCTCTGGATCATGAGCCCAAGTGGGTAGTGGGATCTGGGTCATAAGCCCAAGAGGGGAGTGTGCTCTGGATCATGAGTCCAAGTGGGTAGTGGGCTCTGGGTCATGAGCCCAAGTGGGAAGTGTGCTCTGGATCATGAGCCCAAGTGGGTAGTGGGCTCTGGGTCATGAGCCCAAGTGGGTCGTGTGCTCTGGATCATGAGCCCAAGTGGGTAGTGGGCTCTGGGTCATGAGCCCAAGTGGGGCGTGTGCTCTGGATCATGAGTCCAAGTGGATAGTGGGCTCTGGGTCATAAGCCCAAGTGGGGAGTGGGCTCTGGATCATGCGCCCAAGTGGGTAGTGGGCTCTGTGTCATGAGCCCAAGTGGGGCGTGTGCTCTGGGTCATGAGCTTATGTGGGGAATGTGCTCTCGAACATGATCCCAAGTGGGGAGTGGGCTCTGGGTCGTGAGCCCAAGAGGGAGTAGGCTTTGGATCATGAGCCCATGTGGGGTGTGTGCTCTGGATCATGAGCCGAAGTGGGTAGTGGGCTCTGGGTCATGAGCCCAAGTGGGGTGTGTGCTCTGGAACATGAGCCCAAGTGGGGAGAGTGCTCTGGGTCATGAGCCCAAGTGGGTAGTGGGCTCTGGATCATGAGCCCAAGTGGGGAGTGTGCTCTGGGTCATGAGTGCAAGTGGGGAGTGGGCTCTGGGTCATGAGCCCAAGTGGGGAGTGTGCTCTGGATCATGAGCCCAAGTGGGTAGTGGGCTCTGGGTAACGAGCCCAAGTGGGGCGTGTGCTCTGGGCCATGAGCTCACCTGGGGAATGTGGTCTGGATCATGAGCCCAAGTGGGTAGTGGGCTATTTGTCATGAGCCCAAGTTGGGCGTGTGCTCTGGTTTAAGAGTCCAAGTAAGTAGTGGGCTCTGGATCATGAGCCCAAGTGGGTAGTGGGCTCTGGGTCATAAGCCCAAGAGGGGAGTGTGCTCTGGATCATGAGTCCAAGTGGGTAGTGGGCTCTGGGTCATGAGCCGAAGTGGGAAGTGTGCTCTGGATCATGAGCCCAAGTGGGTAGTGGGCTCTGGGTCATGAGCCCAAGTGGGTCGTGTGCTCTGGATCATGAGCCCAAGTGGGTAGTGGGCTCTGGGTCATGAGCCCAAGTGGGGCGTGTGCTCTGGATCATGAGTCCAAGTGGGTAGTGGGCTCTGGGTCATAAGTTCAAGTGCGGAGTGGGCTCTGGGTCATGAGCCCAAGTGGGGTGTGGGCTCTGGATCATGACCCCAAGTGGGGTGTGTGCTCTGGATCTTTAGTCCAAGTGTGTAGTGGGCTCTGGGTCATGAGCCCAAGTGGGAAGTGTGCCCTGGATCATGAGCCCAAGTGGGAAGTGTGCCCTGGATCATGAGCCCAAGTGGGAAGTGTGCCCTGGATCATGAGCCCAAATCGGGAGTGTGCTCTGGATCATGAGCCCAAGTGGGAAGTGGGCTCTGGGTCATGAGCCCAAGTGGGGCGTGTGCTCTGGATCATGAGTCCAAGTGGATAGTGGGCTCTGGGTCATAAGCCCAAGTGGGTAGTGGGCTCTGGGTCATGAGCCGAAGTGGGAAGTGTGCTCTGGATCATGAGCCCAAGTGGGTAGTGGGCTCTGGGTCATGAGCCCAAGTGGGAAGTGTGCCCTGGATCATGAGCCCAAATCGGGAGTGTGCTCTGGATCATGAGCCCAAGTGGGAAGTGGGCTCTGGGTCATGAGCCCAAGTGGGGCGTGTGCTCTGGATCATGAGTCCAAGTGGATAGTGGGCTCTGGGTCATAAGCCCAAGTGGGTAGTGGGCTCTGGGTCATGAGCCGAAGTGGGAAGTGTGCTCTGGATCATGAGCCCAAGTGGGTAGTGGGCTCTGGGTCATGAGCCCAAGTGGGTCGTGTGCTCTGGATCATGAGCCCAAGTGGGTAGTGGGCTCTGGGTCATGAGCCCAAGTGGGGCGTGTGCTCTGGATCATGAGTCCAAGTGGGTAGTGGGCTCTGGGTCATAAGTTCAAGTGCGGAGTGGGCTCTGGGTCATGAGCCCAAGTGGGGTGTGGGCTCTGGATCATGACCCCAAGTGGGGTGTGTGCTCTGGATCTTTAGTCCAAGTGTGTAGTGGGCTCTGGGTCATGAGCCCAAGTGGGAAGTGTGCCCTGGATCATGAGCCCAAATCGGGAGTGTGCTCTGGATCATGAGCCCAAATCGGGAGTGTGCTCTGGATCATGAGCCCAAGTGGGAAGTGGGCTCTGGGTCATGAGCCCAAGTGGGGCGTGTGCTCTGGATCATGAGTCCAAGTGGATAGTGGGCTCTGGGTCATAAGCCCAAGTGGGGAGTGGGCTCTGGATCATGCGCCCAAGTGGGTAGTGGGCTCTGTGTCATGAGCCCAAGTGGGGCGTGTGCTATGGGTCATGAGCTTATGTGGGGAATGTGCTCTGGATCATTAGCCCAAGTGGGTAGTTGGCTCTGGGTCATGAGCCCAAGTGGGTAGTGGGCTCTGGGTCATGAGCCCAAGTGGGTAGTGTTCTCTGGATCATGAGTCCAAGTGGGGAGTGTGCTCTGCATCATGAGCACAAGTGGGGAGTGTGTTCTGGATCATGAGTCCAAGTGGGGAGTGTGCTCTGCGTCATGAGCACAAGTGGGGAGTGTGCTCTGGATCATGAGTCCAAGTGGGTAGTGGGCTCAGGACCATATTGTTACAATGAGGGGGGGGGGGTTGTTGTGGGACTGTCAGGATAATGATCCCCAAAAAAACTGCTCTCCCCTCTCACCTGCGCTCGATCCCCTCAACCCCCCCACCTTCTTGTAAGGGGATGTGACTGGCATCTGAAGCTCTGATTGTCTTCACACAACACAGGCCAGTGTGTTTTGGATCATGAACCCAAGTGGGTAGTGGGCTCTGGATCATGACCTTAAGTGCGGAGTGTGCTCTCGATCATGATCCCAAGTGGGAAGTGGGCTCTGGGTCATGAGCCCAAGTGGGGCGTGTGCTCTGAATCATGAGTCCAAGTGGATAGTGGGCTCTGGGTCATAAGCCCAAGTGGGGAGTGGGCTCTGGATCATGCGCCCAAGTGGGTAGTGGGCTCTGTGTCATGAGCCCAAGTGGGGCGTGTGCTCTGGGTCATGAGCTTATGTGGGGAATGTGCTCTGGATCATTAGCCCAAGTGGGTAGTTGGCTCTGGGTCATGAGCCCAAGTGGGTAGTGGGCTCTGGGTCATGAGCCCAAGTGGGTAGTGTGCTCTGGATCATGAGTCCAAGTGGGGAGCGTGCTCTGCGTCATGAGCACAAGTGGGGAGTGTGCTCTGGATCATGAGTCCAAGTGGGTAGTGGGCTCTGGACCATATTGTTACAATGAGGGGGGGTGTTTGTTGTGGGACTGTCAGTATAATGATCCCCAGAAAAACTGCTCTCCCCTCTCACCTGCGCTCGATCCCCTCAACCCCCCCCCCCCTTCTTGTAAGGGGATGTGACTGGCATCTGAAGCTCTGATTGTCTTCACACAACACAGGTCAGTGTGTTTTGGATCATGAACCCAAGTGGGTAGTGGGCTCTGGATCATGACCTTAAGTGGGGAGTGTGCTCTCGATCATGATCCCAAGTGGGGAGTGGGCTCTGGGTCATGAGCCCAAGAGGGAGTAGGCTTTGGATCATGAGCCCATGTTGGGTGTGTGCTATGGATCATGAGCCGAAGTGGGTAGTGGGCTCTGGGTCATGAGCCCAAGTGGGGTGTGTGCTCTGGAACATGAGCCCAAGTGGGGAGAGTGCTCTGGGTCATGAGCCCAAGTGGGTAGTGGGCTCTGGATCATGAGCCCAAGTGGGGAGTGTGCTCTGGGTCATGAGTGCAAGTGGGGAGTGGGCTCTAGGTCATGAGCACAAGTGGGGAGTGTGCTCTGGATCATGAGCCCAAGTGGGGAGTAGGCTCTGGATAACGAGCCCAAGTGGGGCGTGTGCTCTGGGTCATGAGCTCATGTGGGGAATGTGCTCTGGATCATGAGCCCAAGTGGTGAGTGGGCTATGTGTCATGAGCCCAAGTGGGGCGTGTGCTCTGGTTTAAGAGTCCAAGTGGGTAGTGGGCTCTGGATCATGACCTCAAGTGGGGAGTGTGCTCTCGAACATGATCCCAAGTGGGGAGTGGGCTCTGGGTCATGAGCCCAAAAGGGAGTAGGCTTTGGATCATGAGCCCATGTGGGATGTGTGCTCTGGATCATGAGCCGAAGTGGGTAGTGGGCTCTGGGTCATGAGCCCAAGTGGGGTGTGTGCTCTGGGTCATGAGCCCAAGTGGGTAGCAGGTTCTGGATCATGAGCCCAAGTGGGGAGTGTGCTCTGGGTCATGAGTGCAAGTGGGGAGTGTGCTCTGGATCAGACAGCCCAAGTGGGTAGTGGGCTCTGGATAACGAGCCCAAGTGGGGCGTGTGCTCTGGGTCATGAGCTCACGTGGGGAATGTGCTCTGGATCATGAGCCCAAGGGGGTAGTGGACTATTTGTCATGAGTCCAAGTTGGGCGTGTGCTCGGGTTTAAGAGTCCAAGTGGGTAGTGGGCTCTGGATCATGAGACCAAGTGGGTAGTGGGCTCTGGGTCATAAGCCCAAGAGGTGAGTGTGCTCTGGATCATGAGTCCAAGTGCGTAGTGGGCTCTGGGTCATGAGCCCAAGTGGGTCGTGTGCTCTGGATCATAAACCCCAGTGGGTAGTGGGCTCTGGGTCATAAGCCCAAGTGGGTCGTGTGCCCTGGATCATAAACCTCAGTGGGTAGTGGGCTCTGGGTCATAAGCTCAAGTGGGGTGTGGGACTGGATCATGACCCCAAGTGGGGTGTGTGCTCTGGATCATGAGTCCAAGTCCATAGTGGGCTCTGGGTCATGAGCCCAAGTGGGAAGTGTGCTCTGGATCATGAGCCCAAGTGGGTAGTGAGCTCTAGATCATGAGCCGAAGTGGGGAGTGTGCTCTGGATCAAGTATCCAAGTGTGGAGTGTGTTCTGTGTCATGAGCACAAGTGGGAAGTGTGCTCTGGATCATGAGCCCAAGTCGGTAGTGGGCTCTGGGTCATAAGCCAAGTGGGGAGTGGGCTCTGGGTCATGAGCCCAAGTGGGGTGTGGGCTCTGGATCATGACCCCAAGTGGGGTGTGTGCTCTGGATCATGAGTCCAAGTGTGTAGTGGGCTCTGGGTCATGAGCCCAAGTGGGAAGTGTGCCCTGGATCATGAGCCCAAATCGAGAGTGTGCTCTGGTCATGAGCCCAAGTGGGAAGTGGGCTCTGGGTCATGAGCCCAAGTGGGGCATGTGCTCTGGATCATGAGTCCAAGTGGATAGTGGGCTCTGGGTCATAAGCCCAAGTGGGGAGTGGGCTCTGGGTCATGAGCCCAAGTGGGGTGTGGGCTCTGGATCATGACCCCAAGTGGGGTGTCTGCTCTGGATCATAATTCCAAGTGAGTAGTGGGCTCTGGGTCATGAGCCCAAGTGGGGTGTGTGCTTTGGATCATGAGTCCAAGTGGGGAGTGTGCTCTGCGTCATGAGCACAAGTAGGGAGTGTGCTCTGGATCATGAATCCAAGTGGGTAGTTGGCTCTGTGGCATGACCCCAAGTGGGGAGTGGGCTCTGGGTCATAAGCCCAAGTGGGGAGTGGGCTCTGGGTCATGAGCCCAAGTGGGGAGTGGGCTCTGGATCATGAGCCCAAGTGGGGTGTGTGCTCTGGATCATGAGTCCAAGTGGGAAGTGTGCTCTGCGTCATGTGCACAAGTGGGGAGTGTGCTCTGGGTGATGAGCCCAAGTGGGGAGTGTGCTCTGGGTCATGAGCCCAAGTGGGGAGTGTGCTCTGGGTCATGAACCCAAGTGGGTAGTTGGCTCTGGGTCATGAGTCCAAATGGGAGTGTGCTCTGGATCATGAGTCCAAGTGGGGAGTGTGCACTGGACCATATTGTTACAATGGGGAGGGGGGGGGGGGTTGTTATGGGACTGTCAGGATAATGATCCCCAGAAAAGCTGCTCTCCCTTCTCACCTGGGCTCGATCCCCTCTACACCCTCCCCCCCACCCCGTTCTTGTAAGGGAATGTGACTGGCATCTAATACTCTGATTGTCTTTACACAACACAGGCCAGTGTGTTCTAGATCATTAGCCCAAGTCTGTAGTGGGTTCTGGATCATGAGCCCACGTGGTGAGTGTGCTCTGGATCATGAGTCCAAGTGAGTAGTGGGCTCTGGTTCATGAGCCCAAGTAAGGTGTGTGTTCTGGATCATGAGTCCAAGTGGGGAGTGTGCTCTGCGTCATAAGCACAAGTGGCGAGTGTGCTCTGGATCATGAGTCCAAGTGGGTATTTGGCACTGGATCATGACCCCAAGTGGGGAGTGTGCTCTGTGTCATGAGCCCAAGTGGGGAGTGTGCTCTGGATCATGAGTCCAAGTGGGTAGTTGGCTCTGGGTCATGAGCCCAAGTTGGGAGCGGGCTCTAGATCATGAGCCCAAGTGGGTAGTGTGCTCTAGATCATGAGCCGAAGTGGGGAGTGTGCTCTGGATCAAGTATCCAAGTGTGGAGTGTGCTCTGTGTCATGAGCACAAGTGGGGAGTGTGCTCTGGATCATGAGTCCAAGTGGGTAGTTGGCTCTGGGTCATGAGCCCAAGTGGGGAGTGGGCTCTGGATCATGAGCCCAAGTGGGTAGTGTGCTCTGGATCACATGTCCAAGTGGGGAGTGTGCTCTGTGTCATGAGGCCAAGTGGGTAGTTGGCTCTGGGTCATGGGCCCAAGTGGGAGTATGCTCTGGATCACGTATCCAAGTGGGGAGTGAGCTCTGGACCATATTGTTACAATTTTGTTATGGGACTGTCAGGATGATGAGCCCCAGAAACACTGCTCTCCCCTCTCAGCTGCGCTCGATCCCCTCTACCCCCTCCCCCCTTCTTGTAGGGGGATGTGACAGGCATCTGAAGCTCTGATTGCCTTCACACAACACAGGCCAGGGTGTTCTGGATCATGAGGCCAAGTGGGGAGTGTGCTCTGGGTCATGAGCCCAAGTGGGGAGTCGGCTCTGGGTCATAAGCCCAAGTGGTGAGTGTGCTCTGGATCATGGGTCCAAGTGGGTAGTGGGCTCTGGATCATGACCCCAAGTGAGGTGTGTGCTCTGGGTCATGAGTGCAAGTGGGTAGTGGGCTCTGGGTCATGAGCCCAAGTGGGGTGTGTGCTCTGGATCATGAGTCCAAGTGGGTAATGTGCCCTGCATCATGAGCACAAGTGGGGAGTGTGCTCTGGATCATGAGTCCAAGTGGGTAGTTGGCTCTGGATCATGACCCCAAGTGGGGAGTATGCTCTGTGTCATGAGCCCAAGTGGGGATTGGGCTCTGGGTCATAAGCCTAAGTGGGGAGTAGGTTCTGGGTCATGAGCCCAAGTGGGGTGTGGGCTCTGGATCATGACCCCAAGTGGGGTGTGTCCTCTGGATCATGAGTCCAAGTGGGGTGTGTGCTCTGGATCGAGTCCAAGTGGGGAGTGTGCTCTGGATCATGAGTCCAAGTGGGTAGTTGGCTCTGGATCATGACCCAAAGTGGGGTGTGCTCTGTGTCATGAGCCAAAGTGGGGTGTGTGCTCTGGACCATGAGTCCAAGTGGGGAGTGTGCTCTGCGTCATGAGCACAAGTGGGGTGTGTGCTCTGGATCATGAGTCCAATTGGATAGTGGGCTCTGGGTCATGAGCCTGAGTGGGGTGTGTGCTCTGGATCATGAATCTAAGTGGGTAGTGGGCCCTGGATCATGAGTCCAGGTGGGTAGTTGGCTCTGGGTCATGAGCCCAAGTGGGTAGTGGGCTCTGGATCATGAGCCCAAGAGTAGTGGGCTCTGGATCCTGAGCCCAAGTGCGGAGTGTGCTCTGGGTCATGAGCCCAAGTGTGTAGTGGGCTCTGGATCATGAGTCCAAATGGGTAGTGGGCTCTGGGTCATGAGCCCAAGTGGGGAGTGTGCTCTGGATCACGAGTCCAAATGGGAGTGTGCTCTGGGTCATGAGCCCCAGAAACACTGCTCTCCCCTCTCAGCTGCGCTCGATCCCCTCTACCCCTCCCCCCCTTCTTGTAGGGGGATGTGACTGGCATCTGAAGCTCTGATTGTCTTCACACAACACAGGCCAGTGTGTTACCCACTCACACCCTGTGTGTTCTACTAGCGTTGGGGCAGCATCCACACTGGGAATCTATCTGTCTATCTCTCTCTCGCTCTATCCCTCTCTTGCTCTCTCTCTCTCTCTGTCTCTGTCTATATCTCTATTTCCCGCTCTCTCTCTATCCCAATCCCTCTCGATCCCTTTCTCGGACCATCACTCTCTTACCATTTCTCTCCCTCCCCATCTCTCTCTCTCTATCCCCATCCCTCTCTCTCCCCATCCCACTATTTCCCCATCCCACTTTTTCCCCATCCCACTTTTTCCCCATCCCACTCTTTCTCCATCCCTTTCTCTCGCCATCCCTCTCTCTCCCCATCCCTTTCTCTCCCCATCCCTCTCTCACCCCATCCCTCTCTCTCCCCATCCCTCTCTCTCCCCATCCCTCTCTCTCCCCATCCCTCTCTCTCTCCATCCCTCTCTCTCCCCATCCCTTTCTCTCCCCATCCCTCTCTCTCCCCATCCCTTTCTCTCCCCATCCCTCTTTCTCCCCATCCCTCTTTCTCCCCATCCCTCTCTAGCTCCACTCCCCATCCCTCTCCCCACTCCCCATCCCTCTCTCTCCCCACTCCTCATCCCTCTCTCCCTCCACTCCCCATCCCTCTCTCCCTCCACTCCCCATCCCTCTCTCCCTCCACTCCCCATCCCTCTCTCTCTCCACTCCCCATCCCTCTCTCTCTCTCCACTCCCCATCCCTCTCTCTCTCCACTCTTCCACTCATCATCCCTCTCTCTCTCCACTCCCCATCTCTCTCTCTCCCCACTCCCCATCCCCCTCTCTCCCCATCCCTCTCTCTCTCCACTCCCCATCTCTCTCTCTCCCCACTCCCCATCCCTCTCTCTCCCCACTCCCCATCCCTCTCTCTCTCCACTCCCCATCCCCCTCTATCCCCACTCCCCATCCCCCTCTATCCCAACTCCATATCCCTCTCTCTCTCTCTCTCTACACCTTATCCCTCTCTCTCTCCACTCCCCATCCCTCTCTGTCTCCACTCCCCATCCCTCTCTCTCCACTCCCCATCCCTCTCTCTCTCCACTCCCTATCCCTCTCTCTCCCCACTCCCCATCCCATTCTCTCTCCCCACTCCCCATCCCATTCTCTCTCCACTCCCCATCCCTCTCTCTACTCCCCATTGCTCTCTCTCCCCACTCCCTATCCCTCTCTCTCTCCACTCCCCTCCCTCTCTCTCCACTCCCCTCCCTCTCTCTACACTCCCCATCCCTCTCTCTCCCCATCCCTTTCTCTCCCCATCCCTTTCTCTCCCCATCCCTTTCTCTCCCCATCCCTTTCTCTCCCCATCCCTTTCTCTCCCCATCCCTTTCTCTCCCCATCCCTTTCTCTCCCCATCACTTTCTCTCCCCATCCCTTTTCCTCCCCACCCCTTTCACTCCCCATCGCCCTCTCTCTCCCTCCCCTTCTCTCCCCACTCCTCATCACTCTCTCTCTCCACTCCCCATCCCTCTCTCTCTCCACTCCCCCATCCTCTCTCTCTCCACTCCCCACCCCTCTCTCTCTCCACTCCCCACCCCTCTATCTCTCCACTCCCCTCCCTCTCTCTACATTCCCCATCTCTCTCTCTCCCCATCCCTTTCTCTCCCCATTACTTTCTCTCCCCATCCCTTTTTCTCCACACCCCTTTCTCTCCCCATCCCTTTCTCTCCACATCCCTCTCTCCCTCCAGTCCCCATTCCTCTCTCTCCCCACACCCCATCCCTCTCTATCCCCACTCCCCATCTCTCTCTCTCCCCACTCCCCATCCCTCTCTCTCCCCACTCCCCATCCCTCTCTCTCTCTCCACTCCCCATCCCCCTCTATCCCCACTCCCCATCCCCCTCTATCCCCACTCCCTATCCCTCTCTCTCTCTCTACACCCTATCCCTCTCTCTCTACACTCCCCATCCCTCTCTGTCTCCACTCCCCATCCCGCTCTCTCCACTCCCCATCCCTCTCTCTCTCCACTCCCCATCCCTCTCTCTCTCCACTCCCCATCCCTCTCTCTCTCCACTCCCCATCCCTCTCTCTCCCCACTCCCTATCCCTCTCTCTCCCCACTCCCCATCTCTCTCTCTCCCCACTCCCCATCCCATTCTCTTTCCACTCCCAATCCCTCTCTCTACTCCCCATTGCTCTCTCTCCCCACTCCCTATCCCTCTCTCTCTCCACTCCGCTCCCTCTGTCTACACTCCCCATGCCTCTCTCTCCCCATCCGTTTCTCTCCCCATCCCTTTCTCTCCCCATCCCTTTCTCTTCCCATCCCTTTCTCTTCCCATCCCTTTCTCTCCACATCACTTTCTCTCCCCATCCCTTTTCCTCCCCACCCCTTTCACTCCCCATCGCCCTCTCTCTCCCTCCCCTTCTCTCCCCACTCACAATCCCTCATCACTCTCTCTCTCCACTCCCCATCCCTCTCTCTCTCCACTCCCCCATCCTCTCTCTCTCCACTCCCCACCCTTCTCTCTCTCCACTCCCCACCCCTCTATCTCTCCACTCCCCTCCCTCTCTCTACATTCCCCATCTCTCTCTCTCCCCATCCCTTTCTCTCCCCATTACTTTCTCTCCCCATCCCTTTTTCTCCACACCCCTTTCTCTCCCCATCCCTTTCTCTCCACATCCCTTTCTCTCCACATCCCTCTCTCCCTCCAGTCCCCATTCCTCTCTCTCCCCACACCCCATCCCTCTCTATCCCCACTCCCCATCCCTCTCTATCCCCACTCCCCATCCCTCTCTATCCCCACTCCCCATCCCTCTCGATCCCCACTCCCCATCCCTCTCTCCCTCCACTCCCCACCCCTCTCTCTCTCCACTCCCCACCCCTCTCTCTCTCTCTACACTCCCCATCCCTCTCTATCCCCATCCCTTTCTCTCCCCATCCATTTCTCTCCCCATCACTTTCTCTCCCCATCCCTTTTCCTCCCCACCCCTTTCTCTCCCCATCACCCTCTCTCTCCCTCTCCTTCTCTCCCCACTCCCCATCCCTCTCTCTCTCCACTCCCCATTCCTCTCTCTCCACTCCCCATTCCTCTCTCTCTCCACTCCCCATCCCTCTCTCTCTCCACTCCCCTCCCTCTCTCTACATTCCCCATCTCTCTCTCTCCCCATCCCTTTCTCTCCCCATTACTTTCTCTCCCCATCCCTTTTTCTCCACACCCATTTCTCTCCCCATCCCTCTCTCTCCATCCCTTTCTCTCCACATCCCTCTCTCCCTACAGTCCCCATTCCTCTCTTTCCCCACACCCCATCCCTCTCTATCCCCACTCCCCATCCCTCTCTATCCCCACTCCCCATTCCTCTCTCCCTCCACTCCCCATCCCTCTCTCTCCCCACTCCCCATTCCTCTCTCTCTCCAGTCCCCATCCCTCTCTCTCTCCAGTCCCCATCCCTCAGAAGGAGAAGAGGGCAGAAGGACAGAGGGCAGAAGGGGGCAGAAGAGAGAGGGTCGCAGGGGGGACAGGGCAGCAGGGGACAGGACAGAGGACGGAGAGGGCAGAAAGGGAGAGGGTAGAAGGGAGAAAGGGTGACAGGGAGGATAGGGCAGAAGGGGTAGAGGGCAAAAGTGAGAGAGGGTAGCAGGTAGAGAGGGTAGCAGAGGGGAGAGGGCAGAAGGCGGAGAGGGCAGAAGGGGAGAGGGCAGAAGAGAGAAAGGGTAACAGGGGGAGAGGGGAGGGGGTAAAATGTCGGAGAGGGTAGAAAAGGTCTGTACTGCTGAGTTTTTGCATAGGGGGCAGGGGGCAGTACACACACTACACGCCAGAGGGCGCTCCTCCTCAGGTGACTTCTCTCTGCCTTCTTCCCCAGGTAACCCCGCCCATAGAGGCGGTTCCTTGGTGCTGATTGGCCGGCCCTTGATGAATATGCAGATGAGCCTGTCCCGCAGCTCCTGCCCGCAGCGCTCCTAGGGTCAGTTACAGGATGTCCGAGCGCCGGATCACACTCGCACAGCTCCAGGAGAGCCGCTCCTCGGGGGCCTGCTGGGTGCTTAGGGGCCACAAGGTGTATGATGTCACTGGGTTCGTGAGGCTCCATCCCGGGGGGGAGAGTCTGCTCCAGGAGCGAGCGGGGAAGGACATCCAGGGGGACCTAGAGGGGCCCCCACACCGGCACTCGGACAATGCCTTGCGCTGGCTGGAGCAGTACTATGTGGGGGAGCTGGAGACCCCCGGAGAGGAGGACAGGACTGGGAGCCAGACACAGGTGAGAGGGGGAGAGAGAGAGGGAATGTGGGGGGAGAGAGAGGGAATGTGGGGGGCAGGGGGGAGAGAGAGGGAATGTGGGGGAGAGAGAGGGAATGTGGGGAGAGAGAGGGAATGTGGGGGGAGAGAGAGGGAATGTGGGGAGAGAGAGAGAATGTGGGGGGGAGAGAGAGAGAATGTGGGGGGGAGAGAGGGAATGTGGGGGGCAGGGGGGAGAGAGAGGGAATGTGGGGGGCATGTGGGAGAAAGGGGAGTGAATATGGAGGCATGGAGAGAGTGCCCAACAGGTGAGGGGATAGTGACACCCATGGCGTGCAATAGATACCAGAGTGGATGTAACTAGCACAGGAGAAATCTAGATATGAGGGACTGGTACATGTGGGCATCTCATGGGGCGCAGGGGGGGGGGGGTACATAGGTAGGGGGGGGGGAATGTATAGAATGGAGGCAAGTACAGAAGTGAGACAGGTACAGAAGTGAGACAGGTACAGAAGTGAGACAGGTACAGAAGTGAGACAGCAGGCACAGAAGTGAGACAGCAGGCACAGAGGGGAGACAGGCACAGAGGGAGGACATGTATAGAAGAGAGACAGGTTCAGAGGGGGGACAGGTACAGAGGGGGGACATTTATAGAAGGGAGACAGGAACAGAGGGGGGACATGTATAGAAGGGAGACAGGTACAGAGGGCGGACATGTATAGAAGGGAGACAGGTACAGAAGGGAGACCGGTACAGAAGGGAGACAGGTACAGAGGGGGGACATGTATAGAAGGGAGACAGGTACAGAAGGGAGACAGGTACAGAAGGGAGACAGGTACAGAAGGGAGACAGGTACAGAAGGGAGACAGGTACAGAAGGGAGACAGGTACAGAGGGCGGACATGTATAGAAGAGAGACAGGTACAGAAGGGAGACAGGTACAGAAGGGAGACAGGTACAGAGGGGGGGCATGTACAGAGGGGGGACATGTACAGAGGAGGGACATGTACAGAGGGGGGACATGTACAGAGGGGAGACATGTACAGAGGGGAGACATGTACAGAGGGGAGACAGGTACAGAAGGGAGACAGGTACAGAAGGGGGACAGGTACAGAAGGGGGACAGGTACAGAAGTGGGACAGGTACAGAAGGGGGACAGGTACAGAGGGGGGGTATGTATAGAAGGGAGACCGGTACAGAGGGGGACATGTATAGATGGGGAGACAGGTACAGAGGGGGGACATGTATAGAAGTGAGACAGGTACAGAAGGGAGACAGGTACAGAAGGGGGACATGTATAGAAGGGGAGACAGGTACAGAGGGGGGAGATGTATAGAAGGGGAGACAGGTACAGAGGGGGGAGATGTATAGAAGGGGAGACAGGTACAGAGGGGGGACATGTATAGAAGGGGAGACAGGTACAGAGGGGGGACATGTATAGAAGGGGAGACAGGTACAGAGGGGGGACATGTATAGAAGGGGAGACAGGTACAGAGGGGGGACATGTATAGAAGGGAGACAGGTACAGAGAGGGACATGTATAGAAGGGAGACAGGTATAGAAGGGGGGACATGTATAGAAGGGAGACAGGTACAGAAGGGAGACAGGTACAGAGGGGGGATATGTATAGAAGGGAGACAGGTACTGGATATCATGGAGAGTGAGAGATAAAATTGAGCATGAAGTATGACAGGATGAAGAGAGCGCGATGTATCAGCCATGAAGTGTCAGGTTCAGGTGAGTACTAAACATCAGGTAGTTTGTGACAGTTACAGGTGAGAGCCAGAGGTGAGATAGGAATGATATTTGTTCTAGTGAGCAGTTGGTAGGAGAGGGTGTGGCAGGTGCACGTAGGTAAATGGAGCTTGTAGAGATTGGTGTGGGAGAGCGCTAGATATAAGAGACAGGTACAAGAGCTAAGGTTGAGGATAGAGGTGAGAGGTGGAGGAGAAGAGTAGGTTAGAGGGAGGGGTGACAGGTACAGGTGCGCCTGTAGAGGAGGTACTGTACAAATGAGTACAGCAGTAAATGGAAGGGAGGGCTGGAGGATAAGTGATCAATAGATAGGAGGGAGGGATGACAGGTACAGGTGAGCACTAGATAAAAAAAGAAATCTAACACAGGTAAGCAGGAGATACAAGGAATGGTTCAGCAATTTATGATACAGCAGAGAGGGGACTAGAATGACTGCTACAAGCTAGCAATAGGTATTGTGGAAGAATGTCAGGTACAGGTGAGCTCTATATAGTAAGTACAGGTGAGCTCTATATAGAAAGTACAGGTGAGCTTTAGATATCAGGGAACAATTACATATTTATGTGAATAGTATGTTTCAGGGAAGCCTGACAGGTAGAGGGGAATACTATGTATTAGGGACAGATATCAGGTAAGAGCCAGGAAACAGGAATAGGTGAGCACTAGATGGCAGGAACATGTGGCATTAACAGGTTTGTTATCTAATTACTAGAATTAAAAAATATTGTTCATGTAGTTTCTTCATAATACAATCAAATAATTTTAAATACTTGAATGAAAGTCACAACGACCAGATCCAAGAGCTTTGTGTAGATTGTCTACATCTGAGAATGTCATAAAGACTCTACGGAATATGTTGGCACATTACAAATAAAGTCTAACAATACTAATACAGTACTCTCCGTTATCCGGCATCCGTGGTGATTGGTAGATGTCAGATAAATTTAGTTTTTGGCTGCTTGAGAGATACCAATAAAAGAGGTCCAGGTTATCTGCACATAGGATGCTCTGCTAAGTATATTTGTCAGTGAGGGCTGTTCCAGCAGCAGCAGCTTTCACTCCTCACTTACACACAGGTATGTTCGGCTGGAGGGTGTGGTGCTGACCCCGGGAATGTAACTACAACACTGCCCTAGCTCAGTCACTCATGCCCAGGGAATGTAACCCCAACACTGCCCTGGCTCAGTCACTCATGCCCGGGGAATGTAACCCCAACACTGCCCTGGCTTAGTCACTCATGCCCAGGGAATGTACCCCCAACACTGCCCTGGCTTAGTCACTCATGCCCGGGGAATGTAACCACAACACGGCCCTGGCTCAGTAACGCATGCCCGGGGAATGTAACCACAACACTGCCCTGGCTCAGTCACTCATGCCCAGGGAATGTAACCCCAACACAGCCCTGGCTCAGTCACCCATGCCCAGGGAATGTACCCCCAACACTGCCCTGGCTTAGTCACTCATGCCCGGGGAATGTAACCCCCACACAGCCCTGGCTCAGTCACCCATGCCCAGGGAATGTAACCCCCAACACAGCCCTGGCTCAGTCACCCATGCCCAGGAAATGTACCCCCAACACTGCCCTGGCTTAGTCACTCATGCCCGGGGAATGTAACCCCAACACTGCACTGGCTCAGTCACTCATGCCCAGGGAATGTAACCCCAACACTGCCCTGGCTCAGTCACTCATGCCCCGGGAATGTAACACCAACACTGCCCTGGCTCAGTCACCCATGCCCAGGAAATGTACCCCCAACACTGCCCTGGCTTAGTCACTCATGCCCGGGGAATGTAACCCCAACACTGCACTGGCTCAGTCACTCATGCCCAGGGAATGTAACCCCAACACTGCCCTGGCTCAGTCACTCATGCCCAGGGAATGTAACCCCAACACTGCACTGGCTCAGTCACTCATGCCCGGGGAATGTAACCCCAACACTGCCCTGGCTCAGTCACTCATGCCCAGGGAATGTAACCCCAACACTGCACTGGCTCAGTCACTCATGCCTGGGGAATGTAACCCCAACACTGCCCTGGCTCAGTCACTCATGCCCGGGGAATGTAACCCCAACACTGCCCTGGCTCAGTCACTCATGCCCAGGGAATGTAACCCCAACACTGTCCTGGCTCAGTCACTCATGCCCGGGGAATTGGACGCCAACACTGCCCTGGCTCAGTCATTCATGCCTGGGGAATGCAACGCCAATACTGCCCTGGCTCAGTCACCCATGCCCAGGAAATGTACCCCCAACACTGCCCTGGCTTAGTCACTCATGCCCGGGGAATGTAACGCCAACACTGCCCTAGCTCAGTCACTAATGCCCAGGGAATGTAACCCCAACACTGCCCTGGCTCAGTCACTCATGCCCAGGGAATGTAACACCAACACTGCCCTGGCTCAGTCACCCATGCCCAGGAAATGTACCCCCAACACTGCCCTGGCTTAGTCACTCATGCCCGGGGAATGTAACGCCAACACTGCCCTAGCTCAGTCACTAATGCCCAGGGAATGTAACCCCAACACTGCACTGGCTCAGTCACTCATGCCTGGGGAATGTAACACCAACACTGCCCTGGCTCAGTCACCCATGCCCAGGAAATGTACCCCCAACACTGCCCTGGCTCAGTCACTCATGCCCGGGGAATGTAACGCCAACACTGCCCTAGCTCAGTCACTAATGCCCAGGGAATGTAACCCCAACACTGCCCTGGCTCAGTCACTCATGCCCAGGGAATGTAACCCCAACACTGCACTGGCTCAGTCACTCATGCCCAGGGAATGTAACCCCAACACTGCACTGGCTCAGTCACTCATGCCTGGGGAATGTAACACCAACACTGCCCTGGCTCAGTCACTCATGCCCGGGGAATGTAACCCCAACACTGCCCGGGCTCAGTAACGCATGCCCGGGGAATGTAACCACAACACTGCCCTGGCTCAGTCACTCATGCCCAGGGAATGTAACCCCAACACTGCCCTGGCTCAGTCACTCATGCCCAGGGAATGTAACCCGAACACTGCCCTGGCTCAGTCACTCATGCCCGGGGAATGTAACCCCAACACTGCCCTGGCTCAGTCACTCATGCCCAGGGAATGTAACGCCAACACTGCCCTGGCTCAGTCACTCATGCCCCGGGAATGTACCCCCAACACTGCCCTGGCTCAGTCACTCATGCCCCGGGAATGTAACCCCAACACTGCACTGGCTCAGTCTTTCATGCCTGGGGAATGTAACGCCAACACAGCCCTGGCTCAGTCTTTCATGCCTGGGGAATGTAACGCCAACACAGCCCTGGCTCAGTCACTCATGCCCCGGGAATGTACCCCCAACACTGCCCTGGCTCAGTCACTCATGCCCGGGGAATGTAACCCCAACACTGCCCTGGCTCAGTCACTCATGCCCAGGGAATGTAACGCCAACACGGCCCTGGCTCAGTCATTCATGCCTGGGGAATGCGACGCCAATACTGCCCTGGCTCAGTCACTCATGCCCGGGGAATGTGACGCCAACACTGCCCTGGCTCAGTCACTTATGCCCGGGGAATGTAACCCCAACACTGCCCTGGCTCAGTCACTCATGCCCGGGGAATGTAACCCCAACACTGCCCTGGCTCAGTCACTCATGCCCAGGGAATGTAACGCCAACACTGCCCTGGCTCAGTCACTCATGCCCCGGGAATGTACCCCCAACACTGCCCTGGCTCAGTCACTCATGCCCCGGGAATGTAACCCCAACACTGCCCTGGCTCAGTCACTCATGCCCAGGGAATGTAACGCCAACACGGCCCTGGCTCAGTCTCTCATGCCCAGGGAATGTAACCCCAACACTGCCCTGGCTCAGTCACTCATGCCCGGGGAATGTAACCCCTACACTGCCCTGGCTCAGTCACTCATGCCCAGGAAATGTAACCCCAACACTGCACTGGCTCAGTCACTCATGCCTGGGGAATGTAACACCAACACTGCCCTGGCTCAGTCACTCATGCCCCGGGAATGTACCCCCAACACTGCCCTGGCTCAGTCACTCATGCCCGGGGAATGTAACCCCAACACTGCACTGGCTCAGTCTTTCATGCCTGGGGAATGTAACGCCAACACAGCCCTGGCTCAGTCTTTCATGCCTGGGGAATGTAACGCCAACACAGCCCTGGCTCAGTCACTCATGCCCCGGGAATGTACCCCCAACACTGCCCTGGCTCAGTCACTCATGCCCGGGGAATGTAACCCCAACACTGCCCTGGCTCAGTCACTCATGCCCAGGGAATGTAACGCCAACACGGCCCTGGCTCAGTCACTCATGCCTGGGGAATGTAACACCAACACTGCCCTGGCTCAGTCACTCATGCCCCGGGAATGTACCCCCAACACTGCCCTGGCTCAGTCACTCATGCCCGGGGAATGTAACCCCAACACTGCACTGGCTCAGTCTTTCATGCCTGGGGAATGTAACGCCAACACTGCCCTGGCTCAGTCTTTCATGCCTGGGGAATGTAACGCCAACACAGCCCTGGCTCAGTCACTCATGCCCCGGGAATGTACCCCCAACACTGCCCTGGCTCAGTCACTCATGCCCGGGGAATGTAACCCCAACACTGCCCTGGCTCAGTCACTCATGCCCGGGGAATGTAACGCCAACACTGCACTGGCTGAGTCTCTCATGCCCAGGGAATGTACCCCCAACACTGCCCTGGCTCAGTCACTCATGCCCGGGGAATGTAACCCCAACACTGCCCTGGCTCAGTCACTCATGCCCAGGGAATGTAACGCCAACACGGCCCTGGCTCAGTCACTCATGCCCAGGGAATGTAACCCCAACACTGCCCTGGCTCAGTCACTCATGCCCGGGGAATGTAACGCCAACACTGCACTGGCTGAGTCTCTCATGCCCGGGGAATGTAACGCCAATACTGCACTGGCTGAGTCTCTCATGCCCAGGGAATGTAACGCCAACACGGCCCTGGCTCAGTCACTCATGCCCAGGGAATGTAACCCCAACACTGCCCTGGCTCAGTCTCTCATGCCCAGGGAATGTAACGCCAACACTGCCCTGGCTCAATCACTCATGCCTGTCTGCTTCCAGGTAACACTGAATTGCAGAGACGTACAGTGGATGAGATCTAGGTGCCTGTAAAATATAATTTGTATTTAAAGTTCAGTATTATATTTTCTCTCTGGTTGCTTGAGTTCTGGTTATCTGAGAGTCTACTGTAATAATGTTCTTCACTACCCTGCTGTCCTCTAATAGATCATTTGACTTTTTTTATAGTTGTTTAATTGTGTGCACAGCTTGTTACTCATTAACTAGGGTGATTTCTTCAATGTAATACCGTAATGTTTATAAAATAAACCAGTTGCTATGACCATAGGACTCTAGACCAGACATCCTCAACCTTCTTGGTGCCTGGGACAAGTTGTCTCTTTTCTAAACTAATGGCGACCACTCTTGGGATTCTGATCATTTTGAATAGAGTGATGGCACTCATAGTGTTACAATGAATTATCTAGTTTTACATTGATTTAACAGAACACGTCACCTGCAGGTCAGGTCTTTCGTAAGTACAACAGTAACTAATGTAACTGGGTGACAGCCCTGCTTCAGACATGGGTGTGCTTCTTGCAGACACCTTGTTATTATTCCTTATTCACACCTCCTGCTTCTTCCTCCCTGATGACTGCTTCTTGTGAAAGAGAAATAAGGAGTGCGTCGAAAAAGAGTTGTTATGATGATTATTATTATTATCCTTTATTTGTAAAGCACCAACATATTCTGTGGCGCTGTACAGGGGTTAAGTACAATTTTTTTTTTTTATCACATTGCACAAGAATGGAGGACCCTGTTATTGAGATTAAAATCAAACATACACCGAGCTTTCCCCAAAGCACCAAAAGATTTAAAACTTGCAGACTTACAGTCTAAAGGGTGCCGGTGAGATAAATCAGTAATAGATGCATTCTGCATATTAAGGATGTAGGTGATGACCTTCTTTAAACAGATGAGTTTTTTTAGTGAGGTTTTAAAGGTTTTGAGGCAGGAGGATAGTCTAATGGAGCAAGGCAAGGAGTTCCAGAGAATAAGGGCAGCACAAGAAAAGTCCTGGAGGCGGGAGTGAGAGGAGGCGATAAGGGAGGATAGAAGAAGGTCATTAGCAGAGCGAAGAGGGCGGTTAGGAGGGTATTTTGAGATGAGAGCAGATATTTAGGAGGGTGCATGGTTGTGGAGAGCTTTATATGTTAGAGTAATGGTTTTGAATGTTATTCTGGAGGCCATGAGAAGCCGGTGACTGACAGAGAGGAGCTGCAGACATTGAGCGTTGAGTGTGGAAGATGAGTCTAGCAGATGCATTTAATATGGATTGGAGTGGGAACAGACGGGTGATGAGGGAGCCAGCAAGGAGTGAGTTGCAGTAGTCAAGGTGAGAGATGATGAGAGAGTGTACTAGAATTTTAGCTGTGTCTTGTGTAAGATAGTGACAGATTTTTTACATTTTTTTTAAGGTGAAAATGTCAAGATTTTGTGATTGACTGTATGTGAGGAATAAAAGACAGAGCGGGGTCCAGTAGAACACCAAGACAACAGGTCTGGGAGGTGGGAGTGATGATGGCGTTGTTGGCAGAGAGAGTGAAAAGTGAAGAGTAGAGGCTGAGGAAGAGGGTGGGAAAATAAGGAGCTCAGTCTTTGACATGTTGAGCTTGAGTTGATGGGCAGACATCCAGAGAGGCAGTTGACAACTTGAGCTAGAAGAGAGGGGGATAGATCTGGCGTAGAGAGGCAGATTTGAATGTTGTCTGCATGGAGATGATACTGAAATCCAAAAGATTGTATTAGGGTACCAAGGGAGGATGTATAGATTGAGAATAAGAGGGGGCCTAGGACTGAACCTTGTGGTACACCAATGGTCAGAGAGTAGGGCAACTAAGAAGTGCCAGAGAAGGAGACACAAGATAAGATGTGAACCCGGAGAGAGAGAGAGCAGTGTCACAGATGCCAAACGAGCATAGAACTTGTTTGAGAAGAGGGTGGTCAACTGTGTCAAAAGCGGCAGAGAGATCCAGTAGAATTAGAATGGAGAAATGACCCTTTGACTTGGCTTTGAGTAAGTCATTAGTGGCTTTTGTGAGAGCTGTCTCAGTGAAGTCATGAATGGAGTGAGAAAGATTGACCTCTTAAACATGTCATAGTAGTTAATGAATGAATGGCTTGGGTCTTAAGGGTAGTCCAGAGAAATTTCAAGTGATATCTAGCCAGACCTGATCAATAAAGAACTACTAGTGTAGACCAGGTGTAGATGGACTCTAGATGACAAGTACAAGTGGGTGATGGATGGCAGCTGAGTGCCTGATGGCTGGTGCATGTGAGCTCTATATGGCAAAACAGCAGAACACTAAATGGCTGGTACCAGGGAAAAAAAAGATTTGACTAGCATAATATGACATATAAGGAGGTGTGATAAGTACAGGTGAGCACTAGTTATGAGGATGGAGTAACAGGTACAGATGATCACTAGATATGAGGATGGGATAACAGGTACAGGTGAGCACTAGCTAGGAGGATGGGGTAACAGGTACAGATGATCACTAGATATGAGGATGGGGTAACAGGTACAGATGATCACTAGTTATGAGGATGGGGTAACAGGTACAGTTGATCACTAGATATGAGGATGGGGTAACAGGTACAGGTGAGCACTAGCTAGGAGGATGGGGTAACAGGTACAGGTGAGCACTAGTTATGAGGATGGAGTAACAGGTACAGGTGATCATTAGATGTGAGGATGCGGTAACAGGTACAGGTGAGCACTAGATATGAGGATGGAGTAACAGGTACAGGTGATCATTAGATGTGAGGATGCGGTAACAGGTACAGGTGAGCACTAGATATGAGGATGGAGTAACAGGTACAGGTGATCATTAGATGTGAGGATGCGGTAACAGGTACAGGTGAGCACTAGATATGAGGATGGGGTAACAGGTACAGGTGATCACTAGATGTGAGGATGGAGTAACAGGTACAGGTGAGCACTAGATATGAGGATGGAGTAACAGGTACAGGTGAGCACTAGCTAGGAGGATGGGATAATAGGTACAGGGGAGCACTAGATATGAGGATGGGATAATAGGTACAGGGGAGCACTAGATATGAGGATGGGGTAACAGGTACAGGTGAGCACTAGCTATGAGGATGGGGTAACAGGTACAGGTGATCACTAGATATGAGGATGGGGTAATGGGTACAGGTGAGCACTAGCTATGAGGATGGGGTAACAGGTAGAGGTGATCACTACATATAAGGATGGGGTAACAGGTAAAGGGGAGCACTAGATATGAGGATGGGGTAAGAGGTACAGGTGAGCACTAGCTATGAGGATGGGGTAACAGGTAGAGGTGATCACTAGATATGAATAGGGTTTGTCAGGGACCGATGAGCAATAGATGGAAGGAGCTCAGTCTGGTACAAGTGAGCATTAGATATGAGGAGAAGTGACAGGTACATGCAAACACTAGATATGAGCAGAGGTCACAGGTAGTAGATAGGAGTTGTGACAGGTACTGTGAGCACTAGCTATGAGGAAGTAGTAATAGGTGCAGATGACTACTAGATGTGGGGAGGGGTTGACAGTTAAAAGTGTACAAGCAGTAACAGGTACAGGTAAGTACTCTTTGCCAGGAAGTCTGACAGTTTCAGGTGATCACTAGGTATGAAAAAGGTAAAGTACAATTTTTTGAGAAGTGGGGTGACAGATAAGAAGTATAGTTGAGCATAATTTGAGCGGAGGATTGGCAAGGGACGTTGAGAAGAGCATTGAAGGGTTACATCCGAGAAGGGTGACAGATGCAGGTGAGCAATAGTTATATTGAAGGGGTTGGATATACAGCTGCTAGAAGGTATAGGTGAGCATCTTTTAGAGGGAGTTGTCAGGTACAAGTGAGCACTAGATATGAGGCAGACTAACAGCTATAGATGAGTACTGTTTGGGCAGTGAGTTGGACGGATACACCTCATGTGAGCAACAGGTATGAGGGAAGGGCGACAGGTTGAAGGTCCACCCAATTCTGTAAGTCATGAGCCTTAATTTCAGCAATATTAAAAGGCCACTTTGCTGATTACTGGAATCATATTATTAAACGAAAATCGATTTAAAGGATTCACTTTGGTAGTTTGTTGGCTATTAAAAATACATTTGTTAGAGACTCAACAGCTCATAGGGAAATGTATGTATAGAGCGGTGTAGGTCAGGTAGGGCTGAGATCTGGGTCAGAGGACACAGTGTGGGTGGCAGATACTAGGTGTGACTCTTTCATTGTAATGAGGGGAGGGAGCAGGTAGCTCTCACACATCAAGGGATTATCTGGGAGGTTTTGTCATTTATTAGCAGATATTTATATACCTGTCCCTGTGCACACAATTCATTATATGCTTCACCCACAGGGAGCACGCACAACACGTACAAACACTGGGGGATTGTGCCGCTCTTGTTTGGGAATTAGATGATTTACAGGGCGTCCATATTGGGGTTGTGTTTTCAGCCACAGTCTAAATCACTTTGTGAATGTGCTTCAACCCCTTAGGGCAAGGGCAGGTGGTGCAGTGCACCAAGGCCCCTCTCTGGGAACCCAGTGTTGTGCTATTTTCTTTTTGCATTTAATTGTTTTCTGTAGTGCAGCCCCTGCTTTGGAAAGGTGTCTTGGGGTTGCAACAATTGGGAAAGATATTGGGGAGGGGAACTGTTAAGAGAAGGAGTCTTGGGGAGGGGTACTGAGTTAATTGGTACCCTAGGGTACCTAGCTATTTTTTTTATCACCTCCTCTCACTCCCGCCTTCGGGACTTTTCTTGTGCTGACCCTATTCTCTGGAACTCCTTCCCTCGCTCCACCAGATTATCTCCCTGCCTCAAAACTATTAAAACCTCACTAAAAATGCATCTGTTGAAAGAAGCGTATCACCTTCCTTCCTAATATGCACAACTCATCTTTTACTCTCCTGTACTTCACCCAAACACTTTAGACTGTAAGTTTGTGAGTTTTCAATGTGTCGGTGCTTTGGACCGGGCCCTCCATCCTTTGCAGCATGTTAATATTGCTATTGTTTTTGCCTTGATCATGACCCAAGTATAGCGCCACGGAATATGCCGTCACGCTACAAATAAATTATAAAAATAATAATAAACTCAATGACACCAAAAATTGGAGCTTTTCTGTGTCTATATACAGATTAACTGAATGAATTCAGTATTACAGATTATTAGGAGACCATAAAACAGAATGGAGCCATACAAATTAACCTTTATTTAATAATATTAAACATTGGAAATGATAAAAAAAATGCAATTAAAATAATACAGTGAAAACACGACAACATGTATGTGTGCACCAATATAATGTATACATTGCAATAGCTCAGACTATAATAGTAATATAGTTACATAGTAATTGAGGTTGAAAAAAGACTTTCAGTCCATCAAGTTCAACCTTTTAAGATCTCCTCTGATCTGCAATATGCGGATTAGTTGTTAATTAATTAGTTGTTAATTAATTGTTAATATAATGGCTGCAGAATTACAGCTTTATATGTAACACAATGTGGCAGGGATAATGTTATAAGACGTTATAAAAAGGGTTTACTCACTTGGTAAGAATTATAAGAGCTGGTAATTATACAATATATATGTTTTATACTGATGATTATATACTAATTAATATCTTATTTTACTTTATAATGCTAATTGTTGCCTCTTGACACCTCTTCAATTATTGGCTCATGTTTTAACCTCATATTATTATTCTGGTGGGATGCACAAATTATATTATTTACACCGATTTTGTGAATAATACATTTGGGGAATAATATACAAACACAAGAAACCCAAACTGCCCAGGAATGTGAGGATTTCCCCTCTGATTGGAGTTCATGTTCTCTGGAAATCACAAGACCGAAATAACAGAAGCAACCTCATAAATCCAATATATCTGTCCTGCCGGTCACAGCTGACATTTTACGGGCTGAACTTCTGCTTTCAGTCCCAGCGGTTTGCATGTAACCGCTTGGTCAGACAAATGACCCCTTGTCACTCCCCTCGGCCCGCTCTGCCGGTCATTCACATCTGCTTGCCCCATGTGCTCATTCTGCTTGTGATTTGGGGACTGTCCGTATTAAGACTTAAGTATAAACTGGACACATATTGTGCGCATCAGGAAGTAGATCATTGGAAACTAAAATGGTAGATTCCACAGCAACATAATAGCACATAAAAGTAATACATTAGAGGCCATATTATTATTTTTACAATCTGAAAAGAAGTTGCCTGTTTTCTTGAAAAAGGACTACTTATACGTTTGATCCTATTTGGTCTTTTAAATTATTGACAATTAAATGCAAATATGATGCACTGGGTACTGCTTTCAGCTGCTACAGTTGAAATTAAGGAATCCTTATTATCAGTAGGACTAATTGAAATCTGATATAAGGCAATGGCTGAACACACACTACATTTTTTTTGTGTCTACAAACATTATTATCATGACAAAGTTTAGTTCTTCAGAAGCTGATTTTATAACAAATCTCATTCTTGTTTTCTGAGCATCCCGGGGGAATGGGGAGTAGGAGCTCTCAGGATATTTATTGTTATTTTGTGTTATTAGCCCTACTGTGTCATTTTACTCCACCCCTACGTATTGTGCTAGACATTGAGCCTGATTCAATTGAGCTTTCTCAAGTTACTGTAGCCCGTAAGTGAGGTCGCAAGTTAATTTTCTATTCAATTGGCGTCTTTTTGCAGCGCCGAATGGGTTACGAATTACGGCCTTGAAAACTTTGCAATGTTAAACCCATAACTTGCAGTCTCCAGAAGCCTTTGATCTGTCACTTTTGCAAGAGTTGTGGTGGCTAAAATAGCAAATCGCTATTCAATTTCCCCAAGCCCGCAAATGTTTTCACACTTGTAAATGGCAAATTAAGGAGAAAATCATATGAGTCCTAGAGAGGACCCGCAAGGGTGTTAAACACCTATTTGTAGTACTGTAAATACAAATAAATAATCACTATTGCATTGCAAATCGCAAATCGGCTGTATATAAGATTTATTTTTATGTTTCATTTCGGGGTTAAATCGATCCCGGGTATCAATGAGTTAATACATATCAGGCCACCCACATGGACTAGAACAATATTGGCATTCATTTTCATAATTCTTTATTTTGCAGGTTTGCGAGTCCGATCACATATCGGACCCTCAAACCTAACTGATTGACATGTAACCTCCATCTTTTACTGCCGCAATAATGACAGTCTCCTTTTCTGTTGGCTGATTTTAAATGGGAGGTCACGGGCTTGCTTGATTGATCATATTACTGCCCTGAACTGCTGCGAACCAGTGCATGGTTTATGGAGTTGGCTTTGGGCCAGTACCTTGCGGGCTTGAGCAATTGTATAGCATCGCAGTCGGAGACGTACAGGAGCCCGCAACACACTCGCAGACATATGGCCTACATTGCGCAAGTTTTGGTCAATGTACATATAAGGTAATACATATACTATTCATTGGCTTCTAAAACTGGTTTGACTGGTCCCACTTTAATAGTCAAATTGCCTCATAAATATGGTACAAGTTTGTCAGTCCCTAGCTTGAAGGTTTTTGTGTTTTCAGTAATGTTATTATGGAGGCCATGGGAACCCAGTGGAGAAGTTCACATAGAGATGCTGAAGATGAAGAGTGTTGAGTAAGGTAGATCATTGGGATCTAGGCATTCACAATGGATTGGAGTGGAGATATTTGTTGGCGAGGCCAATAAAGAGCAAGTTGAAAGATGTGTGACTTATTTGAGAGGAAGACAACCAGAAAGGGATGGCAGATAGCTAGTTATACACTAGAAAAGAAGGTGAAGAGGTCTTGCAGAGTGAGGGAGATCTGAGTGTTTTCATCCTAGATGATACTGAAATAGAAGAGAAGATGTCTAGAAAGAGAACAGCAAGCAGTATAATGAGATCCGGAATGCACAATGTGAGAAATTGGATGGGAACCACAAGAGTGTCATTGGCGCCATAGATGTATATGGTAGATGAAGAAGATAGAAGTTAGAAAGTTCCCGGAGAATTAGGAAGTAAAATTAGGGGGGACTTTGACTTAGTGGTGGACAAGTCTTTTCTGACTTAGTGGAGAGATGAGGATCCAGTAGAGGTTGTACCAGTTCCCCTTAACAGACTCCTGAATTGTGATTAATAGCTTGTACATTTGCATACATAATGGTATGGAGTATCTCTGCTTTTAGTTGAAGGACACAAAGTTACAGTTTCTCCTTACATCTTGATAACAACTTTGAATTTGTGCTTTAGATTTACTCCAGTCAAACAAGCTCAACATAATTAAGCAAATAGAAGAAAGTATTGTTTACCATGTCCAGTTCTTGGGTAACCCCATATGGCCAGAATTAAAGGATATACCTGCCAAAAAACAATATGTTCATCCATCCTGAACCACTTGTGCTCAGGTTTAGAGATCCTAAAATGATGTCCGATCAATCAAACATTGTCATATGAGGTGAGGACAGGACTGCATACATGGCTATGTTACATGTTGATAGTTATATGGTGGATATTGAGAGAGATCATGGTCATATGTTGATCTATTCTTCGGTCTAGTAATATTGGAGAAACATTAATTTTCTTTATTTACAAAGTATAAAGTAAATACAAGGTCAAGAAAGACAAGTATTAAAATAAATGGAAGTCATGATTTGTAGGTGGAAAATTTGGTAGTAAGTGCAAATACCTTCCTTATAGGTTAGTAGATAAGAGAAATGGCCATATAGATAAGAGTTGTACTTTGAGTTTATTGTTGGTGTAAAATGTCCAGGTCCATCGCGGTGCATGTGTATTTATATAATTATGATCTGTCTAACTACAAGGAGGGGTTTGCTCAGAGTTTTTTTTTTTTTTGGTCTTGAATATTTTGCTTAATGTTGTGAACCCACAAAAGTAAAGAAATATGAACATTGACTTAGTGATATGAAGACCGGCTTCTTGGATGTCCCATGTTCCATATAGTGAGCCCCATAATATCTTCATCCACAGGGCCTCTTGAGTACCCACTACCCCCAAAAGAGGCCCAGTGGAAGAGTACATGGCACACCCAATGCAATTTCTCAGGGATAGGATGTTGTTTGGTTGGAGAGTCTTAAGCCTTGTGTCATAAGAGTGTGTCCATCTGACCTAACACTTGTCTCTCTCTCCTGTAGTCCTGAAGATGCCGCAATCTACTGCTCCTGCAAGCAGATTTATGCATTAAAGTAACAGAAAGCAAGTAGCCAACCATAGCTGAGATGGCAGTAGTATTATTTGTTGGAGATAATGGGGCTCCATGTGAAACACAAAATATAAATAAGGGACAAGTTGGAATCCGATGTAAATAAGTGAAGGGAGATAGTTGGAGTGTTCCTGGTAGACTCTTGCCAAGGGAATGGAGCCGTATCTTGTAGTTGAAATAGAAGGATAGAAATATCAATGGAAAAGAGAAGCTGATTGGTCAGAGACAGGATCTGATTCTTAAAGGGCCCTTGTACAATTGGCTGTGTAGGGCAATGATGACAGATTGTGGTTATGTTATGATGATAAGTCAATGTATCACATGGATGTCTTCAGACCTCCTGACTTTGGGGTTTGATACCTCCCCCCATCATTGTTTTGCTTTCACAGTAGAAGTGACTTGTACTGGAATTCCATTATTTCACCTTCTAGGGAACGATGACCAAGAAATGTCAGCTTTATTTTCTTTTCTATAAATCCTCTTCTCCATTCAGAGTTTTTTTGCAGTGACTTTCTTCTGCAGTTACCACCATTCTGTTTAGTGGGTAACCATTTAAAGGCACCCTGTCACCCCAAATCCAAGTTATTGTTTTAATTTATTCTTAAAGAGCATGACAAACTGGCTATATGTTGTGTTATCCATTTTTTCTAAAGTGAATCATTTCTGGGAAATTCCATTATAATATTATTGCTTTTTTATGGAAATGAGCAGCTCATGCATATTAATTAGCTGCTTTGATGATCTAATTAGGATTACAATCTGCTTGTTTGTCTCTGCAGTGAACAAAATAAAGACTTCCAATATTATCTGGCAGTTAGACCACTGTCCCACCCCTATCAAGTACTCTGAGCCACACACAGCATACAGGAGCCACAAAATCGATTCAGAAATGATTTACAGTAGAGAAAAACTACTAGTACTATGTATAGCCAATGAAGAGGCCCTTTAATATGTGCACAATACACAGATATATTGTGTATAACTAACTTCTGTCTTTCTCTTAGGACATGGTCATTAAATGTGGGACTTTTCTTTAAAAGGAGGCAGGGATTTTCCATTGTTGGATCATTGTCTTGTAGTAAACTCAAACATTTGCTGTGGCCTTTGCCCAGTGATCACCATTATCTAGATTAGGAGGCACGTAGGGATACCACATGACGGTGACCCTCCAATCCAGCATCATAGTTTCAGGTACCCGTCACTTTGTATTGTTGCTAGGCTGGGGGGGTGGGTCGATGGTTGCTATGAGGTAGAGCCGAGTTTTTTCGATTGACAGCTGTGCTCCAGGAGTGATGAGATAGGAAGGGCTGCCCGTAGGAATGGCGCACCGGGCATGAGAGATAAGGTGGGTCTCGTACATAGTCACCGGGCAAAGGTTGCAGGAGTGTACGTGATCAGCAGATAAGCTTTGTGTGACCGCCAGTATGTCATTGGGGAGGTCAGTGGAAGAATCCTGGAATCCTGACCTGTGGGAGCTCTCAGGACTATATAGTCTAAACTCCATTGAACCACTTTACTTCCATTGTAACCACAAATATGTGAATCACAAGCTGAGTTTACTTACGGTCCTACAGAGATGTAACATGTTGTGCTCTAGACTAATTTTAAAGTTCATACAGTTCTGATATACATTGTACTAGTCATTTATTTCTAAGCTACCTTTTTCTTGTACTATACACGCTTTTATCTATATGCTAAACATTAGTTCAGTTGCTTGAAATGACTTAGCGGAGATATGGTATCATTTAAACCATGTATAATAACAAGTCACCTTCTGGATCGCTACCTTGTCATTGTGTACTTCAATTAAGCTGTGAGCTATACCACGTAGGGTCACCCAAGATGGGCAGGTCATAGCAGAGAGGTCAGACAAATGGCGGTCCACTGGAGAAGGGACTGGCAGCCTCCTCCAGTATCTTCGCCAAGAAAAACTTATGGATAAGCATGACCAGAAATGCAATAATTGTCTTTCGGGTCGTGGAGAGTCGGACACAACTGAACGACCAAACAGCGGGGGGGGGGGGGAAATAATAAGTAGTTTATCAATTGAATGTTATTTATTCATTTTTTTCTAACAGTAAACATACTTTAACATTTGAAACTTTTACCTGTCAGTTGATGGATCAGAAAGACTCAGTAAGGACACTCCATATTTCTTGCTATTTTCAGATCATTACCATTGGTGATGCTCCCGGAAACAAGACCTATTTATTCTTTCCTGTGTTCCGAGCATGCCCAGTCTATTGTTTTGACTTATACTGAAGACCATAGATTAAAAGGCCTGGGGGAACCACTAATTATTGGTAATGATCTGTGGTTTATTTAGCGCTTCCTGTGCTTTATTAGTGTGTGGGATAGGGCAGTTTTGTTAGCTTTTGGTTCCTCTGTCCCCCCGATACTGAAACAATGTATAATAAGGAATTATACCCATCCCAGGACTCTGCCCCTCGCCCTACACGCCCTGCACACGGCGGCTACTCTACAAGTTTAGTTTTCTTCTACTTTTCTGACTTCTACAGACATTTTTATGAGGTTTCTCGGAGACCTCGTGTTTGCGCAGTTTATTGCTTATGTTATTTATTAAATGTTTACAGTCCCTGGTAATAGGGTTTGAATTGATAATGCCATAAGTGAATCTGTGATAATACAATCATGATGGATATTTACTAAACTATTGGCTACAATTGGACATGACGGCTGCAATGGCTTCCACACAGGAGTTCGAGCACATGAATGAACATTGTACCCGCTGCAGTGGTTAGTGAATTTCCCCCATTGTCTCTGAAGCCTTTTCCCTTGTCAGTCCCCATGGGGCCGGCCGCCCTGATGGTACCAGGCTCCACCACTGAATGGACAACAGTTCCATTGTCTTCTGTGCATTTGTGGGATTCATCTCAGAGCTTCCTCGGAAAGGGCAAGTTCCACTAAAAGTCACATTGTCCTTATATGAAGGAGAAGATTTATGGACGTTCAACTATATGTGGGATAAATACAGAACTTTCCTATTGCTACAAGATGTCTGTATGTAGGTGACGTGAGCTGCTGAAAAACAAATAGGGGTAGGAAGACACTGAGGATGGTGGTGTACCTGTCATTAGAAATCCCAAAAGGCACTCCAAATATATGAATGGGCATGGGGGTGGGGGGGGGGGCAAGACATGCTGTGATTCAGTAGAAGATTGTGCAAGGGGAGTAAGGACTAAGATTATAGTCCCCCCCAGAGTGACATGAGTGATTCTGTCTTTGAGCCTTGTTAATTATTATTATATTATGTCACAGGTGACCAGGTCTTATTTAATGATGATGGCACAATCGTCACAGGGTGTACTGAGTCAGGACAGGTGCGGAGCATTCATAGGCCGCTCTGTATTGCTCTGCAAATCCTATATGTAATATGCAGCATGTAACCAGACCAGTACTGGTGTCTCACAAACTACAATGGCCATGACTTTCTTGGAATAATAAGACTGAGAACAATGCAAAATTATCAAGTGAGATGCTCAAACTGTGTCTGTAATCCCCCAAAACTATTCGGCAAAATCATTTTTTTATAAAATTTGCTTTTAGACTCTGCTGATACTCCACTGGTTATTGGATAGCTTCTAATGAGGCCACAGTGGTTATTGGATGGCTTCTAATGAGGCCACAGAGGTTATTGGATAGTTTCTAATGAGGCCACAGTGGTTATTGGATAGCTTCTAATGAGGCCATAGAGGTTATTGGATAGCTTCCAATGAGGCCACAGCGGTTATTGGATAGCTTCTAATGAGGCCACAGTGGTTATTGGATAGCTTCTAATGAGGCCACAGTGGTTATTGGATAGCTTCTAATGAGGCCACAGTGGTTATTGGATAGCTTGTAATGAGGCCACAGTGGTTATTGGATAGCTTCTAATGAGGCCACAGGGGTTATTGGATAGCTTCTAATGAGACGACAGAGGTTATTGGATAGATTCTAATGAGGCCACAGTGGTTATTGGATAGATTCTAATGAGGCCACAGTGGTTATTGGATAGCTTCTAATGAGGCCACAGTGGTTATTGGATAGCTTCTAATGAGGCCAAATATGCTATTGGATAGCTTCCAATGAGGCCACAGTGGTTATTGGAAAGCTTTTAATGAGGCCACAGTGGTTATTGGATAGCTTCTAATGAGGCCTCAGTGGTTATTGGATAGCTTCCAATGAGGCCTCAGTGGTTATTGGATAGTTTCTGATGAGGCCACAGTGGTTATTGGATAGCTTCTAATGAGGCCACAGTGGTTATTGGATAGCTTCTAATGAGGCCACAGTGGTTATTGGATAGCTTCTAATGAGGCCACAGCTGTTATTGGATAGCTTCTAATGAGGCCACAGTGGTTATTGGATAGCTTCTAATGAGACGACAGAGGTTATTGGATAGATTCTAATGAGGCCACAGTGGTTATTGGATAGCTTCTAATGAGGCCACATATGCTATTGGATAGCTTCCAATGAGGCCACAGTGGTTATTGGATAGCTTCTAATGAGGCCACAGTGGTTATTGGATAGCTTCTAATGAGGCCACAGATGTTATTGGATAGCTTCCAATGAGGCCACAGTGGTTATTGGAAAGCTTTTAATGAGGCCACAGTGCTTATTGGATAGCTTCTAATGAGGCCTCAGTGGTTATTGGATAGCTTCTAATGAGGCCTCAGTGGTTATTGGATAGCTTCCAATGAGGCCTCAGTGGTTATTGGATAGTTTCTGATGAGGCCACAGTGGTTATTGGATAGCTTCTAATGAGGCCACAGTGGTTATTGGATAGCTTCTAATGAGGCCTCAGTGGTTATTGGATAGCTTCCAATGAGGCCTCAGTGGTTATTGGATAGTTTCTGATGAGGCCACAGTGGTTATTGGATAGCTTCTAATGAGGCCACAGCGGTTATTGGATAGCTTCTAATGAGACGACAGAGGTTATTGGATAGATTCTAATGAGGCCACAGTGGTTATTGGATAGCTTCTAATGAGGCCACATATGCTATTGGATAGCTTCCAATGAGGCCACAGTGGTTATTGGATAGCTTCTAATGAGGCCACAGTGGTTATTGGATAGCTTCTAATGAGGCCACAGATGTTATTGGATAGCTTCCAATGAGGCCACAGTGGTTATTGGAAAGCTTTTAATGAGGCCACAGTGGTTATTGGATAACTTCTAATGAGGCCTCAGTGGTTATTGGATAGCTTCTAATGAGGCCACAGTGGTTATTGGATAGCTTCTAATGAGGCCACAGTGGTTATTGGATAGCTTCTAATGAGGCCACAGAGGTTATTGGATAGCTTCTAATGAGGCCACAGTGGTTATTGGATAGCTTCTAATGAGGCCACAGAGGTTATTGGATAGCTTCTAATGAGGCCACAGTGGTTATTGGATAGCTTCTAATGAGGCCACAGAGGTTATTGGATAGCTTCTAATGAGGCCACAGCGGTTATTGGATAGCTTCTAATGAGGCCACAGTGGTTATTGGATAGCTTCTAATGAGGCCACAGTGGTTATTGGATAGCTTCTAATGAGGCCACAGTGGTTATTGGATAGCTTCTAATGAGGCCACAGTGGTTATTGGATAGCTTCTAATGAGGCCACAGTGGTTATTGGATAGCTTCTAATGAGACCACAGTGGTTATTGGATAGCTTCTAATGAGGCCACAGAGGTTATTGGATAGCTTCTAAGCATGCAAGACTGGTTATTGGATAGGTTTTGAGAATGTCACATATTTGATAGGTTCTAATGATGCCATGATGTTTATTGGATAGATTCTGAGGAAGAAATGCAGATTTAGATAAGATCTCTATTCAGTTCTCTTGGAAAAACTGCCACCCAAAATAGTACACTTAATAACATAACTAAATAGAAGAGTAAAACCCTGTAGGATAACTGCCGCTCTGTAGCTGCATGCAGCCTTGCAGACCAATGTGGAATCCCCAATTAAACAAATTTAAAATTGTACCCAAAATGCTTTTATGCTCATCATTTCCACAATGATATCACTTTGTTATACCCTTTATAAACGTCACGTTTTGCCCGAACTACAATATAATGCGTCCTCTCTGCCTGTTTCTGTCTATCTCTAGATATTACGCCCAGCCATTTTTTATATAATTTTAATTATAGATAATAACTATGGAAAAATACTGTGCTTGTAATTATAGTATAATAATAAGCATTTTCAGGTGTGTACAAAGTATCGAACGTAGGAGGCAGGAATATATTTTAGGAGCCATATAGGCTATTTTATAGAAAATAAGGACCACTGAATTTCAAGAAAAGTTGCCAATATTTGTGTAGTATTGACATTAACTACTGAATAAGCCATGAACATAAAAAAATATATTTTTTTAAATTGGGCTTTGTGACATTTATTGTTTCAGAAAGCTGAAGCATGAGATGTGTGTATTTTTATGATCGGATCCATTGATTTGACGCCTACAAATATGCTTGCTGTAATACACAGCTTTAAGCATAGCACAGGATGGATTATGCACAAACCAGGTAACCTACCCACAGACAGCACTGTTTCCGTCTTAATTGATCTCATCAGTGTGTGGCTGGTCCCTCGTTTATGCGGGCATATGCTTTTTTGTTTAATAGAGTAAGCGTGCAATGTGGTCTCATTTTCATGTCCCTGCATAGTTTCCCAGAATGCATTGCATCAACTGTATTTCTGAGAAACTTGAGCCGGAAAAATGTTTATTAACTTTTTTTTAGACATTCAAATAGAATCACCAATGTACTATTCAGATTCTGCACTACCACATATAATAGTTGTCGTAATTGCGACTTGTCGGCATGCAATGTTAAAAAATACAGGCTTGCAAGACTTTGAAAAAGGCTGGCAATGAGCGCCGAAGGTACTCATTGCCAGGCCCCTGATGATCGCCGAAGGCCGTCGGTTAGAAGGGGAGAGTCTTGCATTGTGCGGCAAACAGCATTACCAGCCTTCAAATATTATTGCCGTCATTTTTGACGGGCAAGTCACTAGTGTGTGTGTGTATATATATATATATATATATATATATATATATATATACGTACAGATGTTCCTGTTGATCTTGTGGCCAGTCCTAATATTGAAGCCAGAGATGCTCCCAATAGACCTTCACCAGTTGAGTGTCTTAGAGCGCTGCGCTCTCATTGGCTGTGTGTGGTCACATGGGCTGAGTCAGAGCCCCACCCACCTGCCCGGGAGATAGTTAAAAATTGATTTGCAAGCAAATAGACGGTTCTGGCGAGCGCCTGGTACAGTGACCATAAGGGCGCCCTCTCATCACTGGTCTGAGGTGTTAACCCCTTCACAGTCATGTACTGAGTGAATGATGGAGCCTGGAGGTTCAGGAGCCCACCCTAGTCTGATGTCAGGGGACTCTGCCCAGAATGTGTGTCTCCTTATGATAATTAGTAGCTTAGAGTGCTTGCTTAGGATGAGGTAGGGGATCTATCTGCTGGATAAAAGAGGGGTGCATAGTTTTTTCACCTCAGACACAAACAAGCAGACTAGTGTGCTAATTAGCACAACAAATCAACTAATTAGTAATCAAGAGCTGCTCATTTACAAAGTGTCCCACAAACAATGCTGATTAACTCATGAATTATTAAATAAATAGCTAGTACAATTTATAAATCGTTTTTCCTGATCTTCTGCCTTGTGATTGCCTAATTGTCACCACCCAGAATTTAATTTTCCATAATCATATTATGGTAAGGTAGATAGGCTGGTTAGTAGCCAAAATAAGCTGCATCATTCAAAGAAAACTACAAGGTATGTTTGGGTAGGGAGGGGAGTTTATCTAATATAATTAATCCTATTAGGTAATAGGATTGCATTTCCCTGCAGTGAATTCACATTGAAGCATCTCTGATCCTATACAAATATATTAAGAATAATTATATTATATTATATTATATTATTATTAATATTATTTTTTTAAATAAGATCCAATTGATAATGTAGTTGTTATTACCTGTAGTTTTATATTATACACAATTGCGTGCACATGGTGAAGATACAGAGTGTATCAGCAGTATATCACAGTATACAGTGAGGGGGAAAAGTATTTGATCCCCTCCTTTTTTTGAACGTTTGTCCACTGACAAAGAAATGATCAGTCTATAATTTTAATGGTCAGTGTATTTTACCAGTGAGAGACAGAATAACAAACAAACAAACAAGAAAAACGTATGTCAAAAAAAGTTATACATTGATTTGCAGGTCAATGAGGGAAATAAGTATTTGACCCCTTCGACTTAGTACTTGGTGGCAAAACCCTTGTTGCCAATCACAGAGGTCAGACGTTTCTTGTAGTTGGCCACCAGGTTTGCACACATCTCAGGAGGGATTTTGTCCCACTCCTCTTTGCAGATCCTCTCCAAGTCATTAAGGTTTTGAGGCTGATGTTTGGCAACTCGAACCTTCAGCTCCCTCCACAGATTTTAGGCCACTTCAGGACCTTAATGTGCTTCTTCTTGATCCACTTCTTTGTTGCCTTGGCTGTGTGTTTTGGGTCATTGTCATGCTGGAATACCCATCCACGACCCATTTTCAATGCCCTGGCTGAGGGAAGGAGGTTCTCACCCAAGATATCAGCAGTATATCGGAGTATATCAGCAGTATATCAGTAGTATATTAGAAGTATATCAGAAGTATATTAGAGTATATCAGGGTTTAGCAGCAGTATACCAGCAGTATATCTGAGTATATCAGCAGTATATCAGGGTATATCATAGTATATCAGTGGTATATTAGAAGTATATCAGAAGTATATAAGTGTTTAGCAGCAGTATATCAGAGTATATCAGGGTATATCTGAGTATGTCTCAGTATATCAGCAGTATATCAGCGAGATATCAGCAGTATATCAGAGATATCAGCAGTATATCAGAGATATCAGCAGTATATCAGAGATATCAGCAGTATACTAGTGTATATCAGAGTATACTTGAGTATATCAGCAGTATATCTGATTATATGAGCAGTATATCTGATTATATGATCAGTATATCTGATTATATGAGCAGTATATCAGCAGTATATCTGATTATATGAGCAGTATATCTGATTATATGAGCAGTATATCTGATTATATGAGCAGTATATCTGATTATATGAGCAGTATATCTGATTATATGAGCAGTATATCTGATTATATGAGCAGTATATCAGAATATATGAGCATTATACCAGTGTATATCAAAATATATCAGCAGTATATCAGAGTATATCAGAGTATACCTGAGTATATCAGCAGTATATCTATTTATATGAGCATTATATCAACAGTATGTCATTCAGAGTATATCCAAGTATATCAGAGTATATCAGCAGTGTATAAGTGTATATCAGCAGTATATCAGTGTACATCAGCAGTATATCAGCAGCATATCAGTGTACATCAGCAGTATATCAGTGTACATCAGCAGTATATCAGTGTATATCAGTGTACATCAGCAGTATATCAGTGTATATCAGTGTACATCAGCAGTATATCAGTGTACATCAGCAGTATATCAGTAGTATATCAGCAGCATATCAGTGTACATCAGCAGTATATCAGCAGTATATTAGTGTACATCAGCAGTAAATCAGCAGCATATCGCAGTAAATCAGCAGCATATCAGAGTAAATCAGCAGCATATCAGAGTAAATCAGCAGTATATCAGAGTAAATCAGCAGCATATCAGCAGTATATATCAGTGTATATCAGCAGTATATTAGTGTACATCAGCAGTAAATCAGCAGCATATCGCAGTAAATCAGCAGCATATCAGAGTAAATCAGCAGCATATCAGAGTAAATCAGCAGCATATCAGAGTAAATCAGCAGTATATCAGAGTAAATCAGCAGCATATCAGCAGTATATCAGTGTATATCAGCAGTATATCAGTGTATATCAGAGTAAATCAGCAGTCTATCAGCTGTATAGCAGTGTAAATCAGCAGTTTATCAGAGTAAATCAGCAGCATATCAGCAGCATATCAGCAGTATATATCAGTGTATATTAGTGTATATCAGCAGTATATCAGCAGTATATCAGTGTATATCAGAGTAAATCAGCAGTCTTTCAGCAGTATATCAGTGTATATCAGTGTATATCAGCAGCATATCAGAGTAAATCAGCAGCATATCAGCAGTATATCAGCAGTATATCAGCAGTATTTCAGAGTAAATCAGTGTATATCAGTGTAAATCTGCAGTATATCAGCAGTATATGAGAGTAAATCAGCAGTATATGAGAGTAAATCAGCAGCATATCAGCAGTTTATCAGAGTAAATCAGCAGCATATCAGCAGTATATCAGTGTATATCAGCAGTATATCAGTGTATATCAGCAGTATATCAGTGTGTATCAGCAGTATATCAGTGTGTATCAGAGTAAATCAGCAGTATATCAGCAGTATATTGTGTATATCAGTGTGTATCAGTGTATATCACAGTAAATCAGCAGTCTATCAGCAGTATATCAGTGTATATCAGCAGTATATCAGTGTATATCAGCAGTATATCAGTGTGTATCAGTGTATATCAGTGTGTATCAGAGTAAATCAGCAGTATATCAGCAGTATATTGTGTATATCAGTGTGTATCAGTGTATATCACAGTAAATCAGCAGTCTATCAGCAGTATATCAGTGTATATCAGTGTAAATCAGCAGTATATCAATGTATATCAGCAGCATATCAGACTAAATCAGCAGTATATCAGAGTAAATCAGCAGCATAGCAGTTTATCAATCAGCAGTATGTCAGAGTAAATCAGCAGCACTTCAGAGTATATCAGCAGCATATCAGCGGTATATGAGAGTAAATCAGCAGCATATCAGAGTAAATCAGCAGCATATCAGAGTAAATCAGCAGCATATCAGCAGCATATCAGTGTATATCAGTGTATATCAGCAGTATATCAGTGTATATCAGTGTGTATCAGAGTAAATCAGAAGTATATCAGCAGTATATCGTGTATATCATTGTATATCAGTGTATATCATTGTATATCAGTGTATATCAGCAGTATATCAGTGTATATCAGCAGTATATCAGTGTATATCAGTGTATATCAGCAGCATATCAGTGTAAATCAGCAGCATATCAGTGTAAATCAGCAGTATATCAGCAGTTTATCAGAGTAAATCAGCAGTATATCAGAGTAAATCAGCAGCATATCAGCAGTGTATATTAGTGTATATCAGCAGTATATCAGCAGTATATCAGAGTAAATCAGCAGTCTATCAGTGTATATCAGTGTAAATCAGCAGTATATCAAAGTATATCAGCAGCATATCAGAGTAAATCAGCAGCATATCAGCAGCATATCAGAGTAAATCAGCAGCATATCAGCAGCTTATCAGAGTAAATCAGCAGTATGTCAGAGTAAATCAGCCGTATATCAGAGTAAATCAGCAGCATATCAGCAGTATGGCAGAGTATATCAGCAGCATATCAGCAGTATATGAGAGTAAATCAGCAGTATATGAGAGTAATCCAGCAGCATATCAGCAGTTTATCAGAGTAAATCAGCAGCATATCAGAGTAAATCAGCAGCATATCAGAGTAAATCAGCAGCATATCAGCAGCATATCAGTGTATATCAGTGTATATCAGAGTAAATCAGCAGCATATCAGTGTGTATCAGAGTAAATCAGCAGCATATCAGTGTATATCAGCAGTATATTGTGTATATCAGCAGTATATCAGTGTATATCAGCAGTATATCAGTGTATATCAGTGTATATCGGTGTATATCGGTGTATATCGGTGTATATCGGTGTATATCGGTGTATATCGGTGTATATCGGTGTATATCGGTGTATATCGGTGTATATCGGTGTATATCAGCAGTATATCAGCAGTATATCAGTGTATATCAGCAGTATATCAGCAGTATATCAGTGTATATCAGCAGTATATCAGTGTATATCAGAGTAAATCAGCAGCATATCAGTGTGTATCAGAGTAAATCAGCAGCATATCAGTGTATATCAGCAGTATATTGTGTATATCAGCAGTATATCAGTGTATATCAGCAGTATATCAGTGTATATCAGTGTATATCGGTGTATATCGGTGTATATCGGTGTATATCGGTGTATATCGGTGTATATCGGTGTATATCGGTGTATATCGGTGTATATCGGTGTATATCGGTGTATATCAGCAGTATATCAGCAGTATATCAGTGTATATCAGCAGTATATCAGCAGTATATCAGTGTATATCAGCAGTATATCAGTGTATATCAGCAGTATATCAGCAGTATATCAGTGTATATCAGCAGTATATCAGTGTATATCAGCAGTATATCTGTGTATATCAGCAGTATAACGGTGTAAATCAGCAGTATATCAGTGTATATCAGCAGTATATCGGTGTATATCAGCAGTATAACGGTGTATAACGGTGTATAACGGTGTATAACGGTGTATATCGGTGTATATCGGTGTATATCGGTGTATATCGGTGTATATCGGTGTATATCGGTGTATATCGGTGTATATCGGTGTATATCGGTGTATATCGGTGTATATCGGTGTATATCGGTGTATATCGGTGTATATCGGTGTATATCAGCAGTATATCGGTGTATATCAGCAGTATATCGGTGTATATCAGCAGTATATCGGTGTATATCAGCAGTATATCGGTGTATATCAGCAGTATATCCGTGTATATCAGCAGTATATCCGTGTATATCAGCAGTATATCTGTGTATATCAGCAGTATATCTGTGTATATCAGCAGTATATCAGTGTATATCAGCAGTATATCAGTGTATATCAGCAGTGTACAAGACTCATGCACAATTATAATTAGGGGCAAGACACCAAGGCCCCTGGCCTCTGAGGTCCCCTGCGGACCACCCGTGGGACCCCTGTGCCCCCCCCCCCCCCTTTTTGCTGTTTTCTGCAGCTTCAAAGTATAGGATGGATTATACCTCCCCACAGACGGCTGTTTTGATCTTGATGGATCTTATCATTTTGGGGCTGGTGTAATCTTTAGTAATATAGTTACATAGTAATTGAGGTCAAAAATATATACACCATGTTTCTTTCTGTGTCACTTTTTCAGACAGTTTCTACATAACGTGCCACCAGGGTCTGTCCCCCCACACCCCTTATAGAGACATCCAGGTATAATGCTGTGACACATTAGTGTGACTGTCTGTACAAAGGTGCGTGACACCTGGCACAGGATACAGTCACATCGCACACAAGTGATAAGCAACACGCACCTTAGTGTTTATGTACTTACTTCCTGTATCCCAATCACATTGTGATGTCATCTGACATTCAGCTAATGATTGGACGCAGGGAGCCTCAGGTGTAAATCTGGCCCTAGAACAAGAGGTTATTTTTAATGAAAAAGAAATGGGGCGTAGGTTAAAATAAATATTTTTGGTGCATGTGTTTTTATTTATACGTGAGGATCTTGTGACACTTTCTCATCGGGGAGCGGCCACTAACAGGTTAATTATGCTGTGGTCAAATCTACTATTTTGATTTATGCCGATCATCTTCCAAAGTTTTGCTTCTTGTAAGGATTAGTGATGTGATACTGCCCACTGCTCCTTTAAGCTCAACATTATAAATGCTTGAGCTGTGTGACCCCCCGGGGCTGGCGCTGCCCACACTGATATATTCATATATAGACTATAGATGCATGGGGAATTGTACCAGTTTGGAGCCAGAGCGACATTTTCTGCCCCTGCACAGGGCTCTGTAAATCGTCAGTCTGTCTTCGGGGTGTGAGTGGGCGTGCGCAGGAATCTTACCAATCCATGGCATGCTGGCGGGGCAGTGACAGACAATGGATTAAAGTGATTGCACAGCACAGCGTGGAAATGTCACTGGGTACTGGTGCCACCAGAAAGGGGTGATGTGCCAGGTAGTCTGGATGGGGCATCACTGTTAGCTGGCGTGGTACCAGCATGTAGGAAATATAACCAATAAACTTATCAGTACAGAATACATGCTGCCTCCTCCCCCCTGCCAGCACTGAATGCCCACCACCATTACTAAATACATGCTTCCTCCTCCCCCTGCCAGCACTGAATGCCCACCACCATTACTAAATACATGCTGCCTCCTCCCCCTGCCAGCACTGAATGCCCACCACTATTATTGAATATATGCTGCTTCTGACAGCAATGAATAGATGTTCCCACCAACTTTACTGATAAATATGGTGCCCCTTCTCCAACCAGCACTGATTACATGCTGCAGACTCCTCCTATTACTACTGAATATATATTACCTCCTCCTCTGCCAGCGCCGAACACATGCAGCAACTGCCCTTGTCAGTGTTAATTGCCCCCTCCTTCCCCTGTTCATTTTTAGCCAATCAGGGGTGATCCTGAAAAAAAACAACAATGGATGTGATTAGTCAGAACTTGCCTATAGGTTACCCTCTAATTGCCGTCATGCCCCCAATTCCATGTAAGGAGGTAACGCTGGAGCTGTCTGACATGCCCGTGTGTGAATGTGATGTTATGTGACGTGGGTAAGAGCTCTCACCTGTTGGGCAGACATTTAACTCTGATTCCAGCTTATAATTTAATAAGTTTATGTTGAGTTATGTGACGACTTTAACAACTCACGTTGTCATTGCTGGTTTTCTTTCTCAGCACCTGAGGGAGAGGGGTCAGCAGCACAGCTCCACTCCCGCACACATCAACTCAACGCCTGGCGTCAAGTTTACAACATTCAACCCAGAGAAGGTGAGAGCTTGGTTGGTCAAGAACCACTGCTGTGTCAGTGGTTAGAGCTGATGAGTGCCAGTGAGGGATAGGGGAGGGGTGATTAGTGCCAGTGAGGATGGGGGGTGACTAGTATTAGTGAGGATGGGGTTGTCTACTTTATATTAATGCTATTCTGCTTTCAGGACCTTGTAGACTGGGAGAAGCCACTGCTCTGGCAAGTTGGGCACCTGCGGGAGAAGTATGACGAGTGGGTCCATCAGCCGGTGGACAGACCCATCCGTCTCTTCCACTCAGACTTTGTGGAATCATGTTCCAAAACTGCATGGTAATTATTACTCCAATTTACCTAGTGATACCCTCTCATAATTGGTTCCTCTAAATGGCTGGCCAAGTGCGGTCCGTTTGAGGTGGATTAGTGAGATCATTTTCAGACTTCTTGGATTACTAGCGATCATTTACTACGATTACTACGATCATTTAATAGTTCACCGAACTTTTAAATAATCGTAGTAACTCTCTCCCCTGTGTCTCTTCTCCCTCCCCTGTGTCTCTTCCCCCCTCCCCTGTGTCTCTTCCTGCCTCCCCTGTGTCTCTTCCCCCATCCCCTGGGTCTCCTTCCCCCCCTCCCCTGTGACTCCTTCCCCACTCGTCCTCCCCTGTGTCTCCTTCCCCACTCTTCCTCCCGTGTGTCTCCTTTCCCCCTCTCCTGTGTCTCCTTTCCCCCTCTCCTGTGCCTCCTTTCCCCCTCTTCTGTGCCTCCTTTCCCCCTCTCCTGTGCCTCCTTTCCCCCTCTCCCTCTCCTTTTTTACCCCTCTCCCTTCTCTCCCTCCCCTGTGTCTCTTCTCCCTGCTCTCCCTCCCCTGTGTCTCTTCTCCCTGCTCTCCCTCCCCTGTCTCTTCTCCTTTCCCCTGTGTCTCTTCCCCCTCTCCCTCCCCTGTGTCTCTTCCCCCATCTTCCTCCCCTGTGTCTCTTCCCCCATCTTCCTCCCCTGTGTCTCTTCTCCCCCTCTCCCTCCCCTGTGCCTCCTTCTCACCTCTCCCTCCCCTGTGTCTCTTCTCCCTTCCCCTGTGTCTCTTCCCACTGTCTCCCTCCCCTGTGTCTAATCACCCCTCCCTCCCCTGTGACTCCCCCCTCCCCGGTGTCTTTTCCCTTTCTCCCTCCCCTGTGTCTGTTTTCCCCCTCTCCCCCCTGTGTCTCCTCTCTCCCTCCCCTGTGTGTCCTTTCCCCCTCTCCCTCCGCTGTGTGTCCTTTCCCCCTGTCCTGTGCCTCCTGTCCCCCTCTCTCTCTCCTCCCCCCCACCCGTGTCTCCTTTCCCCCTCTCACGATGCACATGTGCAATCATATATAGTTGTCGTAATTGCGAGTTTGCGCATGACTACGTTACACACAAACTCGCAATTACGACAAATATATATATATGGTAATGTTTACCTTTACACTTGGCTGCCTTACAGTATATTACCACAAAATAAGTTTCTGTCCATACTCTCCCAATGGTTTCATGAACCAAATAATTTCCTGTTAGATGGGTTTATTTTGGCTACCATTCTGGTGTGTAGCCAAATATTCTCTAGTTTTTTGGTTTCTCTTATGGTGCGCGGCCAGTCACATCTCTAGTCTGTTGGCTCCTATCACAGTGTACGACTGATCATATTTATTTGGTTCTTCTTGCGGTGTCCATCATTTCTGTTTTCTTCTTATTCAGGTACATAGTCCTGGCAGTTTGGGTCCCAGTGGTCGTGTATTTATCCTGGTATTGTCTCAAAGAGCTGTCTGGAGGAGATATAAGACTCTTCTCTTCATTTACAAAAGGTGATGATCTCTCCCCATTATTCAGTGTGTTCCACTGGTCTAAACATGGAGAATAGTCCAGACGGGCAGATAATACATTTCATTTCAGTAGCTGCTAGCTGTATTTCTGAGCTTTGCTGCTGGCTTTGGTTCTTCCACTTCTGAAACTCCAATTGTATAATGTAAAGAAGATACCTGGACTCTCAGATTCAGAAATGGAAGTGGTTGGGCTCTGAGATATGGCTAATACAAGATGGTGTCTGCAGGATTCAGAGGAGGCTAACTAATAAGATTACACTTCATTAATGTAGTTGATATAATTGTTCATCTGAGAAAAATCCTGAAATATTCAAGACATGCCTGGCATTATTTGTCGTGAAAATGGAGCGAAGCTGCCGTGGTCTCAGTAATACAGGGTTTAGATGACACTATAGAAATTATTTTGGGCTCTGAATTCTGATTCCTAGTGTTATCGTCTCTCCTTCTCACAGATTACTCCGTTCCTGTACCCATGATTTGCTTCTTTCCTCTCTTCTTGATTGGGATGTTGGTTTGGTCGCTCATGGAATATGGAATCCACAGATTTGTCTTTCACATGAACCCGCCTGCCAGCAACTACCTCCTTATCACTTTGCACTTCATGTTGCATGGACAGCACCACAAGGTGAGCAGAATGGGGAATCCAAGATGGCGGCCACATACAACCACTCTGAACAGTAATATATGCGACTGGGGATTCCAATTCTCTGTGGGCTGTGTCATGATTTCTGCAGCCTACATTGGATTTAAACAACTACAGTATATTGATGGATGTTTCTTATTTTTGTAGAAAAGTGTCACATAAGAAGTTCACATAACTAGTAAATGATCGTAGAAACTGTGTGAAGATTTAAATATTTAAGCTAGGAATAAACAACTTTTACAAAACAATGATGTCCTTAAGGAGAAATCTTTGCTAGAAATGTGTTCCTTTAAGTCTGAATATTGAAGGTGCTGCTCACATCTATTACACGGTCATTACTTTTGGTGGCAGAGTGTGATGAAATGAACCTTGATTAATCCAAGATGGCCATCATCATAAAGCATTAAACAATTAGGTTTTGATAAGGAATTTTTAAACAGACACGGGCCAATCAAACAACTATTGATATAAAACCTATTAATCCTAATCAGGGATTTTGTCCATCTCCTACTAACAATAAGGACATTGAAAACGATGGGTGGAAGCGTGGTTTGTGTGATATTATATGTAAGTTTCTCACTGAAGATTTATTTTAGTTACTGTTTTTACATTTATATATAGTACTTATACTTTCACACTACTGGAGTGTTACCATTGTTGTTCAGAGGGGTTGTACATAGGAATGGGATAAACTATTCAAGTCTACCTTTTTAGGGGTTTCCACCTGACCATTTTCCCATCTCTCAGTCTCCCTTTGACAGCTCCCGCCTGGTGTTCCCTCCAGTCCCAGCATCCTTTGTGATCGTGCCTCTGTACATCCTCCTGCAGATGGTGGTCCCTCCACCTGTGGGGCTGTCACTGTTTGTAGGGGGGCTTTTTGGATATGTGGCATATGATATGACTCACTATTATCTGCACTATGGGTCCCCGCCCAGTGGCTCCTACCTCTCCTGGCTCAAGTCTTACCATGTCCGACATCACTTCGAGCACCAGAAATTAGGTAATGAGAGACCCCCATGCTGTACTGTTATGTCTATGCATTTGTCCTGTCTTCTCTTATCCATTTCCTTTCATCTCCTATGAAAGAGACTGTGTTAGTTATTAGACTGTGTATTGTCAAATAACTGAATGTTGTTTCTTTGACATAATGAATATTACACACAATAGAAACGTTAAAAAAAAGGCTATCAGTCTTATTAAATTGCAACTCGCCCAGTTGAATAGGGCTCTAAGCACAGAGCATTTTTTTTTTTTTTTTTTACAAAAGTGTTTAGTTAGTGAAGACCTTGCTTCTGGATAGAAGTTCACTAACTTAAAACTTCTGTAAAATAATATGCTCTGTGCTTAAATAGAGCCCTATTCAACTGGCCGAATTGCAATTTAATAAGGCTGTATGTGTCTGGTAGGGATGGTAACACAACATAACTGGCTGACACGAAAAGATCCTTCTCATTACAATCAAAATCAATAAATATGAGTTGGGAGGTGTGGCCAAACCCATCACTCTGAGGATCCTACCCACTAAAAATACCTGAAAATGTCTATATATATGAATTGGAATGAAAAAAATATTCCATTTAGTGGTGATTGTTAAGATTCTTGAAGCATATGGAACCATGTGCATCATCTGGTGGCTAGCATAATTCAAGCTTAATTGAGACATAAAGAACACAGAGAAGATGTCATATGTTGGACCAGTTTGGAGCTCTTGAGACAAGACACCAGTTGATTTCAATGATATAAAACCGAAGACAAAACAAAGTTTCACACCATCCAAGGCACATAGATGGAAATATTTGGAAACTTCTCTGCCACCACAGCCAAACAAATGGTAACCATCCAGTTCTAGACTCCATATTGAATATGTTCTATGCTGTATAGTTTTTCCATTTATACTTATGGAATCAAGGAAGCTGGACCAGTATGTAACTGCATAAAAAGATGGTTGTTGAGGAAATGTGACTTCTCCCGAGGGGTATCATTATAGAGTTGCGGATGAGCCACTCCATACCATACTCCATACCCTGAATCAGAGGTTCTAATTTCAAGAAACGTTTGAAACTGGACAACTGTAAAGCACCATTTTGGATTCATTGTTCATTTTGGGGAAAGTCCATTGATGACCAGATGTGGAGGCCATGGAGCCTAATACAATTATTGGACTGGTGTTCAGTATTTCTGGATTGATGTGGTCTGTTATAGAATGGACATTGGGCTCCTAGGACCATACAGTGGACAGGTCTGTTGGACATTGTCATGCCAGTGCTTTCACTAGCCCTAATCTCATTAGTGTACGAGTTGTAGAGCGGCTCAAGTCAAGACAGTGGCTTCCCACAGTAAAGCATAGTTGCATATAAGCATTCAACTAGAGCCTGCATTTATTTTGATTACTAAATTAAATATGTTTATCATAATTATATGTAGTTCTTTAATTGGAACATATTGTGTAAATCTAGGGCTATAGTAGTACTTGTCAGTACAAGAGACTCAGGGTCTTTATTAAATTGTTCTTTATTTTAAATAAAAATGAAAACCAACAAAAAGGACGTGGCCAGCACCTCATAGATAGATAATACATTTAAAGACTTATTTTTTTTACCAAGTATAATACATAATAATGGCAACAAGTACACATTGGTCACCCCAGACCATAACCTTTTTATTTCATGTATCCTTATTTTTGGAGCTTATTTTCTTATTTATAGATCTGTGTCTAATCTCCCATCTTTCTCACCACCATTTAGGGTTCGGCATCACAAGCACCTTATGGGACCGTCCTTTTAACACTCTAATACCAGAAGATTCAGATAAGGACCATTAGCACCTGCCATGTTCTGGAGAATCATCTCAAGAAGTCCAGCTGCCTGCGTTCTGAACACAGGGGGAGGAGAAAGTCATTCTATATTTTATTTTTATGGATTATTCCTTATTTTTTTAATGGAAGTTGATATTTTTCCATTGATCCCATGCAGTCTCAGCTGGAAGAGTTAATTATTTATTAAAAAGTAAATTAAGTTAAGAGGATCGCTGGATTATGTGAAGCCCACCAGGGTCGGAGAGAAGGTCTGGCACACCAGATGAAGACCCCGACCCCCTGCAAACGGGAGATGTGCAAGAGACAGACTTGTTAAATTATCTGTTGATATATTACTGACAGAATGGAAATTAACCCTGGAAACGTCTATCATGTGAAACGCTCACCAGAAAATCCAAAATGTGTATAATGCCTGAAAATAAATTAACTTTTCTTTCTTTTTTTTTACATATTTGTAAAGTTGTGTGGTCTGTACTGGAGAATACGTTTCTGGTAGACATAAAGAAAGATGCGCACTCGACTGTCATGGCATCCCCTAAAACCAATTGGTTATTATTCTTATTTAGAATAAGGGTAGTAAACATATGGAACAGACAAGGATGCCCGGGGCACCATCCAGAGGATTTAGTAAATGTCACTGTATCTTGGGAAACACCCAATACTTCTGTGAAGTATGGACGAAACTAATCGCTATGAGCATAAAAGTAGTTTTAGAGAAAATATTTCATTAACAAACTCTGCTTGTGTCTGATGGATTCCATGATTATGTCCCAGACACTGCTTGCTTGGATCCAGAAGGGTGGCACGGAGGAAGTGGGATTCATCGGTTGATTCAGATAAGCTTTTAGCATTTGACATCTTGTGAGATCACAATACACTGAAAAATTTGTTTTAATAATATTTACAATTTAGGAAATCTGGAGACTTATGGTGGCCCCAACATAACACTTTCATAATCAGATTGATTTGTACATTGAATAAATAATTATGTAAGAAATGAGAAAGATTGTTATGAAATTCCAGGTCCCTACTATAGCCTGAGCACTTCTCCCCGCCCCTTGTGATGTCATCAAGTGGGTGTGAGTGGGGCTGACCGATGTTACCTTCTATGGAATTTCAGAATGGTCTGTTTGGGGATAGGTGAGACAGACTCTTAGAGACCCTTGGTGACATTCGCAGAGGTGGAGAGAAGTTTCTCAGCAGAAAAATATAATTTTAGAAGTTTTGGGAGTTAAATGTTCTGGTGAAGATTTCACTACTTCCCTGTAAATAACCTAATGACATATGTCATGTGTACAAGTAGTGCACCACTCCCTTAAGGTTGTGAAGTTGTTCCTTACAGGTTTCATCTTTTAGACAAAGCACCAATGTGGAGTATTCAGGATGTAGGACACACTGCTTCATTAATATGCAGAGTATAGTTTCACATGATGCCAAATCATACCTAGGTTCACATGATGCCACATATTCATACCTAGGTTCGCATAATTCTGAGCATTTACCCCCAGGTTCACAGAGTGCTGAGTATTCATACATAACGTAAATAATAATAACATTTACGCCTAGACTCACATTATTCCAAATATTCATATCTAGCTTCATATAATTGTGAGCATTTATTTATAACACCACATGTCTGCTATGTAGAGATAGTATATATACAGTATGTATGGAAAAATAGAAGCAGCTATGGAAAATGGTCTAGGAGGGGTGCTGTTATGAGAAGTGGTCTTATGGAGGGAAACTATTATATGAAGGGGTCTTGGGAGGGCACTGAGTGAGCTGGTAATGGAGTGGGAGTTCCATCACAAAAAATGTACAACCTCCCAAATGTTTTTTTGCACCAGCACCTTCCATTCTCTAGCTCCACCGCTGCTTCACATATTGCTGAACATTCATATGTGGCTTCACATAATGCTGTATATTGACTCCTTGCTTCATGTAATGCTTAGCAATAACTCCTTCATGTCGGCCTGTAAGGGGGAACCCAGTACCATAAACTTCCCAGGGGGATACATTTGCTTAGACCTAATGGCCATTGTATTTACAGTTTCATCATTATCCAAATAATCCTACAAAGCCCTGTCCAGTGATCTCTTGTCTTTCTTCACATTTTGACATTAGTTTTAAATGTATATGTATATATTTTTGGCACTTTAAATTGAGGTACATAATAAAAAAACTAACTGAATAAAATTAGGATTAGGAGTCATAGAGATGTTTTTTTTTTTGGGGGGGGGGGGGCAGAAGGAATAGGACATCATGCGCATTATACATTATCTCATAGACATAATAATGTTCCTGAATTACTAATAACAGGGATTGTGTGATCTGGAGCATTTGCCGAAGGTACTTACACAAAAATAATCACTGTTCTAGATCCCTTCCAATCAGTAGAGTACTCTGGAACCATTTAATATACAAAAATGTTTTTTTTCTTGAACTGCACTGGTCCTTTAATTAAGGGCAACATCTGTTTACAAAGTTTGTTTTTGTGTTTGTTACATCACATTCTGAGAGTTGAAGCATGTAGGTTTTTTCTTATCAGATAAGGGAAGAGCAGGAGAGACCACAGAGAGTTTAAAAAGCTTTGTTAGATAAGTGGATATTATTAAGACTGACTCCACCCTTCATCTTCACAGGCCCAGAAGTTGTCAGCTTGCATCTGAAACATAAACACCCCTCCCCACCCCTTTACTGTAGCCCAGTGCCCCTTTATATGAGATCAGTGATCTTTACTTTAGCCCAGTGCCCCTTTACATGAGTCCTGTGCTAATTTACATGAGTCCAGTGCCCCTTTACATTAGCTCATTGCCCCTTTATATGAGACAAGTGCCCCTTTACATTAGCTCATTGCCCCTTTATATGAGACAAGTGCCCCTTGACATGAGTCCAGTGCCCCTTTATTTGAGACCAGTGCCCCTTTATTTGAGACCAGTGCCCCTTTATATGAGACCAGTGCCCCTTGACATGAGTCCAGTGCCCTTCACTTTAGCCCAGTGCCCCTTTATATGAGACCAGTGCGACTTGACATGAGTCTGTTGCTCCTTTATATTAGTCCAGTACCATTTACACTAGCCCAGTGCCCCTTGACATGAGTCCAGTGCCCCTTTATTTGAGACCAGTGCCCCTTTATTTGAGACCAGTGCCCCTTTATATGAGACCAGTGCCCCTTGACATGAGTCCAGTGCCCTTTACTTTAGCCCAGTGCCCCTTTATATGAGACCAGTGCGACTTGACATGAGTCTGTTGCTCCTTTATATTAGTCCAGTGCCATTTACACTAGCCCAGTGATCCTTTACATGAGTCCAGCACCCCTTGCAATAAGGCACCAGCAGGACCTGCATCATGAACACTCTGATCCCGGCTCTTATCTTTAACCTGATATAAGAAAAATATCTGCGAGTGCAAATTGGCCCTGGGGAATGGATTGTAAGCTCATAGGTCACTGGTGATACTGTGCTGAGAATGTGACGGCTGAGCTATTTATTGCACCTGCATCATAATGTTACTTGTGCACAAGATGAACCCAGTGACAGGTCCAGTGAGATAAGGAATACCATGTGGCAGATCTTGTCACGCAGCCCCTGAGCCCTGCAATGCTCTGCATGGTCCCCATGTAGATGAGGTCCAATGTGTGAGGTCCAATGCATGAGGTCCAATGTGTGAGGTCCAATCCACAGCTTCTGCTGCTGGCAACCTAATTCAAAGGCCATGGTACAATGAAAACAAATGTGTGAAAAGGTAAGCCTCACCACTAGCAGAGAAAAAGTGATAAATCTATTGTTTTCCCTGATAGGCTCCATGATACTTTGGTGAAGGTTGTGTGTGCTTGAGAGTGGAGTCTGCATTCATCCCAGGGTATATATGTGTGTACAGAAATACCAGAACTATGTCTGTTCTGCTGAGTAAGTGTGTTCTACAGAGTATCTGAGAGGTGAGGGGGGTGTCTGTCCTAGGGTATATATATATATATATATATATATATATATATATATATATATATATATATATATATATATATATATATATATATAAATAAATATATATATGTATATGTATATATATGTATAAAGAGATATGACTGGATTTAAATATGTCCTGCTGTGTATATATACAGTATCTCACAAAAGTGCATACAACCCTCACATTTTTGTACATATTTTATTATATCTTTTCATATGACAACACTGAAGAAATGACCCTCTGCTACAATGTGAAGTAGTAAGTGTACAGCCTGTATAACAGTGTAAATGTGCTGTCCCCTCAAAATAACTCAACACACAGCCATTAATGTCTAAACCGCTGGCAACAAAAGTGAGTACACCCCTAAGTGGTAATGTCCAAATTGGGCCCAAAGTGTCAATATTTTGTGTGGCCACCATTACTTTCCAGCACTGCCTTAACCCTCATGGGCATGGAGATCACCAGAGCTTCACAGGTTGCCACTGGTGTCCTCTTCCACTCCTCCATGATGACATCACAGAGCTGGTGGATGTTAGAGACCTTGCACTCCCCCACTTTCCGTTTGTGGAAGCCCCACAGATGCTCAGTAGGGTTTAGGTCTGGAGACATGCTTGGCCAGTCCATCACCTTTACCTCCAGCTTTACCTTCAGCAGTGGTCGTCTTGGAGGTGTGTTTGGGGTCATTATCATGCTGGAATACATATATATTAAGATCCTTAAAGAAGATAAGAGCTATCACTGTCTGACTGCATTGGATGCTATGACGCTTTGTATATGAAATATTGTTAATGACTGTATTTATACAAAACCCAGAAGACTCACAGACTGTTACAGGATGTTATCAGTTCAAGTTTAAACTTTCACCCATTGAACCTGTTATGAAGTTTCCACAGCAATAAAACCAGTTTCTGATTTTTATAATGCTGAGGCTGCGTTCGTATTACTAAATACTGCATCTGAGTAAGGGCATTTTAGAGACACCGGCTGTCTTGGTGAAGGGATCAAAAGAACTAGAAATGTCTGCTGGGTAGGTGTGGTCACAACAGTCTTATCAAGCCCCACTGAAGAAGAAGCAGATCTTCACACCATCTCACATTCCCGAATATTGAAAAAATATTGTTTATATAGAAATGTAGTGTCCCCACACAACTCTGATATCCTTATTACCCACTCAGAGACTCATAAGTTGGACTCTGAGATTGGCAAGCTAAGTTGGTATTATTTTGGCAGAATGTTGTGTAAAAAATACCCTGCATAATGGTCGCATATTTTAAGAAACTTTTTTTGGGGGGAAATGTGGGGTGCAACCATTATGTGAAACTGTTTAAGGAATAAATAAAGGTTTTTAACCAGAGTGCGACTATCATGCGGCGACTATTATGCGATGAAATATGGTATTTTATAAATAAAAAAGGAGTTTATAGAGCCCCAATGAGTATATTACATATGTCAGTGTGTACTTTATTCCCTTGGATTGTTGGTATATAATTATACTGTTATACTTTATTTATTAACCCGAAAGACTGGTAACATAAGCTCAAATGCTCACAAACTCTTAAGTTGTTGCTCTAATAATATATGGCATATAGATATTAATCACAAAACTAAGAGCCTCATTCAATTCAAAGCCTGCATCTTGCGGTATACAGGCCGCATGTCTGCGGGAGTGCTGCGGGCTCACACTCTGCTACAATTACGGAGCAATTCAATTGAACAAGCCCGCAAGTTACAGGCCCGAAAGCCCGAAATAGTAAACCATGCACTCGTATGTAGCATTTCAGAGCGTGAATATGATCAATAAGCAAGGCCGTAACTACCCATTTAGAAACAGCCAACAGAAAATGAGACCGTCATTATTACGGTAGTAAAACATGGAGGTTACATGTCAATCAATTAGCATTTGGGGGTCTTACAAAACCACAATATACAAAATAATAAAAATGAATGCCAATACTGTTCTAGTCCATGTGGGTGGCCTAATATGTATTAACTCATTGATTCCCGATATAACCTGAAATGAAACATAAAATAAAATTATTTTTTATTGGCGATTTGCGGGCTTGAGACTGTTGTGCGGGTCCTCTCTAGTAATCGTAGGATTTGCTTCTACATTTGCCATTCATGGGTGTGAAAACATTTGCGGGCTTGAGGAATTGTAGCAATTGAATAGAGATTTGCGATTTTAGCGATCGTAACTTGCGGACGTGAATGATCAATTGCTTAGATAGGGTGTAAGTTACAGTTGTAACAACCGCAAGGATTTCAAGACCGTAACCCGTAGACCATTTGCGTCTCGCAAAAAAATGCCAATTGAATAGCAAATTAACTTAAGGCCCCATAACTTACAACTGCTCAAATGAATGAGGCTCTAAGTGTGTTGTCTTATTTTCCACACATATCACTGTACACTTACTTTCACTTTTTTTGTTTCCACTGATCCAAACCAGATACTGTGTGACTGATAACTAGTAATTGTACATATGTACAGTCTCAGCTTGAGAACATCCACATTACTTCTTATTATTTCCACTGATCCAGACCAGATACGTTGTTACTAAGGATCAATTTCTCATAGGTTTGGGATCATGGACCAACACAAACCAAAGTGATGTGCATTGTGAAATACATTTGTCCCATAAATGAAGGGTAATAAATACAAAGTAAAACCCAATACACATCACATTTGGACCTCTGTTGATATTAAGTTTCTGTAATAGTGGAATATAAGGATGAAAACATAAAAATAGAGACAAACTTGTATTTGGGGAAAGAAAAAAGATAAAGTAAATGTACAGTGATATGTGTGGAAAATAAGACAAGACACTTAGGGCCTCATTCTATTAAGAGCCGTAAAATGGCCGCAAAACTGCTATTACTTGCTGCCAGCTTACGGCCCTGCGTAGCGCTATGGCTACGCTTCTATTAAATTGGACAGCGCCACAAGAAGGTCCCCCTTACGGCTGGCCACAAACTATGCAATCGGTCGCAAGCATTTCCTGCGCTCGTGTTTCAAGGCCGCAAAGTCGGAAAACTGTAAATGCAAATATATATTCAATCCAGCACTGTAAATCACTGTACGTGATGGGGAACATAATGGGGGACATGAGGATTAATAGCAAAACATTCTCAAGCTTGTACATAGCCAAATCATAATCTTTGATTTTAGGTTTAATTTCCGTCCAAAGTCCCGCGGGCTTCATTGACCTCCAAGCCCGTAGCTCGTTATTCAAGCCAGTACGGGCTTGGAGGGTGATTGACCTCCAAGCCCGTGGGACTTGCATGATAGATAGAGCACGAAGACTGAACATGAAATTACATTTCTTTGTTTGCAGATTTGAGAGTAGGGGAACGTTGAGCTATTAATTCTGAGACCAAACATCACCTTTAATAAAAGTACAGGATGGCTTTTCTATTTGCTTAATTGGTGCTATGATTTGTAAGTAAGCCCTTTGCGACACCTCCGTGGCCCAAGTAACCTGTGGGTCTATTTTACCCATTTACGTTCTTGACAGAGGCTTATCCCGCAGCCTTTGCGGGTCTGATGTGCTCCAAGCCCGTGGGACTCTGGACACAGAAATTGAACATGAATTACAATAAAAATGATTTTCAGATTTGAGTGTAGGGGAATGTTGTGTTATGAGATCTAACACCTCCAATCACTTTCACGTCTCATCAAAGTACAGGATGGCTTATTTATGTGCTTAATTGGTGCTACGATTTGTAAGTAAGTACGTCACTTTTTGGTACTTCTTGTACAAATGACAAATGCGCAATACATTCGCCAGCAAAAATTTTTTTTTGATTCATGGGTTCCAAATTTGGAGTGCGCATTGGATTCAATAGCGCACTAGATTTGCGTAAATACTGTATATACCAACAATCCAAAAGAATAAAATACACACTGACATATGTGGGTAATAACATGTAATATACTCCTTGGAGCTCTATACATTCTTCTTTTTTTAGAAAATAATTATTATATAATAATTATTATTTATTCCTTAAACACCACATTTTGACAAAATAATGCCAACTTAGCTTGTCAGTCTCAGAGTCCATCTTATAAGTCTCTGAGTGGGTAAATAAGGATATCAGAACTTTTGAGTTGTGTGGGGAACTATATTTCTGTATAAACAATATTTTTCAATATTCTGGAAGGTGAGATGGCTTTAGCTGCCATGACTATTAATTATAAGTAAATATTGTATTGCTTGCTAATAAAGTTACTCATGGCCTTTAATACTAGTGAAGATGCCGAGCAGGTTATTCTGGTGAAATAAAGGTTTATAGAATCCACAATCAGATTTGGAAACAATATTGCTATGACTATATGTTTTTGCGGGTTTGGGTGTAATTGGCCAACATCCTGTCCATCATTTTTATTATTTTTAATTGTTGTTTTATTTAATTTCTTTCATATTTTAGGATTTCTTAATAACGTGCCTTTTAGCAGTGACTTATTTAGTCTCTAATGACTTCTTCTATCAAGGATTAATATATCTAATGCTCTGCCATAATTGATATGGATTTATGCCACAGTAATAAGTTGGCTCTTCCTTTTCTTTTTCTAATTGACCACCAGATATGACCACATAACTATCTTTATCCACATTCCCTCCAACAGTACAAACCCTGTATGGGAAACATTTGCTTCAATTTGACTGAAAATGTGTCATCTTGAGCATAATTTAAAAAAAAAATGGTGTTATAAGTGGTGGATCCAACCAAATCTAAGGCGTCCAACCGATCATTATAATCAGTTGTGTTTGATTCTTACTCCCATTTTATAATACTGATAGTTTTGTTATTATCATCTTTCAACACTAATATGTCATAAAACCTCTTGTCTTTCAAAACTACGTTCTCAAAATCTGTTGCATTCCTTAACATTTAATGTTATAATGTATTATATTTATTTAGTGATACAATCTGATTAAAACTAAACTAATCGGAAGCTTTAAGATCCTGTTTTCCTTTAAATTGGATCAGAAGATTCTAAATTGAGTATTTTAATGTTTTCCGATGGTCATTATCCTTAAACAACCATATGCACAAACTTTTAATCTCATAGATTTAGAGATGATAGTCCCTTGAGGGTCTACAGACTGTGAAATCCTCCAGGTGTCTACTACAAATGGCAGTGTTCTCCATTGTAAAATGTCATTATTAATCTTAATGTTCTGTAAACAAGGGCCTCGCCAGCTCTCCAATGCAGACTCCAGGTGGTCTGAGCATCGATTGTTAGACTATGGACTAGTTGGCGTCTTCCAGGGTAGCTGTCTATCAGTCTTCTTCCTGTTGGCCTCCATGGGTCTCGTATCACAAGAGATCTCCGACCAGTATCTCCTTCACTCTTGTTGGGCCACATAAGAGACCTGACGATCGCATTCCCAGCATGCAAACCTCCACAGTACCGAGAGCTGAGAAACATCCATATTTCTAGAAATCAGTTCAAAATCCTGACACTCACCTACAAATCCATCAACATTGCGCCCTCCTACATATCAGATCTCCAGATACTCCCCTAACCACCCTCTACTCTTCCCATTATATAAGTCTATTGTCACCTACCATCATCTCACACGTCTCCAGGGCTTTTCTCATGCAGCCCCACCCTGTGATTGTCCCTACCCCGCTGTGTCAGACTCTCTCCCACTCTTCTAATATCCTTACCCCACTTAGATTGTAAGCTCTTATGAGGGCACACTTCTATATCAATATGGGACTTTTGTCACATTTGTCTTACATACTCACTGAGTCCCCCCCCCCCCATACTTATGGAATATGTTGGTGCTTTATAAATAATAATAATAATAATAATAATAATAATAATAATAATAATAAGGTTCTGCTCAACCATTTTTGCATGGGATAATCCAGCACTAGGGGTAAAGCAATCCCTCCTTACAGGGTCAGACATAAGTGAGTGTTTGCACTGGTTGTGTTGCCAGAGTTATGGAGGAATATAAGTCCTCGGAGTCCTCTCAGCTCCACCAAGGTCAGTGGCAGAGCTCATGGCCTCATTATACAGGATCCCTAGAGATCTAGAGCCTGGAGAGAGAGGAGAGTAAATAATTAGCCGTCGCCGTCACCTGCCTGGCCCATTCCAGGCCCTCTGGGTATGGACCTTCGACTGTTGGCTGGCAAATAGCTGCAGTTTATGGACACACGGGCAATAAAGCTCTTGCTGCATACCTGGCTGCACGATAACCCTTTGCTTGCTGGAATCAGTTCTTAGTGACTCATTACAGCATATACAGACCATCAGATAATATTGGATAAATGAGTATATAATGTCAGTAATATTGCCAGTGCAGGGGCATTTATTATACAAATCTACTAAAATATTCACCAACAAATAATAGAAATCCTGGTCAATAAGCAAAAGAAAATAGCTTAACCCTTTCACTGCATTGCTGCCCTTTTGCTGGTGAAAGGGTGAAATATCTTTAAACTGAGGATAAATCATAAGCATAAATCTAAAGGGGAGTCTGGGAACTCAGGGGTCTCCTTTCCCCTACAAGCCCCCTCCCCACCTACTAGCCCCCTCCTCTTTACTTGTGACACAGTCCAAAAAAGCAGACATTAATGTATTTGTGTACTGTTCATTTCCTCAATAACTGGGACCTTTGCTGGATCACTTCAAAGAGCCCGGACATCCCACATTTACAACATACTCTGGTTTCAGAAAACACAATCTAAATCCAGCCATTAATGAATGAACTAATATCGGCAATAACACTTTATTGGGGACAGATTTCTTGATGACCCAATTTGTCATCTAGGCTCCTTCCCCCAAATAATAAGCGACACAATCCCATAAAACAAAGGTTACAGAGAGGATAATACGTGTGGATAGGGGTAAATCAGCTAGAGGTTGGTTTTTATATTTAGCCCATTATCAGGATAAGTTCCTCCAGAAATTGATAAATATTAGATATTTCAGTTATAGGAAACATCCAGAATCTGCAAATGGACAAAGAGGACACCTCTATATATATAATACGCCACATACACCACATACACACATATAATACATGCATATCAACCCATACACACATATAATACATGCATATCAACCCATACACACATATAATACATGCACAACACCCCATGCACACATATAATGCATGCATATCAACCCATACACACATATAATACATGCATATCAACCCATACACACATATAATACATGCACAACACCCCATACACACATATAATACATGCATATCAACCCATACACACATACAATACATGCATATCAACCCATACACACATATAATACATGCACAGCACCCTATGCACACATATAATGCATGCATATCAACCCATACACACATATAATACATGCATATCAACCCATACACACATATAATACATGCACAACACCCCATGCACACATATAATGCATGCATATCAACCCATACACACATATAATACATGCACAACACCCCCTACACACATATAATACATGCATATCAACCCATACACACATATAATACATGCATATCAACCCATACACACATATAATACATGCATATCAACCCATACACACATATAATACATGCACAACACCCCATACACACATATAATACATGCATATCAACCCATACACACATATAATACATGCACAACACCCCATACACACATATAATACATGCATATCAACCCATACACACATATAATACATGCACAGCACCCTATGCACACATATAATGCATGCATATCAACCCATACACACATATAATACATGCATATCAACCCATACACACATATAATACATGCACAACACCCCCTACACACATATAATACATGCATATCAACCCATACACACATATAATACATGCATATCAACCCATACACACATATAATACATGCACAACACCCCATACACACATATAATACATGCATATCAACCCATACACACATATAATACATGCACAACACCCCATACACACATATAATACATGCATATCAACCCATACACACATATAATACATGCATATCAACCCATACACACATATAATACATGCACAGCACCCTATGCACACATATAATACATGCACAACACCCCATGCACACATATAATACATGCATATCAACCCATACACATATAATACATGCATATCAACCCATACAAACATATAATACATGCACAACACCCCATACACACATATAATACATGCATATCAACCCATACACACATAAAATACATGCATATCAACCCATACACACATATAATACATGCACAACACCCCCTACACACATATAATACATGCATATCAACCCATACACACATAAAATACACACACACAACACCCCATGCACACATATAATACACACACACAACACCCCATGCACACATATAATACATGCATATCAACACATACAAACATATAATACATGCACAACACCCCATACACACATATAATACATGCATATCAACCCATACACACATATAATACACACACACAACACCCCATGCACACATATAATACACACACACAACACCCCATGCACACATATAATACATGCATATCAACACATACAAACATATAATACATGCACAACACCCCATACACACATATAATACATGCATATCAACCCATACACACATATAATACACACACACAACACCCCATGCACACATATAATACACACACACAACACCCCATGCACACATATAATACATGCATATCAACCCATACACACATATAATACATGCATATCAACCCATACACACATATAATACACACACAACACCCCATGCACACATACACCGGTAATACATGCATGGTGCTCTATGTACACATATAACACACATACACAACACCCCTAGTACACATATAAAACATGCACAACACCACATAAACACATATAATACACACACAACACCCCATGCACACATATAATGCACACACACAATACTCCATGCACACATATAATACATGCATATCAACCCATACACTCATATAATACACACACACAAAACCCCATGCACACATATAATACATGCATATCAACCCATACACTCATATAATACACACACAACACCCCATGCACACATATAATACATGCACACAACACCCCATGCACACATATAATACATGCATAGCAACCCATACACACATATAATACATGCACAGTGCTCCATGCACACATATAATACACGCACACAACACCCCATACACACATATAATACATGCACATCAACCCATACAAACATATAATACATGCATATCAGCCCATACACACATATAATACACACACACAACACCCCATGCACACATACACCGGTAATACATGCATGGTGCTCTATGTACACATATAACACACATACACAACACCCCATGCACACATAAAATACATGCACAACACCCCATACACACATATACCGTAATACACACACAACACCCCATGCACACATATAATGCACACACACAATACTCCATGCACACATATAATACATGCATATCAACCCATACACTCATATAATACACACACAACACCCCATGCACACATATAATACATGCACACAACACCCCATACACACATATAATACATGCACAGTGCTCCATGCACACATATAATACACGCACAACACCCCATACACACATATAATACATGCACAGTGCTCCATACACACATATAATACATGCACATCAACCCATACACACATATAATACATGCATATCAGCCCATACACACATATAATACATGCACATCAACCCATACACACATATAATACATGCACAACACCCCATACACACATATAATACATGCACATCAACCCATATACACATATAATACATGCACAACAACCCATGCACACATATAATACATGCATATCAGCCCATACACACATATAATACCCAAACAACACCCCGTGCACACATTGCACACATATAATACATGCATATCACCGGATACACACATTTAATACACACGCAACACACCATACACACATAAAACACACACACAACACCCCACAACACCCCCTACACCCATTTAATACATGCATATCACCAAATACACACATATAATACACACACAACACCCCACACACACATATAATACATGCACAACATCCCACAACACCCCATACACACATACAATACACACACAATACCCCCCACACACATATAATTGACCCACAACACCCTATACAGATATAATACACACACACCACAACACCCCATACACACATATAATACACACAACACCCCGTACACACATATAATTCAAGCACAACACCCCATATACACATGCACATATAATACACGCACAACATCCCACAACACCGCATACACACATATAATACACACACAACACCCCATACGCACATAAAATGCATGCACAACACCCCATACACACATATAATACACACACAACACCCCACAACACCCCATATACACATACATAAAATACACACACAACATCCCATAACACCCCATACACACATATAATACACACACAACACCCCATATACACATATAATACATGTACAACACCCCATACACACATATAATACATGCACAACACCCCATATACACATATAATACATGTACAACACCCCATACACACATATAATACATGCACATTGCTCCATACACACATATACTACATGCACAGTGCTCCATACACACATATAATACATGTTTTTTGCTAGCTTGTGCAGACTTGCCATAGCTTCCTTTCATGGCTGACGTCACCATCTGTCACTGCCCCAACTTTTTATTTGCCAGGAACCGTGATTGTCATTTGCCATGATCTTCATCTTTTTAACGTTGAGCAGCAGGCCAGCTTCTGTACTTTCTTCTTTTACCCTCATCAGAAGGTCCTTTAGTTCCTCCTCACTTTCAGCCATCAGAGTGGTATCATCCATGTATCTGAGGTTGTTGATATTTCTTCTAGCGATATTGATTTCGGCTTTAGATTCATCCAGATTAATTACCGGTGCTGAGCTTGCAGGATCGTAAGCATGACAGAATACCCATACCCTTATAATACATGCACAAAGCTCCATGCAAACATATAATATATACAAAATACCAAATACACACATATTATACATCCATAAATCTCCCAGTGTAGATATAATATATGCTTGGGTGCTATTGAGGGATTGATAATAAGAGGTATGGGTGCTGTGTCGATGTGGATTTTGAGAGGGTCTGGGTTCTATGTGAAAATGGCTGATGAGAGGGACTGACTGCTATGTTGAGATAGTATATGTATATGCCTTATTTTGGGTAGTATCACATATAATAGTTGGCAAACTGTGAGTTGTCATCACGCTTGCGGGCCTCGCAGCTGCAAGATGTCAACTGTCACTTCCTCCCTGCTTACCCTCATCATCCTCCTCCTCCCCCCTTATCCTCCTTCCCCCTCTCCACTAACCCCCTATCATCTTTCCCCTCTCTTTCTCTTTCTTACTCTGATGCGATGACCTCCTGCTGTTTTTCTCTCTTCTTGCTGTGAGCGCTCATCGCGAGGCCCAAAAGTGGCAGCTTTGAGGACGCCTGCAATAAGTGGCGAAGCCCCGTCATTTTTGAGGATTCATCGCGAGGCCCGTAAAGTAAACGGGGGGCTTGCAATTAGCGGCAAACAGCATTGCAAGTCTTAAAATGTAATTGCCGTCATTTTTGACTGGCAAGTCGCTAGTATGTAATAATATATGCCTGTTATGCTAAAGAGTCTTGGGGGAGGGGCAATACGTGAGTTGGTACCGGGAGGCGGGCTATCGCAAAATAAAATGTACAACTCCTTGGGGCCCAAATGTTTTTTCACCGGGGCTCACCATTCTTTAACTTTGCCATTGTATACTCCCACAGGTATATTCTGATATCACTGAGAGTGCTGGTAGACAGGAATTCTCTGGGCTCATATACTCAGTTTTTTCTTACCAGCTTTATCATTTGCAGGCTTGTTATTTAAATACTGATTATACATTTCAAATAACTTACTGTGATAAAGTGACGGCCTGGCAGTCTGTGGCAGCAGCCAGGATTATTACTCAATGTGAAGTCTCTGAAGAGAGAACCTTTTCTTCATATTGTGTGTTTCCTACCTCCCACGTTGCTGTATGTTATCTTTCTCCCACTTTGCTTTGTTACATTTCTCCCACTTTGCTGTATGTTATCTTCCTCCCACTTTGCTTTGTTACGTTTCTTCCACTTTGCTGTATGTTATCTTCCTCCCACTTTGCTGTATGTTATCTTCCGCCCACTTTGCTTTGTTACGTTTCTCCCACTTTACTGTGTGTTATCTTCCTCCCACTTTGCTGTATGTTATCTTCCTCCCACTTTGCTTTGTTACATTTCTCCCACTTTGCTGTATGTTATCTTCCTCCCACTTTGCTTTGTTACGTTTCTCCCACTTTACTGTGTGTTATCTTCCTCCCACTTTGCTGTATGTTATCTTCCTCCCACTTTGCTGTATGTTGTCTTCCTCCCACTTTGCTTTGTTACGTTTCTCCCACTTTACTGTGTGTTATCTTCCTCCCACGTTGCTGTATGTTATCTTCCTCCCACTTTGCTTTGTTACATTTCTCCCACTTTGCTGTATGTTATCTTTCTCCCACTTTGCTTTGTTACGTTTCTCCCACTTTACTGTGTGTTATCTTCCTCCCACTTTGCTGTATGTTATCTTCCTCCCACTTTGCTGTATGTTGTCTTCCTCCCACTTTGCTGTATGTTGTCTTCCTCCCACTTTGCTTTGTTACGTTTCTCCCACTTTACTGTGTGTTATCTTCCTCCCACTTTGCTGTATGTTATTTTCCTCCCACTTTGCTTTGTTACATTTCTCCCACTTTGCTGTATGTAAACTTCCTCCCACTTTGCTGTGTGTACAGTTCTCCCACACCATTATGTATAACATACAGCACATACTCCCACTTTACTGTGTGTTATCTTCCTCCCACTTTGCTGTATGTTATTTTCCTCCCACTTTGCTTTGTTACATTTCTCCCACTTCGCTGTATGTAACCTTCCTCCCACTTTGCTGTGTGTACATTTCTCCCACACTATTATGTATTTCCTGCCTCCCACTCAATAATTCTCACTGTATATTACTTCATTATCTTTCCAGGTTAGATTAAACATGTTGACACAGGGATCACCTTCTGTTTATTTGGTCACTGGGTACCAAGTTCACCTCCACCAGCTCTGGAATAGGTCACGTACACACCAGTGTAGGAAATACATGTATGGAGCTAAATATAATCTGCTGGAGTGTACAGTGCTGTATGTTATCTGCCTGTTGTGTATAGTGCTGTGTGTTATCTGTCTGGAGAGCACAGTGCTGTATGTTATCTGCCTGTTATGTATAGATCTGTGTGTTATCTTCCTGGTGTGTATAGTGCTGTGTGTAATATTTATGCTTGGTGTGTACAGCAACCCCATGGACAGAATAGAGATGACCTGCCCCTGGAATGGGAGGAACTGTGGGAGCTCTGGGGAGGAGCACTTAGTGGATATCACATATTATAATTGTCCAACTACGATTCGTCGTCACGCTGTGTTGCGTGGTGCGTACAACTTAGCGATGAGCGCCACAGGCGCTCATCGCCCGGCGAGCCTCGCACAGCGAAGTGAGCCGTTAAACCGTAGCACTTAGGCAATGAGCCCCGCAGGCGCTCATTGACGGCGAGCCTCGCATAGCGAGGCGAGCCGTTAACTCATAGCACTTAGGCAATGAGGCAATGAACGTCGTAGGCGCTCATTGCTGGCGAGCGTCGCGTAGCGAGGCGAGCCGTTAAACACGTCACACGCACGACTTAGAAAAAAAAAAACACCTCGGAACCAACCTTAACGTAACATATACCCACACGCACTAAGAATCCGACTATAACGTAACAAACACCCACACGCACTAAGAATCCGACTATAACGGCCGACCAGCGCGCAACTAAAAACAGTGAAAACACACTAAATACTCACACAAACTACATAAAAAGCTTACCCATAGCAAGGGGGGCACCCAGGACCTCTGAAAGTGAAGTTACACCTCCATTTAAGTCCAAATTCCCGAGTTCAGACACACGAAAATCCGCTAAGCAAGAGAAAAAATGGCCACCGAAAAAAAACAAAAACGAGGCTCACAGCCCAGCCACGTACAAATTAGCCAAGAAGGGATCCGCATTAACCCCAGGGGATCCGAGATAAGCTCGGAGCCCTGCATTAACCCCACATTAACCATCGCAGTGGGGGTACCGATTGCACGCGATAGGGGTCCCCCGCTGCAATCAAAATTCAAAATTCCAGCCTTAAAGGACCTGTTGTAAAAGAAAAAAAATACTGTCACCCTGTCAATCATGGGGGTCAATACAGACCCCCATAAAACCCTCATTAACCCTGTCACTCATGGGGGTCAATAGAGACCCCCATAAGCCCTTCATTAAGCCTGTCACTCATGGGGGTCAATACAGACCCCCATAAGCCCTTCATTAACCCTGTCACTCATGGGGGTCAATACAGACCCCCATAAGCCCTTTATTAACCCTGTCACTCATGGGGGTCAATACAGACCCCCATAAACCCATCATTAACCCTGTCACTCATGGGGGTCAATACAGACCCCCATAAGCCTCTATTTAACCCCATCAGTCCCATAAGGGTATATTAACACAGTTATGGGCCTGTTATAACACTACATTAACCACATAAGTGTCATGATGGTCCTCAAGGACCATCATGACACTAAGTATAAACAGTATACTGCACTATACCACTCCCAATAAAACATTAAATATCAACTAAACACCCTCTACACCAGGGGTCTCCAAACTCGGTCCTGGAGGGCTGCACCCAGGCCCGTATTTGAGGATTTCCTTTCTGTGCACAGGTGAGTCAATCAGGATGACAGAAGAAGCAATAGTCTCACCTGCTTGCAGCAAGGATATCCACAAATCCAGGCCTGGGTGCGGCCCTCCAGGACCGAGTTTGGAGACCCTTGCTCTACACTAACCTATTAACATCTACACTACCTAGCCCATATTAACCCCCACCACTCTAATTACAGAAAATAAAAAAGCCTAAAGTCACACAAAAAAAACTACATTACATGAAATAAAAAACCTAACTCACAAAAAAATAAACTACATTACACAACATAAAAAAACCTAAGTCACAAAAAATAAAAAAAGGAACATTACAGAAAAAAAAAAACATTACAACCCCCCCCCCACTACAGAAAAAAAAAAACACTTGAAAAGGAAATACATATAATACAAATACATACGATACAAATAAATACAATTACAATACAATTACAATACAATACACCACTATCTAATATACATCACACAGTCTATCTAAATAAATAGCATAATCTAATATACATCCTATCTATATAATAATACATTCCCAATCTATCTAAATAAATACCATAATCTAATATACATACATCCTATCTATATAATAATACATACCCAATCTATCTAAATAAATAGCATAATTTAATATACATCCTATCTATATAATAATTAGTGATGTCCCGAACAGTTCGCCGGAGAACTATTCGCAGCGATTTTCGCATGTTTGCGTTCGCAACGAACGGCGAACACATGCGCATTTCGGTCCGCCCCCTATTCTTTATCATTGAGGAAACTTTGACACCTGCACCTTACAGTCAGCAGACACATTCCAGCCAATCAGCAGCATACACTCCCTTCCAGGGCCTTCCATCTGAAGGACAGCCTCCATTTTGGAATCATTCTGAAGCTTCATTCGTTGACAGAGGACATATATTCTACCTGCTGCTGATTTAATAGGGAAATAGAAAGCCAGGCTGTGTATTTAGCTTTCACTACACACCTGAAGGACTCATTTGATATCTGCTGCAAGGACAGCAACCCAAAAAGCCCTTTTTAGGGCTAGAACATCATTTATTTTATTTTATTAATTTTTCTGTGTAATCTAATTGCATATGCCTGCCTGCTAGCGTGTGTGTGAGGCCTATTGCTTCTACTCTGCCAACTTTTGCCAGTGCACAGTGACATTCATATCTGGTGCAACCGTAGTGTACTGTGACATAAAACAACCCTTTTTTTTCTGTAATCGATTGAATATCAGTTGCCTGCCTACAGGCGTGTGTCTGAAGCCTATTGCATCTACTCTGCCAACTTTTGCCAGTGCACAGTGACACTCATATCTGGTGCAACCGTAGTGTACAGTGACATAAAACAACCCTTTTTTGACTGTAATCGATTGAATATCAGTTGCCTGCCTACAGGCGTGTGTGTGAGGCCTATTGCATCTACTCTGCCAACTTTTGCCAGTGCACAGTGATACGTCATATCTGGTGCAACCGTAGTGTACAGTGACATAAAACAACCCTTTTTTTTCTGTAATCGATTGAATATCAGTTGCCTGCCTACAGGCGTGTGTGTGAGGCCTATTGCATCTACTCTGCCAACTTTGGCCACTGCACAGTGACACTCATATCTGGTGCAACCGTAGTGTACAGTGACATAAAACAACCCTTTTTTTTTAGTAATCGATTGAATATCAGTTGCCTGCCTACAGGCGTGTGTGTGAGGCCTATTGCATCTACTCTGCCAACTTTTGCCAGTGCACAGTGACACTCATATCTGGTGCAACCGTAGTGTACTGTGACATAAAACAACCCTTTTTTTTCTGTAATCGATTGAATATCAGTTGCCTGCCTACAGGCGTGTGTGTGAGGCCTATTGCATCTACTCTGCCAACTTTTGCCAGTGCACAGTGACACTCATATCTGGTGAAACCATAGTGTACAGTGACATACAACAACCCTTTTTTTTCAGTAATCGATTGAATATCAGTTGCCTGCCTACAGGCGTGTGTGTGAGGCCTATTGCATCTACTCTGCCAACTTTTGCCAGTGCACAGTGACACTCATATCTGGTGCAACCGTAGTGTACAGTGACATAAAACAACCCTTTTTTGACTGTAATCGATTGAATATCAGTTGCCTGCCTACAGGCGTGTGTGGGAGGCCTATTGCATCTACTCTGCCAACTTTTGCCAGTGCACAGTGATACGTCATATCTGGTGCAACCGTAGTGTACAGTGACATAAAACAACCCTTTTTTTTCTGTAATCGATTGAATATCAGTTGCCTGCCTACAGGCGTGTGTGTGAGGCCTATTGCATCTACTCTGCCAACTTTGGCCACTGCACAGTGACACTCATATCTGGTGCAACCGTAGTGTACAGTGACATAAAACAACACTTTTTTAACTGTAATCGATTGAATATCAGTTGCCTGCCTACAGGCGTGTGTGAGGCCTATTGCATCTACTCTGCCAACTTTTGCCAGTGCACAGTGATACGTCATATCTGGTGCAACCATAGTGTACAGTGACATAAAACAACCCTTTTTTTTCAGTAATCGATTGAATATCAGTTGCCTGCCTACAGGCGTGTGTGTGAGGCCTATTGCATCTACTCTGCCAACTTTTGCCAGTGCACAGTGACACTCATATCTGGTGCAACCGTAGTGTACTGTGACATAAAACAACCCTTTTTTTTCTGTAATCGATTGAATATCAGTTGCCTGCCTACAGGCGTGTGTGTGAGGCCTATTGCATCTACTCTGCCAACTTTTGCCAGTGCACAGTGACGCACATATCTGGTGCAACCATAGTGTACAGTGACATAAAACAACCCTTTTTTTCAGTAATCGATTGAATATCAGTTGCCTGCCTACAGGCGTGTGTGTGAAGCCTATTGCATCTACTCTGCCAACTTTTGCCAGTGCACAGTGACACTCATATCTGGTGCAACCGTAGTGTACAGTGACATAAAACAACACTTTTTTAACTGTAATCGATTGAATATCAGTTGCCTGCCTACAGGCGTGTGTGAGGCCTATTGCATCTACTCTGCCAACTTTTGCCAGTGCACAGTGATACGTCATATCTGGTGCAACCATAGTGTACAGTGACATAAAACAACCCTTTTTTTTCAGTAATCGATTGAATATCAGTTGCCTGCCTACAGGCGTGTGTGTGAGGCCTATTGCATCTACTCTGCCAACTTTTGCCAGTGCACAGTGACACTCATATCTGGTGCAACCGTAGTGTACTGTGACATAAAACAACCCTTTTTTTTCTGTAATCGATTGAATATCAGTTGCCTGCCTACAGGCGTGTGTGTGAGGCCTATTGCATCTACTCTGCCAACTTTTGCCAGTGCACAGTGACACTCATATCTGGTGCAACCGTAGTGTACAGTGACATAAAACAACCCTTTTTTGACTGTAATCGATTGAATATCAGTTGCCTGCCTACAGGCGTGTGTGTGAGGCCTGTGACGAAGTGCCCTTCGCCACTTTGTCTTGGAGAGGACTGTTTGCCAGCCTCCTGCCCTGCGACTATAGCCCTGGGACATATTGCCCTGTAAACACAGTATTCGGCCATACCAGAGTGTATGTCACTCATTCTGGCCCTTTACATACAGGGGGGTCATTCGGTACTTGCCCTGTGTGAACCATGATACCACAGAAAGCTATGCTATGGAGACCATTCATATAATGAAAGACTATGGGAAAGACTTTAGCTCCATGGCAATTGAACTGTGTTAAGAGGATCTGAGCGCTATTCGGTAGTTTTATGCGCTCAGACCCCAGCTGTAACGGAACCCATCACTGTTTTACCCTGTTTTATGATTATTTAATTCTTGGTTAAAATATGATCACATTGCTGTACTGTAGATATGTTGTTTTATGTTCTACAGAGTATATTGGCTCAGAATATTAGCCAGACTTTTGCAGACCTAGGCTAATAGATAATCCTGTTACAGAGATTCAAGAGATAAGAAAGTTGTAAAGGATCCTTGCATTTTCCAAAGTGTTTTCATTCTCTGATAAGAACAAAGAAGAATGATCTAATTAATGTCTGATTGTATCCAAGTTGCCAGGGAGGTGTGACTCACCTATTGTCCTATATGTGTATTGTATGGGGGATATGTGCAATGTCTGTGTGTTATGTGTAAAAGATATTTTTACTAACTTTTGAACCCCTGGTCTGATTCATGCCATTTTTTGTATACGTTGTTCCCCTGGGTGAGAGCTATTGAATGGTGCGGGACTTAAAGGTGTACCCCCTGTATTTGGGGTACATCCAGAATGTGGTTAAAATTGTGTCTGTTTTAATTGTGTTACCTGTTATCTGAGGGGAGGAGACGTGGGGGTTGAACCATGTAGATAATTGGCTGTTGTGATAATTATGTGGGTGTAGCCCTTCAGAGGGCACCATTGCATAAAAGGAGATTCCCTGTCATTAAAATATAGTTCCTCTTGACCCTTCAAAATGTTGCCTCGTCTCGTTATTTGAGGGGATCGCTATCATACTGGGGATTGCTATGCTTCTGCATACTCCCTTGAGCTGTAACTACTGAACGCTTGTTCCTGATGTACTATCCTTGGAGTCTGTGGTGGTTTTGGTGTCCGGTGCGGTGCTTGTAGGCCTCGACGCAAGCTAGGACGCATCCATCAACGGAGGTACCCGGTTGGGGTGCCAGTAGATCCGTTACAAGGCCTATTGCATCTACTCTGCCAACTTTTGCCAGTGCACAGTGATACGTCATATCTGGTGCAACCGTAGTGTACAGTGACATAAAACAACCCTTTTTTTTCTGTAATCGATTGAATATCAGTTGCCTGCCTACAGGCGTGTGTGTGAGGCCTATTGCATCTACTCTGCCAACTTTTGCCACTGCACAGTGACACTCATATCTGGTGCAACCATAGTGTACAGTGACATAAAACATCACTTTTTTAACTGTAATCGATTGAATATCAGTTGCCTGCCTACAGGCGTGTGTGAGGCCTATTGCATCTACTCTGCCAACTTTTGCCAGTGCACAGTGATACGTCATATCTGGTGCAACCATAGTGTACAGTGACATAAAACAACCCTTTTTTTTCTGTAATCGATTGAATATGAGTTGCCTGCCTACAGGCGTGTGTGTGAGGCCTATTGCATCTACTCTGCCAACTTTTGCCAGTGCACAGTGACACTCATATCTGGTGCAACCGTAGTGTACTGTGACATAAAACAACGCTTTTTTTTCTGTAATCGATTGAATATCAGTTGCCTGCCTACAGGCGTGTGTGTGAGGCCTATTGCATCTACTCTGCCAACTTTTGCCAGTGCACAGTGACACTCATATCTGGTGCAACCGTAGTGTACTGTGACATAAAACAACCCTTTTTTTTCTGTAATCGATTGAATATCAGTTGCCTGCCTACAGGCGTGTGTGTGAGGCCTATTGCATCTACTCTGCCAACTTTTGCCAGTGCACAGTGACACTCATATCTGGTGCAACCGTAGTGTACTGTGACATAAAACAACCCTTTTTTTTCTGTAATCGATTGAATATCAGTTGCCTGCCTACAGGCGTGTGTGTGAGGCCTATTGCATCTACTCTGCCAACTTTTGCCAGTGCACAGTGACGCACATATCTGGTGCAACCATAGTGTACAGTGACATAAAACAACCCTTTTTTTTCAGTAATCGATTGAATATCAGTTGCCTGCCTACAGGCGTGTGTGTGAAGCCTATTGCATCTACTCTGCCAACTTTTGCCAGTGCACAGTGACACTCATATCTGGTGCAACCGTAGTGTACAGTGACATAAAACAACCCTTTTTTGACTGTAATCGATTGAATATCAGTTGCCTGCCTACAGGCGTGTGTGTGAGGCCTGTGACGAAGTGCCCTTCGCCACTTTGTCTTGGAGAGGACTGTTTGCCAGCCTCCTGCCCTGCGACTATAGCCCTGGGACATATTGCCCTGTAAACACAGTATTCGGCCATACCAGAGTGTATGTCACTCATTCTGGCCCTTTACATACAGGGGGGTCATTCGGTACTTGCCCTGTGTGAACCATGATACCACAGAAAGCTATGCTATGGAGCCCATTCATATAATGAAAGACTATGGGAAAGACTTTAGCTCCATGGCAATTGAACTGTGTTAAGAGGATCTGAGCGCTTTTCGGTAGTATTATGCGCTCAGACCCCAGCTGTAACGGAACCCATCACTGTTTTACCCTGTTTTATGATTATTTAATTCTTGGTTAAAATATGATCACATTGCTGTACTGTAGATATGTTGTTTTATGTTGAACGGGACATGACTAGCTCGGCATCCAACCTTGTGCAAATGGGGTCTTTCATGCTGTCGTGCCTGTTGAGGGACCCTCGAATAAAAAGGATGAAGGAGAACGACCTGTACTGGGTGTCCACGCTACTAGACCCCAGGTATGAGCAGAAAGTGCCTGAAATGTTACCGAATTACCACAAGTCGGAAAGGATGCAGCACTTCCAAAATAAATTAAAAAGTATGCTTTACACAGCGTTTAAGGTTGATGTCACAGCACAACGGCAATCTAACAGCAGAAGAGGTGATCATAATCCTCCTCCTCCCACGACCACGCCGGCAAGGAGAGGATGCTTTACAGACGTGTTGTTGATGGAGGACATGCAGAGCTTTTTAAGTCCTATGCATCGCCAAAGCCCTTCGGGGTCCACCGTCAGAGAACGACTCGACCGTCAGGTAACAGACTACCTCGCCATAACTACAGATATCGACACTATGAGGAGCGATGAACCCCTTGACTACTGGGTGTGCACGCTTGCCCTGTGGCCTGAGCTATCCCAGTTTGCCATAGAACTTCTGTCCTGTCCCACTTTAAGTGTCCTGTCAGAAAGGACCTTCAGTGCAGCAGGAGGTTTTGTCACTGATAAGAGAAGTCGCCTAGGTCAAAAAAGTCTAGATTACCTCACCTTTATTAAGATGAATTAAGGATGGATCCCGTCTGGACTGACAGTGGGCGATACATTCGATTAAAAAAGGCCTGATAGATGAGCTGCCTTGAGCTAATAATGGTCCACACGCTGCTGTATTTTATCCCTGAATGCCGGATGACTTGCGTGACTTATCCGCCAACAACTAGGGTTCAAGACGCAATGTTTTAGGGCACTTTCTGCCTGGCAAACTAACATCAATTTTTCTGGCCGCTGCAACAATACCTAATTTTTGCATTTAAATTATTTTATTGTCATTGTTTATTTTACAGCATGTAATGAAAAATAAAGCATTTTTGAACAGTCTTGCATAACAGTTGTGCAAAAATACATACTGTATTTACAATAAAGACATTTTGTGAAAGTTAGCTGGCTATTCCTTCTTATTTTTACTTTTTAGGTTAATAATTTTTCTTATTTTTTACTGTGATTGCAATTTAAGAGATACCTAAAACATGGTAAAACAGCCAATAGTAAAGAGTATATCTGCAGGAAACACCAAAGTCCTATTAGCTATCATCCCTCCAGCAGTATTAGCTTATTATTTACAATATCTAACCTGGGCAATCACCCTTGGGTTACCCTAGGGCAGGCTTCAGTAAGCGACCTCTCCTTTCCTGGGATGATTTTGCCGCCGGTTGCTTCTGAAGGGTCTCCAGGGCTCCCCCACTCCGGTCCTTCCCCCAGTGTCGCTTCAACCAGTAACAAATGTTTTATATTTGTAAAGCGACCCAATGATCCCCCTTGATAGAGGTTTATCTTTACAGAATTTGGAGAACCAATTTAAGACCGGTGTCCCCTGTTTCTGGGTCTGGGAGTGTGTGAAATGCCTCAGCCTACAGTAATTGTAATGTTCTGACAGCGGTAGCTCATGCTTGTCCCTCAGTTCCTCATAGGTGAGCATCTGGCCCTTTACTAACCAGTCTCCCAGTCTATCTAGTTTCCTTGACCTCCACCAGTGTTGTGATGTTGTGCTCATGTGTTTCGGGCCTGAGGGTGGTCAAGAATTGGGGTCATTTGGGTGGATCCAGGGAACAAACCTGTGTTTCTTGGCCCATTTCCAGTATGATAGTGAGTGTCTGATTAGGGGGTTTGGTGAGTTTTTAAGGCTCTGAGGCAATTCTGATAGGCAAGACACCTTGTCCCAGGTTAAGGGCCTTAACGTGTGGTTCTCTAAATACACACAGGATGACATATAGAATGTGCTATTTTGAGGAAAGATAGGTGACGTAACAGGTATTAAACTGATAGGAATAAATAGTACAACTTAATACACCACTCCTATCTGGTGGCACATTACATTGCACGCGCAGTGCCCCAAATTTGAAGTGGGAGGACCGACCAAGCATCTTTTTCCATCTCCCTGTTCCAAAAATCCATGCCATATACACGTCACCTGATAGGTGACGTAACAGGTATTAAACTAATAGGAATGAATAGTACAACTTATTACACCACTCCTATCTTGCGGCACCTTAGATTGCACGCGCAGTGCCCCAAATTTGAAGTGGGAGGGCCGACCAAGGATCTTTTTCCATCTCCCTGTTCCAAAAATCCATGCCATATACACGTCCCCTGATAGGTGACGTATCAGGTATTAAACTGATAGGAATGAATAGTACAACTTAATACACCACTCCTATCTGGTGGCACCTTAGATTGCACGCGCAGTGCCCCAAATTTGAAGTGGGAGGACCGACCAAGCATCTTTTTCCATCTCCCTGTTCCAAAAATCCATGCCATATACACGTCTCCTAATAGTGGACGTAACAGGGATTAAACCGATAGGAATAGTACTACTTAACAGTACACACCTTATAATAACGCAGACAGAGGCAACGCAGAGAGAGGAGTCTGAAGAAGAGGAGTCAGAGGAGGAAGGTGGCTTTGAGGAGGTGGAAGACCAAACACAGCAGGCATCCCAGGGGGCTTGTTGTCACCTTTCGGGGACCCTTGGTGGCTGGGTGGAGGAAGAGACCTTCAATGACATCAGTGAGGACAAGGAACGGGACATGGCTAGCTTGGTATCCAACCTTGTGCAAATGGGGAGTTTGCGGTTGTGCAAAGGGACTGTTTGCGGTTGTTTGCGGTGCATTAAACGGGGAGATTGGTCTGTTACTGTGAAGCGGGTGTAACCCTTACACTACCTGATCGATACAACATCATACCTGATGTTTTAAAGCATGTTATTCCAAACAATTTAGGAATGTTAGGTGATTTATGCCCTTTATGGCTTAAAACCAGACTCTGCATCAACTATGTAATTTTCCGTGGGAGTTTTGCCATGGATCCCCCTCCGGCATGCCACAGTCCAGGTGTTAGTCCCCTTGAAACAACTTTCCCATCACTATTGTGGCCAGAAAGAGTCCCTGTGGGCTTTGAAATTCGCCTGCCCATTGAAGTCTATGGCGGTTCCGCGATGTTCGTCCGTTCGCGAACATTTGATGAAATTCGCGTCCGCGGTTAGCGAACCGAAAATTTGATGTTCGCGACATCACTAATAATAATACATCCCCAATCTATCTAAATAAATAACACAATTTAATATACAATACATCCTATGCTATCTATATAAACCCCTAGCTAACATACAATAAATAAATCTATATATTAACTAATCTAAGTCTAAGCTAAAATAAAAAAAATTAAGACCACTTACCTTTGCAGATGTCCATTGGGATCAGCCACCTAGGAAAAAAAAAAAAAAAAAAAATTAGTGCAACACGTTTACAGTTATAAAATAAACATTCTATACATTCTATACATTCTATATATTCTAAATATTCTACTCACCTTTCCGGCATGTCCCGTCCGGCATTCTTTTAATCCTTCTCCGGCGCGGCACCTGTTAAAAAAAAACACAACATTGATAGACATACATCAACATAAAATAAACATAATCTACATTATACTTACCTCCCCGCGATGTCTCCGGCCTCCTCCGGATCCTCTTCTGCCACGCCCTGTAAAAAGAAATATATATATATATACTTACATCCGCACTCCCGGACATCCCCGACGCTAATGAGGCTCCAGGAGACTTTTCCGGAAGAAAATAAGCAATGGCGCCTTCTGATTGGTTGAAAATGCTGTCTATCAAATTCACCCAATCAGGAGGCGCCAATGTGTGAGTCAATCAGAAAGGGATACACCCTAAAATCTCACTCTGATTGGATAATGCACCTGTCAATCTTTATTTAAACCAATCACAAGGCGCAGATGCCTTCAGCCAATCACAATGGAATACACCGCCACAGGGTGATTGGTTGGAGCCTCTGCGCATTCTGATTGGTTGCACTGACAATAGCCAATCACAATGGAATACACCCTCACGTACTGATTGGGGAAGGATTTGCGCATTCTCATTGGCTACTGTTAATATCAATCAATATTACAGCCAATGGGAAGGCGCATATGTCTTCACCAATCAGTACGTGGGGGTATATTCCATTGTGATTGGCTGATGGCAATAAAGCCTTAGGATTGGTTCAAATAAAGATTGAAAGGTGTGTTATCCAATCAGCATTGTATTTTGGGGTGTATACTTTTTTCATTGGTTCACAAAAGGGGTCTTCTCATTGGCTGAATTTGATAGACAGCCTTTTCAGCCAATCAGAAGCCGCCATTGCCAATTTTATTCTGGAACACTCCATAGGAAGGTCATAAGCGTCTGAGACATCCGCCAGGGCTGATGTGTGTCGTTTGTTTTTTGTTTTTTGTTTTTTTTAAAGGCGCGGATGCTTCCGGAGAAGACGAGGAGGCCGGAGACATAGCGGAAAGGTAAGTATAATGTAGATTGTGTTTATTTTACTTTGCTTTATGTTTACTAATGTAATGTTTTTTTTTACAGGAGTACCGCCGGACAATACGCAAAGATGGACGACGGAACATGGACGACGGAACATGGAGGACGTGCCATGCTGGGACGTGACATGCTGGAAAGGTGAGTATAATATTTACACTATTTAGAATGTTTAGAATGTTTAGAATGTTTGGGTATTTCATGTTGTATTAATTTTTTTAATCTTTTTTACCGTAGGTTGCTGATCTGAAGAAACATCTCAAAGGTAAGTGGTCTTAATTATTTTATTGTAGCTTACAATTAGGGTAGCTATATATATATATAGATAGCATGTATTGTATATTAGATAGATAGATAGGGGGATGTATTATTAGATAGTATTGTATATTAGATAGTGGGATGTATATTACATTATATAGTGGCATGTATATTAGATAGTGGCATGGATATTACGATAGTGGCATGGATATTACATAGTGGCATGGATATTACATAGTGGCATGTATATTAGATAGGAGTGTATTGTATTTAATTGAATTGTATTGTATTTAATTGAATTGTATTGTATTTAATTGTATTGTATTTTATTTATTTTGTATAGTATTGTATTCTATTTTATTTAATTGTGTTTTATTGTATTATATGTATGTATTATATGTATTTCATTTTCAGGTGTGTAATTCAAAAAAAAAATTGTAGTGAGGGGGGGTTGTAATGTATTTTGTTATTTTCTGTAATGTTCCTTTTTTTTTTTGGTGACATAGGTTTTTTTTTGTTGTTCTGTAATGTACATTTTTTATTTTTGGTGATTTTATTTTTTCTTATTTTATGTAATGTAGATTTCTGCTTTTTGAGGAATTTAGTTACTTGAGGCACACAGTACACTCACATTGTGTGACAAACAGCATTTCAACACTTTCTTTTATTGACCGTCATTTTTTGACGGGCAAGTTGCTAGTATATATATATATATTGGGGGCAGCGCTCATCCCCCTCAGATCATTCCAGGCAAACCACAGAGCAGCACAGCTCTGTTTTCCTGTTACCCATATTTTCGACTCCTTGTGGTAGTGGGCTGTCCTCCTAAGGCGGAAGTAGAGGCCTTGAGAAAAGAGGAGCTTGCTAAGCTTGGGCCTAACTGCAGGCACAGCCCCAACCTGCTGTATTGAAGGAGGAACCAGTGGTGAGGCCCTCTTCACTGTTGTGGAAAAATCATACTCACATAACACTTCTTTCTCTGAGACCTATGCATGGTAACAAAGTCTAATGGTAATTTTCACATTATTATAGTTTGTTTAGACAAAAGTGGATCAATAGCAAAAACACACCCAAAATGGCTGCCACTGACTCACTCACTGAACTGCTACTACTGACAGAAATATATACAGACACAGCCTTTTATACTTGTTTACATAAGACAATGAAATAATCCATCTAGCAACATGGTATAACCCAGTAACAACCAATTACATTTTATTTGTATATGATATCCAATAAGAATATAACATACTTTGGTAAAATCTGTGTGTCATGAATCACCCAGGGGCCATATTGGATTTGGTGTGAACTATGCTGGGGCCATTTTGTGACTGGCAGCAGTGGCCATTTTGGGCTGGATTATCTTACACATGCTGGTGCCATGTGGAAGAACAAAAGATTTGGGCACAAAGTTACTGCTTGTAAATGGTATGAATAGGGGGTTCCACTGTCACCATTAAATAAAGTCAGCATTACTGCATAAAATGGATTGACGTGGAAAACTTGCCCCACCCTGATACCATGTGGGAATGGGGAAATATGGTTATAGGTTATTAATATGTTAGTATTATATTGTATATTGTATTGGGGAGTGATAGCTATGTTTTAATTAGTCAACCCTTCCCCATTGTATAAACTCTCAGTCAGGAGTTGGCCATATGGTCTTTAGAGTAAACACTTGAAGTGATAGCAAGGCCAGAACAAAGAGATTTGCCAGACTGCCAGGCACAGTAGGACAATGGTATAGTACAGGGTCTTCCATCCTCAATACTAGGGCCTGAGCCATAGCAAAGAGATGTGTCTCTGTTGACTGCCAGCGCCCAAATAACTCTGTTAGCCACACCTAGTGGGCGGCCCAGGGGAGGGGTCTGGAAGTTCCCAGAGCTTACCTCTAGTCCATTGGCTAGAGGTAATAAAATTACTCTGGAGATTACCCCATTGGCCAAGAGGAAGATAAGGGTTGGACAAAGGGATAGCCACTCCCTGTACTGGTTTTGTGAGTTGTTTAAATACTTGTGTAAAAATAAAGAAGTTGTTCATAATTTTCATCAAGACGTGGTGTGTAGATGTATTATTTACCCGGGGACATATGCTTGCAGTAAGATTCGTCAGACTTACTGTCAATATTGCTCAGTCTAAACCAAGGGCTGAGACATGATGTTCCTGCACTCAAAGCTACTCCAAGGTCCAGAGTAACCCAAATCAAGTCAGCAGACCCCAGCCAGAGAGTGGGTCGTGATAATTGGTGGCACAGTGGTGGGGTACTCTGAGAAGGACCAGAAAATGGAGCAGATGGAAGCAGAGGACTACAGACTACTCCTGCTAAATCAATGGATGGCATTCATGCAATTATGGCATGGCCATGAGCTGGCAAGCTGGTTGGAGGAACTGGTAGAGAAAGAGATGGACTTGGAGGAACAGTACCTTGCCAGGATAGAGTCCTTGGGTGGCCGGAGAGAGGATCTCTATTTTCGTTTGGATCTAGAATATGGGGTCGGTGAGATTCTGAATGGTGATCCGGAATGTGGCATGGGAACTGCAAGGAGGCATAATAACTTGTTTGTTGAACGCTGCCGGGGTCTGGGACTGGAAGCATGGTTCCCGGAGGCTCCTTTGCTGGAACCCCTGATTCAGCAAGAGCTGCAACTGGAGGCTGAGTATGTGGAATTGTGGGATGCGATACCCAAGAAGTATTTTTACAACTCAGACGGTATGTACCAGAGTGAGTATGCTCACTGGAACTGGGGAGAGGCATTTCTAGACTGTAAACAAAGTGAGGAGTGGGAAGGGGTAAACACTGTTCCTTTGCCAACTCCTGGGGATGGAGAATGTTTGCCCCTAGAACATGCAGTAACTGTGTCAGGGCCTAGTCAGCAGCCCAAAGAGCCAGAGACCCAGTGGAATGTTCCCTGGGTGGGGTCAGATAATCCATGTCTGCCCCCTGATACCCCAAGAGATTTAATCCCAGAGGAAGTGGGAACTGCTCACAAGCTAGGGCCAGATAAGTTAAGTCTGCCCTCAGAAGTTCTAGGCAAAGTGTGTTGGCCAGAACTGCTAATGGCGCCAGAGGCTCTGGATTATTATGTGATGGACGGTGGGAAGGGAGCCTTAGAGGCCAGGCTGGAAGGGAATGATGAGATTCCCCAGCCTACATCAGATAACCACTGTCTGTACCCTGACAGTCCAGGGGAGTTGTCCCCAGAGGTGCTAGTGAAGCACAGAGCCCAGGAGGGTTGTGTAAGAGACTGTGGGGAGGGAAAGGAATTGGTTTCTGGCTACAGGGAACCTGACCTCACACAGCAAGAGAGTGCCAGGGGCACAAAGAGCCAGGCGGGAACAGCAAGCATGCCAGCCTTGGCAAAAGCATTATGGGTGCAGAGTGGCACCATGAAAGAGGGTGTACCAAGTGGGGAGATACCCTGGATAACCATTGTCCAGGGGCCCACTGGAACAGACACCACTCCAAAGATCCAGTTCAACAGAAAGGACTGGGATAAAGTTGCTCAACCCCGGGCAATGGAGGAAGGTAAGCACAGCTTGGGTGGGAGCAGCGTAGCTCCCCAAGCAGCAACGGAAACAGCTGGACCAGAGGAAGAAAGCCAAGAGGAACGGTCCCTTTGCAATCCCATAGGCCCAGAGACTGTATTAGAGATCCCAGCCCATCTGTGGGGACTGGCTGGGGGGAACAGAGTTGCTATGGGACAGAAACTGTGGCCCACCTGTTGTACTCTGGGATACCAGATTATTGGGGAGGTACCCTGGACTATTTGGGTGGGTGTGAATGGGAAGAGCAATTTGCTCTATACAGTGGGAGCAAGGCCAAGGGCTGGGGGAGGTTTTTACTCTGCACCTTGGGACAAACAAGAACTGGCATAGCATACAGAGGGCCAAACCAGCACATTCATGACTATCAGCGTATCTGGAAAAATCAGGGATGTTTCCTGCCACGCTTGGGGAGGTGTTGTCATGAATCACCCAGGGGCCATATTGGATTTGGTGTGAACTATGCTGGGGCCATTTTGTGACTGGCAGCAGTGGCCATTTTGGGCTGGATTATCTTACACATGCTGGTGCCATGTGGAAGAACAAAAGATTTGGGCACAAAGTTACTGCTTGTAAATGGTATGAATAGGGGGTTCCACTGTCCCCATTAAATAAAGTCAGCATTACTGCATAAAATGGATTGACGTGGAAAACTTGCCCCACCCTGATACCATGTGGGAATGGGGAAATATGGTTATAGGTTATTAATATGTTAGTATTATATTGTATATTGTATTGGGGAGTGATAGCTATGTTTTAATTAGTCAACCCTTCCCCATTGTATAAACTCTCAGTCAGGAGTTGGCCATATGGTCTTTAGAGTAAACACTTGAAGTGATAGCAAGGCCAGAACAAAGAGATTTGCCAGACTGCCAGGCACCGTAGGACAATGGTATAGTACAGGGTCTTCCAGCCTCAATACTAGGGCCTGGGCCATAGCAAAGAGATGTGTCTCTGTTGACTGCCAGCGCCCAAATAACTCTGTTAGCCACACCTAGTGGGCGGCCCAGGGGAGGGGTCTGGAAGTTCCCAGAGCTTACCTCTAGTCCATTGGCTAGAGGTAATAAAATTACTCTGGAGATTACCCCATTGGCCAAGAGGAAGATAAGGGTTGGACAAAGGGGTAGCCACTCCCTGTACTGGTTTTGTGAGTTGTTTAAATACTTGTGTAAAAATAAAGAAGTTGTTCATAATTTTCATCAAGACGTGGTGTGTAGATGTATTATTTACCCGGGGACATATGCTTGCAGTAAGATTCGTCAGACTTACTGTCAATATTGCTCAGTCTAAACCAAGGGCTGAGACATGATGTTCCTGCACTCAAAGCTACTCCAAGGTCCAGAGTAACCCAAATCAAGTCAGCAGACCCCAGCCAGAGAGTGGGTCGTGATACTGTGCATACATCTATTTTATATGATACACTCGTGCACAGTAAATAACACTTATTAGACCTTGGGGATGACCGAAATTACATATTTATTATGTATAAAAACCTGTGTACTGTCTGTAACTGAAAATACTAAGTCGTGGGTCATGTAGACTTAACTATTTCATAACTAATGCCTTACAATGGAAAATTACTGGTTTAATCCTTATATCCCAGCCAAATGTCATACTAACAGGAAAGAGTGCTAATTTTATATATATGCAAAAAACTTAAGGATATTTGTATTATTTCCCAAACATCACAGAGGAAGCTGCAATCGGAGGTCAGGGAAGCTGACTGATCTGGAATGAGTCCAAATGGTACAAAATAAACTCAGTAAAGGAAGGGATGGATCTGCTGGCAAAATGGAAAGTCCAAGAGGAAGAAATACCAAATCCAAGATTAGATGTTGATGCGCTTCTTAATAAACCAGAATGGCAACTAGTAGGAAAACAATAAGAATAATGAAGGTCAACACCAAAAGACTCTTATCCTCGTAAACAAATTATATTTTGGACTGAGGAGTTAAGACCCATAAATAGCAGATGTGATATGTCTCCAAGAGACTTATTGGAGGAAGGATACACTATACAAATTAAAACATACATTTTATACTGATAGTATAGACTCAACTTACTCCTCTAAAGCAAGAGGGGTATCTATAATATTTAAAAGGGATCTAATAATAGAGGGGACATTTAAGAAAATTGACATACATGGTAGGTACTTATTTTGGTCAGAATTAATAAACAAAATTCAAATTACAAAAGTTAATATTTACGCACCAAACACAAAACAAATATCTTTCTTTAACAAGATTCTCAGGTTGACACAAAAATTTACTAAAGGTCCCACAGTGATATGTGGAGACTTTAACATGATAATGAATATATCAATGGATAGAACATCTGAAAATAAGTTAAAATCCGAAAAGGTAATAAAAAAACAGGCTTTAAAATTCACTCAAAGAGTTGTGGAAAATGGAATGTTTGATGTTTGGAGGGTATTTCACCCGAAACTGATGGATTATACTTTCTACTCCAATCGTCACTCCTCCTACTCAAGAATTGAATATGTTTTGGTGGACTCACATATTCTGAATATTACTCAATCCTCTGAAATAATAACATCACCTTGGTCAGACCATTCCTACATATGAGACAACAAAAATCAATCAGTTGAAGGCTCAAATAAAGAAAATTTTGCAGTTAAAAATAGGTAAACAAAACTGGAGGTTTTCTACAAACACATTATCTTCTAGTTAATAGAACGAGGAAATATATGGCAAACAAAATAAAAATAAAAAAACATACAGAATAGGATAGCTAGATTGAAGGGTCCTGATAATATACAGTGCCTTGCAAAAGTATTCACCCCACTTGACTTTTTACCTATTTTTTTACATTACAGCCTTAAGTTCAATGTTTTGTTGATATGAATTTTATGTGATGGATCAGAACACAAAAGTCTAAGTTGGTGAAGTGAAATGAGAAAAATATATACATAAAACTATTTTTTAGAAATAGAAAACAGAAGATTGGAATGTGCATATGTATTTACCCCCTTTGGTATGAATCCCATAAAGTGAAATTATATCGACCTGTGTGCAATCTAAGTGTCACATGATCTGTCATTACATAGACACACCTTTTTTAAAAGGCCCCAGAGGCTGCAACACCTAAGCAAGAGGCACCACTAACCAAACACTGCCATGAAGACCAAGGAACTCTCCAAACAAGTAAGGGACAATGTTGTTGAAAAGTACAAGTCAGGGTTAGGTTATAAAAAAATATCGAAATCTTTGATGATCCCCAGGAGAACCATCAAATCTATCATAACCAAAAGGAAAGAATATGGCACAACAGCAAACCTGCCAAGAGATGGCTGTCAACCAAAACTCACGGACCAGGCAAGAAGGGCATTCATCTGAGAGGCAGCACAGAGACCTAAGGTAACCCTGGAGGAGCTGCAGAGTTCCACAGCATAGACTGGAGTATCTGTACATAGGACGACAATAAGCTGTATGCTCCATAGAGTTGGGCTTTATGGCAGAGAGGCCAGAAGAAAGCCATTACTATCAGCAAAAAACAAAATGGCACATTTTGAGTTTGCGAAAAGGCATGTGGGAGACTCTCAAAATGTATGGAGGAAGGTGCTCTGGTCTGATGAGACTAAAATTGAACTTTTCGTCCATCAAAGAAAACACTATGTCTGGCGCAAACCCAACGCATCACATCACCCAAAGAACACCATCTTCACAGTGAAACATGGTGGTGGCAGCATCATGCTGTGGGGATGTTTTTTAGCAGCCGGGACTTGGAAACTGGTTAGAGTTGAGGGAAAGATGGATGGTGCTAAAAACAGGGATATTCTTTAGCAAAACCTGTACCACTCTGTGCATGATTTGAGGCTAGGACGGAGGTTCACCTTCCAGCAGAACAATGACCCCAAACACACTGCTAAAGCAACACTTGAGTGGTTTAAGAGGAAACATGTAAATGTGTGGTTAGACTTAAATATTGCTGTTCACAAGCGCAAACCATCCAACTTGAAGGAGCTGGAGCAGTTTTGCAAGGAGGAATGGGCAAAAATTCCAGTGGTAAGATGTGGCAAGCTCAAGACTTATCCAAAGCGACTTGGAGCTGTGATTGCCACAACAGGTGGATCGACAAAGTATTGACTTTAGGGGGGGTGAATAGTTGTGCAAATTGACTTTTTCTGTTTTTTTGTCCTATTTGTTGTTGGCTTTACAATTAAAAAAAAAACATCTTCAAAGTTGTGGGCAAGTTCTGTAAATTAAATTATGCAAATCCTCAAACAATCCATGTGTAATGATATAGGAATCACAAGGTTTTGGAGACCAGCAGCCTAGGTCAGCAATGATCCAATTCAGCAACTTGTAGGTGAAACAGGAACAAGCTTTATTGAAGGGAACAGGAACCACAATAATCTGGCAAGGTACATAGACAGGAAGTGCCTTATATAGGCCAAGGACCAGACACCTGACCAGACACAGTTGAAGAGACTAGTCACTGATACTATTGCTAGCAGAGTCAAGGTTTATCAGATCTCAAGGAAATTCACAAAGGCAGGCTGAAGCAGTGGTAGGGAAGAGGTTCAGCAGCCTGGGGACCAGGGTTCAAAACCCAGCAGAGTCAATTCCTCACACCATGTTAATTCCAGGTTGTGAGGCAACAAAATACGAAAAATGCCAAGGGGGGTGAATACTTTTGCAAGGCACTGTATTCTACTCTCACCCAAAGGAAATATGTAAAATATTTACTGATTTTTATAATAATCTATACAATCTAGAATCAAAAGATGGATTCAATAAATCTCTAAAATCAGATATAGATTTTTTTTTTTAAAGGGATAAAATTACCAAGTATTACCAAGGAGGATACAGCAAATATAGTGTACACGTCCCCGAAGGTAGTGTATACACACACTGGGAGTGCTGGCAAACCTAGGTAGATGTAAATAGGTGTATACCCAACATAATGAATGGAAGAAATTAGTGCCAAAGTAAGGTCTGAATGGCCAACTTCAAATTATATACGTACTCCGTTATATGTGGTATACTCAATATGATAAAAGGGAGTACATAAAAAAGTATTATCTCAAAGTCCTGTGGTAAAGAGTGTCCAGTGCTGTAGATTCTATGAGTGTCTACACATCTGTTAGGACGTCTGTGTTAAAATCTTGTGCTGTATTATTGTCCATATACTGCAGGAGGTGTGCTGCCCTCTACACGAGCATTGTTCACGTAGTGCTCTCAGCAGAAATGCAAACCAAGGAAAAAAGGGGGGTGGGGGGGGTGTAGAGAAGCGCATCACCTCCTAGGGCAAAATAACTGATATAATCCTTTGTAAAAGTCAATACTGAGCTAAAGAAGGTAAAAAACTCACATTTGGTGACCTCAGCACATTAGGTATGGATGGCACATCAGGAGGACTCTCTCCTCAGATCGTCACGGATATGTGGGTAATCCTTACGTCTGTGGTGAGTCTCCAGTGGTCCGTTGTTAATCAGAAAGCTCCTATTCTCAGGAGTGGAAAAGATATATGTGCTCATGTTGGGCATATATATATATATATATATATATATATATATATGTATATATATGTTTTTTACTTCTTTTTTTTTATAGTATTATATTACCTATCTGTTTTTTGGTGTATACTATTACCACATTACTGCAACATTCTGGACAGGTCTCATTTAGACATTTAGGTCTGACCTGCAATAGTATTACTAGTATTTTATATCTATGTAAAGTTATTATTATACTACTTTTTAATAAAGAAATCTTCAATGTTTACCTACCATTACACGTATGAGTCTTTTTTTGGTAGTATAGCTGCAATATACTTACCCAAATGGAGATTGCAGACCTAACACATCCCCATATATGATATTTGGGTGGATTCCATCTTTTCCACTCCTAAGAATAGGAGCTTTCTGATTGACATTGGAGACTCACCACAAACGTGCGCTTCTCCTCCCCCCCTTATCACCAAGGAGGAACTCTTAGTTTTAAACAGACCAAACAATAGAAAAGAAGTAGAAATGGTCATTGATAAACTCAAGTGAGAAAAAGCACCTGGCATAGACGGCTTTTATAACCTATATTATAGATGCTTTTCTACTACTCTGAGCAAACATCTATGCTCAATGTATAATTCGATAAACATACCAAAACAAGGGAAAAATTTGGAGGATTATAAAAACTACAGGTCAATTTCACTTATAAATTCCAACATAAAAATCTATTCAAAGATCCTGTCAGATTGATTGAACTCAGTGATGCCAAACCTAATTCATTTGGACAAATCCGGTTTCAATAAAGGACGCCAGGGTCCAGACAATATTAGGCGGCTGATGGACAAAATTTCTTATTCGAATAAAAGGAATATTCCCTAGCTGTCACTAGATGCTGAAAAAGCATTTGACAGAGTCAGCTGGAAATTCCTTAGATTGGTCCTTTTGCAAGTACTACAATTACGTGTGACAGTTACGTGTCTGAGAATTTTTTTATTAAAAACGGCACCCGCCAAGGCTGCCCCTTATACCTGCTGTTATTTGTTTTGTATCTGGAGCCTCTGGTGGAATTAATTCGAGTTTCAAGAGAGGTGGGAGGAGTGACAATTGGTAGTACGGAGTATAAAATCCTCATGTTTGCGAAAGATGTTGTATTAACACTGACCGAAACAGAACAGTCTTTATCAAAACTAAATCACATTTTAAATTAATTTAACAGGTTATCATATCTGCGAAGAAATTATTTATAGGAGACTGAATAGATTGATTATTTCAAAACTAAAACATATATATCCATATAATTGGGACTCATGATTTATTTCTCATCTTGGAATAAAAATATCTTTCCAGCTAGGGAAAATTTTGAAAAAAAATCTGAAAATAATATCAAGTCAGATTAGATTAAAATTTCTGGAATGGAGGAGGTGAGGTTGTCATGGATAGCAAGGATTGCCATTATAAAAATGATTATTATCCCAAAAATGTCATATGTGTTCAGGTTCCAAAATATATTTTACAAGATCTCCAAAGAATGTTAGACACATTTTTATTAAATGTGAAGAAAGCTAGAATTAATGCTAATATAACATGAAAGAAATTCAAGAATGGAGGACTTGCCTATCCTAAAATTACTGACATCCATGATAGCATTATTCTCTCACTTATATTAAGCTGGAACATAGATAACACTAGAAAGATTTGGATAGATATTGAAAAAGCCCTGTTGGATTTAATACCTCTCAAATTGGCCATATGGCAATTAAAATATGAGCATTCAAAATTTCTGAATATACCAAAAGGAATAAACTCTCTAATAACATTTTGGTATCTTAACAGAACTAAGATGAACTTGTCAAGCTACCCTTCATTCAGCGCACCAATAGAACTGTTGAAATATGCAATGAAATATTTAGATATATATCTGTTGGCAAAGAATAAGGTTAATAGAATTGGCGACTTATACCAAATGGCGCTATATTAACTCGGGAAGAGTTAAATAAAAGATATAATATCAAGAAAATCTCATGGCTAGAATATATATCATTAACGAGAGCCTTGAAACTTCTAGGATATAAGGCGGATCATCATAAAGATTTAACCACAACAGAAAAATTAATTACATTTAGCAATCACTCACACCAATCTGAAAAATCTAGCAGAATGGATGCCTGGGAGAAAGATTTAGGGAAGAACTGGAAGGCTGATGCTTGGAATAGGTTGTTTCTTCTAGTAAAAAAAAAAGTTAGCTAAGTTTAATATTATGAAAAAGTTTTTTAAAGCAGTGCAAAGGTGGTAGTTTCCAGAGAGGTTGAATACTTTTGATAAACACAAACAAATCAGGTGTTGGAAAGGTTGTGGGAAGAAGAGTGTGAGTTTATTAAACCTTTGTGGAGACAATGTACTAAACAACTATCAGAAAATTTGGAAAGGATATCTATTTGGAGCCTGAAGTGGCAATATTACATCTTAATCTTGAGACTATATTCCCATATAATAAATATTTAATTACTCATATCCTTTTAATAGCAAAATGGACTTTGATAAAACATTGGACTCTTCTTGGACTAATGCTCAATTTAAGATATCGAAAGATAGGGAACTAGAACGCAATGGCAATGAGGTAAATGTTAGAAATAAATCCCTCATAAATGAATGGGTTCCCATGGACGATTATGTTAAGAAATATGGTGAAGTATAACATGAGAAACACTAATTAGAAGATCACTGAGGCTATCCTATTATTTAGGATAAAGGGGAATAATGGAAATGCTTTCTTTCCATTTTGAACTGTAATCATTTTTCTTCTTCTCTTTTCCCTCTCTGGAAACCAAGATGTAAATGGGGACTGTAAGGATGTATGTATTTTTTAAGGATTAAAAGGGATTTTTTCAAGAAAAGGAGGCCAGGAGAGCTGATGAGCTTCCTGGAAATCGGCTTTCATGCTCCCTCTTGAGGATCTGTATCAAGCTCAGGAAAAGGCATCCCCAAATCCCAGTGGTTCAGTGAGCAAAGCAAGGCTACTTTTGAGGATCCAAGGAGGTGGCCTGGAAGTTCTCGTTTCAACTTCCAATTATGTTCATTTTATTGTGGCAGTGCCAGAAAAGAAGGGTGGCTGTTATGCAGGACATTCCTTGGCCATCTCTGGGGGCTTGTTGGGACTATAGTGGGGGCTACTAGAGGGTCTACTCAATCCAAGCTATGGGGACAGGGCAGTTAAAACAGATTTTAGCACAGATTGGGAGCACCCGACCAATGCCTCAATTCAATTGAGCTATTGTTGTTTACTGGAGCCCGTAATGTAGCCCGTAAACTAATTTGCTATTTAACTGGTGTATTTTTGCGAGCCGCAAAGGATCTACGGGTTATAGGCTGAAAATCCCTGTGAAAAGTAACTTACAACCCATCTAAGCCTTTGATCTGTCAAGGCCGCAAATGTAACAATCGCTAAAATCGCAAATCGCTATTCAATTGCTACAATTCCCCAAGGACGCAATCGCAGTCAAACCCGCAAACTGCAAATGGAGCCAAAAATATTACTGGTTCCAAATAATAACCACAAAGGGTTGACAAACTAGTATGGAACACTGCAAAGGATAATAAAAACCCACCAATGCACTTTAAAATATGGGGAAAGCAATAGAAGACATTCGAATTACATGCACAACAATTCCCAAGGAACAAATAGGCCTTAAAAATATTCAATTTTTTCATATATTGGAATGGTCATGCTTATGCCAATATGAAAAGTGTTGCTGCAAGATGCACAAAGCAATTAAAGAGACACTCCCTGATTAAATTGCAACACAAAAACATGAAATGGCTGTCATATTAACCCTTTGTCACTCACAGAGGCTCTAATGTGAACCCTAAATATACAAAGATAATCTAATATACATCTCACTAATCAGATCTACCTTTGGAAAAGAAATAGTGGCCAAATTACACTGTCACATCACATATATCAAGTACCAGGGGAATGTTTTATATTTGGTTGTTCAGTCCTTGAGTCGTGTCTGACTCTCTGTGACCCTATGGACTGCAGCACACTTAACTATGTCTCTGTCTGTGCTTTTCCACAAGGTTTGCCTGCCAAAGATAGTTACATAGTTACCTAGTAATTGAGGTTGAAAAAATACTTTTAGCCTATCAAGTTCAACCTTTCAAGATCTCCTCTAATCTTCAATATGCGGATTAGTTGTTAATTGATCCTGAGGAAGCAAACAAAAAAAAACAGTGAAACTTTGCTAATTGTCTCAAAAGGGAAAAAAAATATAAAATTCCTTCCTGACCCCAGATACTGGCAATCAGATTTATGGATCAATACTCCCTCTCTAATTAACCAGATTAACCCTGAATGCCCTTTTTAATTAAAGATATATCCAATCCCTCTTTAAAGTTATCTATTGAATCCGCTGTCACCACCTCCTTTGGTAGAGAATTCTACAGATTAACCACCCTTACTGTGAAGAACCCTTTTCTTTCTTTAAGGTGGAATCTTTTTACTTCTAACCTCAAAGGAAGTCCTCTGGTCAGTTGAAAACCTCTTGGCACAAAAAGCGGCCTTGTGTTGCTGCAAGATGCAGAAAGTAATTATAGAGACGCTCCCTGATTAAATTGCAACACAAAAACATGAAACTGCTTGCCATATTATCCCTTTCCCACCTCCCGCAACATCCATCTCACCTCCATCATTAGTTTACATTATCATCTGTCATACTGTTATCAGGCCTTCAAGGCGATGTTGATACTCCACAGTATCACAAATTGGGCTTGGCGTGTGTATTGACCCTTTATTATATATATATATATATATATATATATATATATATATCTATATATATAAATATATATATATATATATATATATATATATTAGCGACTTGCCCGTCAAAAATGACGGGGCAATAAAATTGTAAGGCAGGTAATGCTGTTTGGTGGTCTGACATCCTTTGTCGCTCATTGCGAGCCTCGCGCTGAGCGCCTCTTGTTTGTTGTATATTTTTTTTATCAGAGGCGCTTTTGCTGTCATTATAAGGTCGGCGCTGATCTGCTTTCTGTGCTTATTGCAAGGCTGTCCCCTGGTGTAGTTTTCTATGAGCAGCGTTGGCATTGGTTGTGAGAGGCGCGTGAATGGCTTTTGCGTTGATTGCGATTTTTTTTTGTGTATATGTAGTTTTTTATGCTAATTAAATAAGTAATACATTGATAAATTAATATACTTTACCTATTTGTAATTAATACATGCAGGAAGCATTGTGCTGAAGAGCTGACAATCTGTTTAGACGTTCCTGCAGCATCCAATGTAGATTTTCACTGTTGTGGAGCTGAGGTGTAAGTGTCAGCATTGTGTGCAGTGTGTAGTGTAAATAGGCTGCGTGCGCGAGGGGAAGCCCTTAGTGTAGCTGTGTACTTCCGCATTGTGTAAGTTAGTGTTGTAAAATGGCGGCGAATGTGTATGTGGTACGCGGGTGTGGATGACTTAGCGTCCTTGCTAAAAGTGTATCTTGTACCTCGTACAGCTTTTTTGAAAAGCTGTATGTGCTTGGTGGTGTTTTGCGGCTCTAGAGTCGTATAGCCTCGTTTTAGTTTTTTTCTGCGGTCATTTTTTCTCTCGCTTAGGGGATTTTCAAGTGTCTAAAATCGGTAAATTAGAGTTAAATTGAGGTGTAACCTGACTCCCTGACGTCCTGGGTGCCCCCCTTGCTGTGGGTAAGGTTTGTATTGCATTTTTGTGTGTATTTATAGTTTTTTTAATGTTTTCCGCTGCCCGCGGTTCGGCCGTTAAGGTCGTATATTTCCTAATGTTTTTTTTTTCAAAGTCCCGCGGCTCGTATTTTTTGTGTAAGTCCTTATTTAGTCATTGTGTGTTAGATATATTTTTCAATATATATTTTCCTGCTTCTGTGGGTGTTTGTAACCACTTGTGAGGCGCCATAGAGCCTCCACCTCTGCAAAAGCGGCCCCTCGCTTCGAGAGGGTCCGCATTTGTGGCCTGCAATGAGCTCATTGCATCCGACGTTGGAGCCTCCACCTTCCGCAAATGCGGCCCCTCACTTTGCGAGGGTCCGCATTTGCGGCCGAACTGCGTTCCTTGCTTTACGAGGAACGCAGTTCTTGCGAGTTCGCTTCGTGAGCTCGCAAAGCTGAAAGACGTTTCGTAGTTTGACAACTATTATATGTGATATATATGTGACTTGAGTATAAGCTGAGGGTGTGTCCCCCTCTTGTGTGCCCTCTGTGTCCCTTTCTTGTGTCCCCCTCTCCCTCCCCTGTGTCTATTCCCCCTCCCTCTCCTTTTGTCTCTTCCCCCACTACCATCCCTGTGTCTCCTTCCCCCCTCTCCCTCATGTCTCTTTCCCTCCCTTATCAACCTCCTCATCCTCCCTCCTCAACCCCCCTCCTCAACAGCCCTCCTCATCCTCTCTTCTCATCCTCAACACCCTCCTCATCCTCCCTCCTCATCCTACCTCCTCATCCTCCCTCCTAAACCTCCCTCCTCAAACCCCCTCCTCAACCCCCCTCCTCATCCTCAACCCCCTCCTCAACCTCCCTCCTCAACCCCCCTCCTCAACCTCCCTTCTCAACCCCCCTACACAACCCCCCTCCTCATCCTCAAGACCCCTACTCATCCTCAACCCCCGTCCTCATCCTCAACCCCCCTCCTCAACCCCACTTCTTAAGCCCCCTCCTCAACCCTCCTCCTCAACCCCTCTCCTCAACAGCATGCCTCATCCTCAACCCCCCTTCTCAACCCCCCTCCTCATCCTCAACCTCCCTCTGCAACCTTTCTCCTCAACCCCCTTCTCAACCCCCCTCTTCATCCTCAATCCTCTTCCTCCACCCCCCCTCATCCTCAACCCCCCTCCTTATCCTCCCTCCTCAACTTCCCTCCTCAACCCCCCTCCTCATCCTCCCTCCTCAACACCCCTCCTCAACCCCCGTCCTCAACCGCTCTCCTCAACCTCCCTCGTCAACCCCGGAGAAGCGGAGGAGCAGCTGCTGATGGAAGTGAAGGGAAAAGGGAGAGGGGGAGGTAATTAGAGAGGGGTAAAGTAAGGACGGGGGTTGAGGAGGGAGGATGAGGAGGGGGGTTGAGGTTGAGGAGGGGGGTTGAGGTTGAGGAGGGGGGTTGAGGATGAGGAGGGAGGTTGAGGATGAGGGGGGTTGAGGAGGGGGGTTGAGGAGGGAGGATGAGGAGGATGATAAGGGAGGGGGAGGGAAAGAAACACGAGGGAGAGGAGGGAAAGAGACACAGGAGAGGGAGAGGGGGAAGAGACATGGGGGGGCAAAGAGACACAGGGTGACTCTAGTATAAGCCGAGGGGGCCTTTTTCAGCCTTAAAAATAACGACAAAGGTGCACATTAGATTAGAGTAAACACGCTATATACATATATATATATATATATATATATATATGTATATATATATATATCACATATTATAATTGTCTAATTATGAGATGTAATATGCGTGGTGCGTAAGACTTAGTGATGAGCCCCGCAGGCGTTCACCGACCAGCAAGCCTCGCGTAGCAAGGCGAGCCGGTAAACTCGGAGCACTTAGGCGATGAACGCCGAAGTCGCTCATTGTCCGTGAGCCTCGCGAAGCGAGGCGAGCAGTGGAGGGAATGAAACACGCGGGACTTAGCTTACAAACACTACAAAATGCGGCTTCGCCTTAGGCTGAAAGTAGATGACGAATGCGGGACTTAGAAAAAAAAATACGAGACGCAGGACTTAGAAAACAAAATACGAGCTGCGGGACTTAGAAAAAAAAAATACGACCTATGAAAAATACGAAGTTAACGGCCAAACCGCGCAAACCAAAATAATAAATAACAAAAAAAATAAAACACAAAATACAACAAAAAGATCACCAATAGCACGGGAGAACAGCCAGGACGTCTGGAAGTGAGGTGAAACGTGAATTTAGATCGAATTTAAGTAGTTTTGGCACTTGAAAATCGCCTAGGCAAGAAAAAAAACGGCGGCTGAAAAAAATGTAAACGAGACTACACGACCCTGAACCGCGCAAAACACGGCCAGCGATGTACGCGGTAGACAAATACTAATAGGAAGGACGTAAAATGAGTGTGCAACGCGAAAAACATTGACTAACGCCGCCATTTTACAATACTAACTTACATTTACACATTAACATTGTGAAATGGCGGATTTCCCGCCTAAACCAACAGTTTTGTCTTGCGTACGAAGCAACAGAACTGACACTTTCTCCTCAGGTGATGACAGTCGGACTGGACATATTCTGCTGCCGGAAAATCCAAAGAGATTGTTAGCTTTTCAGGATACTAAATATATTAAATACAAAAAGGTACAATATATTAATAATCATTAATCAATAATTAATTAATTAATTATTAATAAAAAAGGATTACTTAAACAAATTGAGCAAACAAGAATTTGTGCTTGATTTAGTTTAGCAATACTTTCATGCTTAGCTGTTTGCAATATATTAATTGAATCATTAATTAATAATGTACTTTAATTTATTAATTAGTAATTAGTAATCATTAAGAAAAAAAAGCTTAAAGTTTATTAATACATTAATGCAAAAACATTTCTAAGACATTTAAATATTGATTCATTAATTATTAATGTAACTTATTTTATTAATTAATCATTAGTAATGATTATGAACAAAAAATATTTGAGATTTTACAATGCCTTTAGTTTAGGAATATATTAATGCTTAGCTCTTTAGAATACATTTAGTCAGTGATTAATTGATTATTTATGTACATTAATTTATTTATTTGTAATTAGTAATATTAAAAAAAAAAAAAAAAGGACCACACACAAGACTTAGTGATGAGCTCCGCAGGCGTTCACCGACCGGCAAGCCTCGCGTAGCAAGGCAAGCCGTTAAACTCGTAGCACTTAGGCGATGAACGCCGAAGTCGCTCATTGTCCGTGAGCCTCGCGAAGCGAGGCGAGCAGTGGAGGGAATGAAACAAGCGGGACTTAGCTTACAAACACTACAAAATGCGGCTTCGCCTTAGGCTGAAAGTAGATGACGAATGCGGGACTTAGAAAAAAAAATACGAGACGCAGGACTTAGAAAACAAAATACGAGCTGCGGGACTTAGAAAAAAAAAATACGACCTATGAAAAATACGAAGTTAACGGCCAAACCGCGCAAACCAAAATAATAAATAACAAAAAAAATAAAACACAAAATACAACAAAAAGATCACCAATAGCACGGGAGAACAGCCAGGACGTCTGGAAGTGAGGTGAAACGTGAATTTAGATCGAATTTAAGTAGTTTTGGCACTTGAAAATCGCCTAGGCAAGAAAAAAAACGGCGGCTGAAAAAAATTTAAACAAGACTACACGACCCTGAACCGCGCAAAACACAGCCAGCGATGTACGCGGTAGACAAATACTAATCGGAAGGATGTAAAATGAGTGTGCAACGCGGAAAACATTGACTAACGCCGCCATTTTACAATACTAACTTACATTTACACATTAACATTGTGAAATGGCGGATTTCCCGCCTAAACCAACAGTTTTGTCTTGCTCACGCAGCCACAGAACTGACACTTTCTCCTCAGGTGATGACAGTCGGACTGGACATATTCTGCTGCCGGAAAATCCAAAGAGATTGTTAGCTTTTCAGGATACTAAATATATTAAATACAAAAAGGTACAATATATTAATAATCATTAATCAATAATTAATTAATTAATCATTAATAAAAAAAGGATTACTTAAACAAATTGAGCAAACAAGAATTTGTGCTTGATTTAGTTTAGCAATACTTTCATGCTTAGCTGTTTGCAATATATTAATTGAATCATTAATTAATAATGTACTTTAATTTATTAATTATTAATTAGTAATCATTAAGAAAAAAAAGCTTAAAGTTTATTAATACATTAATGCAAAAACATTTCTAAGACATTTAAATATTGATTCATTAATTATTAATGTACCTTATTTTATTAATTAATCATTAGTAATGATTATGAACAAAAAATATTTGAGATTTTACAATGCCTTTAGTTTAGGAATATATTAATGCTTAGCTCTTTAGAATACATTTAGTCAGTGATTAATTGATTATTTATGTACATTAATTCATTTATTTGTAATTAAAAATATAAAAAAAAAAAAAAAAAGGACCACAAACAAGATGTATATTTTAAGATGCACTGACATATCCGTGATGATGCTGATTGCCTCATAGGGATTAATCCAAATATTACAAATGCTTTTCCTTGTCGCTGCAGCTGACTCAACACAGAGAGTGAGGTTTGCAGCCTTTCAACACCATACACATCATCTTTACAGGTATATTATTAAATTATATTCTTAAAAAAAAAAAAAAAAGATTAAAGTCTTTTTAGTTGGAATTGATGACAGTTATTGATTATTAACGTATATTAATATATTAATTAATTAATCATTAGTAATCAGAACCAAAAAATGGTTTGATTATACAATACAAACTACTTTTTAAATGATTTTAGAATATGCATTGTAGATTGATTTTGTGAATAAACTATGAACTTTTACTGAATATTTTTTGTCAGTTCACTTAAAAAACTCTTCTCATTACTGCTCATTATAACTACGGATGGTATACAGGTGTGGATATATAGGTGTTCTTTTTCTTCTGTGTTTTCAATTGATTCAACAATACATTGATGAGTATGCTTTTATGTTTTGCATCTATGCTAATAGATCTGTGTTGCTGCTGATTGCCTGATAGGGATGAAGCAAAATATTACAAATGCTTTTCCATCTTTCCACAACTGCAGCTGACTCAACACAGAGAGTGACATTTGCAGCCTTTCGACAGCATAAGGATCATCTTTACAGGTATATCATTAAATTATGTTCTTATAGGTAAAAAAAGGATTAAATTTGTTTTATTTGAAATTGATGACACTTATTGATTAATTAACGTATATTAATATATTAATTAATAACTAGTAATCATTACCAAAAAAGGTTTCATTTAACAATACATTGATGAATATGCTTTCATGTTTTGCATCTATGCCAATATATCTGTGTTGCTGCTGATTGCCTGATAGTGATGAAGCAAAATATTACAAATTATTTCAATCTTATTTCACAGTTTTATCGTCACTGCAGCTGACTCAACACAGAGAGTGATGTTTGCAGCCATTGAACACCATAAAGATCACCTTGATAGGTATATCACTTAATTATGTAGTTATGGAACAAAAAAGGCTTCATTTGTTGTTGGTAATATGGATAACAGTTATTGATTCATTAACGTATAATAATATTTTAATTATCTAATAATTAGTCACCATAAAAAAAAAAAAAAGTAAAGTAAAAGTAATAACAATTTTTTATATCTGCCTTACTGCTCATTTATGTACATTGTTTTTGGAACTATTAATTAATAATAATATTTAAAAAAAAAGATGGGGTTAGAAGACTTAAAAAAATGTACATTTTACTAAGCACTTAGATTTATGGACTTCATTCAATCAAGAATTAATGGATTACAAAAATATAAAAATTATTTTTATGTTATTTCACAGATTACTCATCTCTGCACCTGACTGAAGACAGAGAGTGAATTTGCAAGTTCACAGCTATATGATTTCAGCATGCCCTTATGGTTTTGGATTGATGACACTTAATGATTAATTCATGAAACTATATTTATTTAGGGACTCATTCATTTGCATTTTCCAAAATGTAATAGGGCTCTATATAACGACATAGCATATTATTTTTACAGAACATTTTAGTTAATGGACATCTATCCAAAACTAAGGCTTAAAAAAAAAAAAGGCTATGTGCTTATATAGTGCCCTATTGCTTTGAAAAACTTGCAAATGAATGCGGTTTTTAGTATTTAATTCTTCATTACAATAACAAAAAATGAAAATTAATGAGGTTTTTAGTATTTAATTCTTCATTACAATAACAACAACAAAATAGCAATATATATATATATATATATATATATATATATATATATATATATATGCTTAACTAATTAACTTTTAAAGAACCTAAATTAGACATCATAACTAAATGAATTGCATCGTATTTACCTTTGGATTGAGTGCAGCTACAAACAATATGTATAGAACAAAAAACATTACATCTTACAACTGTATTTACAATTACAGATTACAATAGCGGATAATGGAGAAGACCCCATTGAATGCAAAAGAAGAGTGGCAAAGGAAAGGAAGCAAAGGTGGAGAGATGCACAGTCACCTGAAACTTCCCAATGCTTAAGAGAAGTAGACCGACAGAGACTTTTAAATAAAAGAAAAATGAGTAAGAAAGCACAAAGTGAGTGTGCTGAAGCTTTAAAGAAACAAAAAAGTAAACAAAAACATGTCGGGAACCATTGCCCAATGATACAATAATGCCTATTGACACCAATGTTCAGACACATGACACTAATGTAGATATAGAAAGTTGTAGTGATATCTATATTGAAGAAGCTCAGGATACTGCTTTCATTAGAGCACTAACAGTAGACACTCATTATTGTGGATTACTCAATGTTGTTTATCAGTTTTGATGGGCCTATCATTTTCTCAAGGAAAGACAAACTGACGGGGACTTCATTAGTTGTTGTCACAAAGGAAAGGTAAGACTTCCACAAAGACACACATTTCCAGATTACTTACAAAGTATCATGAGCGATCCAACAATTCCAAATTATAGCAATTTAAAAAAAAAAACATAAGGTCTTATAACAGTGCAATTTTGTTTGCTTCAATGGGTGCTACATTAGCAGAAAATGTCCCAAGACATTGTCCTTACTGTTTTAGAGTTCAAGGATAAATTTACCACCGAACTTCACATTTACACCCACAAGAAGGAGAGCAAAGGAAATTTGCACAGTTATGTGTCTTAGGTACAATGGAAGCTGTTGAACAAAGAATGATGCTTCCAGAAAATAAACAGTGTTTGCGCATAGTCTTTAAACAGCTGGATAAAATTAGGGCCAACAACCACAACAATTAGCACAGGTTGAAAAAGAACAACAGCAACATGCTCAAATACATCAATTGACAGTGCCAAGAGTAAATAAGGTTTTAAAAAGAGATTGCAACACTGATCAAAGACGGTATAATTTACCAACAGTAAATGAGGTTGCCATGGTCTTTAAAAATGAAGATAGTGAACCACCTTTTCAGTGGGATATTAGAATATATCCACGCAATGAAGAACAACCTTTTATAAACATAAATCTATTAAGTTATAATTTAGATCCAATTACATATCCCATTTCCTTTCCAAATTGTGAACCTGGATGGGAACCAAAATTACAATTGCAAAAGTTATCCCAATAGTAAAGTTCGTGTTAAATGCAATATTTCTATGCTGGGATATAAAGTGGCACAAACTGCAATTCAGGATTCTTTTAATCCTATTTTATGTAGGGGCAAACTCACACAACAATGGTTTATTGATTCCTATGTACAAGTCGAAGCAAATAATCGAAATTTGATAAAATTTCAACAAAATAAGCTTTGAGTAGAACAGTATTGTGGATTGATGGATTATGTCGCTGAATTGGCTACCAACAGAGACATTTCAGCTGGAAGAGCAATCATTTTGCCATCCACTTTCCAAGGATCTCCTCACAATATGCGAGAAAAATATAATGATGCCATGGCTATTGTCACAAAATTTTTGAAAACCAGATTCATTCATTACATTCACATGTAATCCACAATGGCCAGAGATCAAGGAAAATTTGAATCTGGGACAAACTACTTCTGACAGACCAGATCTAGTGGCAAGAGTATTCTAAATCAAACTCAATTCATTAATAGATGATATAACTAAAGCACAGTTATTTGGAAAATGTGTGGCTTTTGTTTATACCATTGAATTTCAAAAAAGAGGACTGCCACATGCTCACATACGTTTAAACCTGCAGGAAAAATAAAGTTGAATACTGCAGAGATGTGGATTCAGTCATTACTGCTGATTTGCCACATCCAGGAAAAATATTCCAAATGATTTTAGATTGTGACACACAGATTGATTCATGGGCCATGTAGAGATATGGATCCAAATTCACCATGTATGGAAAATAAAATGTGTACAAAACAATTTCCAAAACAAATTCAAATGCAAACTTATGCTAATTGTGATGGATACCCGTTGTATAAAAGAAGACAAGGACAAACAGCTATTATCCATGGACAAAAAGTTGATAATAGATATGTTGTTCCATACAATCCACATTTGCTCATGAAGTACAATGCACACATAAATGTTGAAGTTTGCACTTCTATTAAATCCATCAAAAATGTGTATAAATATATATACAAAGGATATGATGCAGCAACTGTTGTTGTGCAAGGTGCAGCAAACGAAAAGGAAAATCCAATTTTACATAACAAACTTTCTAATTATTTCGATGCTCGCTATGTCAGTGCTCCGGAAGCAATGTGGCGGCTTCTGAAATTTGAGATGCATGATCGGTCACATGCTGTGTATCAATTAGCTGTACATTTGCCCCAAAGTCAGTTTGTTTGCTTTACTGCAGGCAATGAAAGAACTGCCTTAGCTCAAAGTGAACACAGAAATACAACACTTACCGCATGGTTTAAATTAAACTGCCAAGACACGCAGGCCAGACAATTTTTATACATTGAGATTCCATATCACTATGTGTTTATAAATGGCCTATGGCGACAACGAAAAAGAGATACGCATAAAATTATACCATGAATTTATACCGTCAGTCCAAGAGACATTGAACGTTTCAGTTTAAGATTACTTCTTTTGCATGTTCCCGGTGCACAGAGTTTTGAACATTTACTCACAGTGAATGATATAGTTTATGAGACTTTCCTATTAGCTGCAAGACATCAAAACTTTATAGCAGATTAAACGGAATGGGAGAGGTGTCTGGAAGAAGCAGCACTATGTCAAATGCCAAAGCAAATGAGACAACAATTTGCGTTCATATGCATCTTTTTCAATGTACCTGATGCATTTACTTTGTGGGAAACATTTAAATTAAATATGTCTGAAGATTTCTTGAAACGTTACAATGAGCCAATAGCACTGTTAAAAACTTTTATGGAAATTCAAGAAATATTTCTTGCTCATGGATTAAATTGTGCAAGTTCTAATTTGCCTGATCCAGGACTTATAGATTACATCAGCTTTGATGATTATGACACTGAGCTACAAAAAAAAAACAGAAGAAAAACTGGCAACTTTAAACACTTTACAATTACAAGCATTTAATGCCATCACAAATGCTACAGATGATGAAATGGTCAAAGACCATTATTTCTATCTAGATGGCCCTGGTGGATCAGGGAAAATCTGTACAGTTGTTTGATGAGTTACATTCGAGCACAGGGTCAAATAGCAATGCCATTTGCAACAACTGAAATTGCAGCACTTTTGTTAGAAGGTGGTAGAACTATGAATGGTGGATTTAAACTGCCAGTTCTGATTTTAGAAACATCAGTGTCAGATATTCGACTGAATTCTTTACAAGCCAAAATAGTTAAAAAAAGAAAATTAATTATCATAGACGAGGCATAGATGATGTCATGTCATGCTTAGCAATGTATTGATAGATTCTTAAAATAAGTGATGGATAATTATTTGCCATTTAGTGGAAAGGTGATGTTGTTAGGAGGAGATTTTAGGCAAACATTACCTGTTGTGCCACAAGGAAATAGAACTGATATCATTGAAACATATATCAAGACAAGTAAACTGTGGAAAATATCTACACCCCTCAAATTAGAATTAAATATGAGATCTGAAGGCCAAAAAACGAATTCAATGAGTGGCTCATTCAAATTGGAGAAGGAAAACATCCACAAATACATGATTTACCCACTGATACCATTGAAATTCCATCAACAATGGTTTGCAATGAATCACTCATATCATCAATCTTTCTAAACACTCTGAATAACGACGATTACTCAGACATTGCAAACAAAGTCATATTAACATAAAAAAATATAGATGCCTTGAATCTAAATAACAAAATTTTAAAATTCATCAACGCACCACAAAACAATAATTACAGTGCAGATTCAGTTCTGGCTGACGATAAAGACAGTGAATCAAATTTTAGCATAGAATTTATTAATTCTTTAACCCAATCTGGAATGCCACCACTTGTTTTGCAATTAAAAAATGGGGCAATTGTCATGCTATTGAGAAATATGAATAAAAAAAAAGGACTTTGTAATGGAACCAGGTTAATTGTGCACGGTTTAAAAGTTCATTTTATACATGCAGAAATTATGACTGGGACCCATAAAGGTGAACAAGTTTTTATACCAAGAATTGATTTAGCTCCAAGTGAGAGTTTGCCTTTTGTCCTTCAAAGGAGACAATTTCCAATTATCATGGCATTTGCCATGACCATCAATAAATCCCAAGGAAAAACTTTTAAGTCTGTGGGTATTTTTTTTAAAGGAACCAGTTTTTGCACATGGACAATTCTATGTTGCTTTTTCAAGGTGCCCGAATCAAGATGAGGGTGACCTACTACACGATGGACGTATTTTTGCAAAAAACATTGTGTACTATGAGGTTTTGTAATCAGAGAGAATAGTGGTTTCATTTTAAGTAAGAAATTTAAGGTCACTTATCCTCTTCTTAGAGAAACACTATTTCACTTACAAAACTATATCTACAATTTGAGAAAAATGCAGTAATAACCAACAAAAAAGGAAGAAAGGACAAAAAACGCGAAAAAACAAAACAAATGGAATGTCTTGGAAGTCCCTTTTGCCATGATTGGCCCCACAAAACAGTTAGTTTGCATTTTATTACCTTTACTGTTTAATATGTTTCTTTCAGGTTTGTAATCTTAAAATTCTGTTTGAAAAGGACTGATAAGTTGATGTAGTCTATGTAATTAAGGTAGAATGTTAGTAGCAACATCATCATTTGTTGAAAAATTAAAATGTTACATGATATATAGATTATTGATCAAGGGACGAATCCTTTCGCTCATACTCTCCATACTCCGATTGTGCCTCCTCTTCTCACCATATAGCTATCTGATTCTGTCAACATGATTGGTTGCTATCTCATTTTGCTTTTCCAGCTGGGATGTCAGTCGTTGCATTAAGGTGGCATTGCGCTCGTCCTCCATCCAGATGTGGTGCATGAGGTTCCTCAAAGTACCTTCTGAGGAGATGTAAGATCTGTCACTGGACATACTCAGCTTCCTCCACCACCGCTTTGGGTGGGTGAATGTGCTTCCTCCTCCTGTGAAACCTCCGCCCTTGTCTCTCTCAGTGGGGTACACCTCTTGGGTACTGAAATGAAAGGACAATAGTGTTTGAGTACTGATTCTCTAAACAATTGCTTGCTGTGTGTTTCCATATTACTGACATCATGGTCACTTGTAATTGGCTGTGATGATTGTTTTACGCAGATAAACATTGACCTGTATCATGAGCACTGAGGACCATGGCTCATATCAATAAATGTAATCCTGCTGCTGTTGGCCATTTGCAGTTCATTAGGACACGTGCTCATCTGAATCTGCTGTTCAGTGTGAGGGACTGACCAATCTGTGACCAATTCTCAGCAATGGTTGTTAATATGCAGATGAGACATGATCCAGGTTAGGCTAGTACATGACACACAAATGCAGTCCTAGAAACTCTGTTTCTGCATATGCCGCAGTGTGCACATCCATACATGTACTCTGTTGTGGTTGTCAAATCAATCTTGCTCTATTTTGTGACAGACATTTAATTGATAACAATTATGATAACAATATGTTTGCTTCCTGGATTTACATGGTAATTGCAGCCCAGTATATCTTTAGTCATAACCAGAGAGCTTAAAGAGGTATTGTATGTCATATCTATGTGTGTAAGGTTCATGTATGTGTATATGAGGGTGTGATGGTGTATATGATACTCACATTGCAGGGTTGCCTAAAACCCAGAGTCCAGCTGTCCTGGACGGCCCACTACTTCAGCTGGCTCGTTCCACTCCTTCAAAGTCTGCACCCATCCGCAGTATGTGATGTTGGCTGGTGGTCCACCACCGGTTGCATGCTCTGGCCTCTGGGTTCACTGCCGTCTTCCTCTTGACCTCATATCCCTGTTTGCTACCCCTAATGCAGCAACAGCTGAAGCAACCTCAATACAGGCACACATCTTCTGGCTAGGCCTCACATCCCTCCCACAATGTATGATGCTATAGGGGACACAGATTTCCCTAAGGAGGATGGCCATCTCCTCTAGGGTATAATTGGGCACAACCTCTTGCTCTTTCAACTGTGCCTGGGGTTCCTGTCCTCCCTGTTCTCTCCTTGAGACCTGTCACTTATCCACGCTAGCTTCCCCCCTGGGATCAGGCCCCTGACCCTCTGCCCTCACTCGTGTGCCTATATCTGGGGTCACATCCCCCCTCCCTACACATCAACCTACACATCTGCTCTCCTAAAAAACTACACATCTGCTCTCCTCTCCCTATCTCCATATCTCTACCTCTCTTACTCCAGAGTTCCCCTCTCTCTCCTTTTCTCTTCACAGTGAGGGTGGTTAATCTGTGGAATTCTCTACCAAAGGAAATGGAAACAGCAGATTTGATAGATAACTTTAAAAAGAATTGGATATATTTTTGAATAAAAAGGGCATTCTGGATATCTTGAGAAGGATTATCATGGATAACTAGAGGAGGAGGAGTATTGATCCAGGGAGGAATCTGATTGAATTTGGCCCCTATGAAATTGCTACGATTTTGAAATTGTAGCCCGTAAAGAAGCAGCAAAAGATACTGCTATTAAATTAGCCCCTTTAGCTACCTGCAAAATATTTGAGGGTTACAGGCTGAAAAATCCTATGGGTTTTCCAAATCCAAGCACTGAGCCAGATAAACCTTTGATTTCTCAAGCTTGCTAATGATACGATCACTCTCGGGAATCAAAGGGTTAATTCATATCAGGATACACATCTTCTGTATATACAAGGGAGGTACCAGTGGTTGGGACACTGCAACATAATGCGGCTACACTACCTTCACAAAATAATTTGTTAACGCATTAAGAAATCCAAAAGAGGTTGGAAAAAATAAATGTTAATAAAGCCCAAGGTCCTGATGGAATACATTCGATGATACTGAGAGAACTGGGCTCTGTAATAGCCAAACCACTAAATCTAATTTTTCAAGATTCACTCAACACTAGGTCACTACCAGATGGCTGGAGAAAAGCAGAGGTGATACCTATATTTAAGAAGGGAGCCAGAGCAACGCTGAGGAATTATAGACCAGTGAGCCTCACTTCTATAGTGGGGAAGCTTTTGGAAGGTTTAATAAGGGATAATATACAAGAACACGTCTATTTAAACAGGATTATAAGTAGGAGTCAATATGCATTTATGAGGGATAGATCATATCAAACAAATCTAATTAGTTTCTATGTTAGTAGGAACTTGGATCAAGGGAACTCAGTGGATGTAGTCTTGTTGGATTTTGCAAAGGAAGAAAGCAAAAGTTTGCTTAGGTAGGAAGGTGTGCATAGTTAGAGTTTTTTCATTAAATGGGAGAGGGAAGTAATCTGACAGAAAGTAATTTGAGGTGAATGGATCTAGTATGCAATATGTTATCTGTCCCATTAGTTGAGGGCCCCACTTTCATTCATGCCAACAGGATTATGGGTCACATTCCTTTCACATAGGGGTGACCATGGAGGCTGCTCGCTTTGGCCTTCTTGAAGAGGTGATCAAACTTACTGGCAAATGGGAGTTTAGCTGCTTTTGTTCCTTTATTTTCCCCATTGGGTGGCCCATATTTAGCTTTTATTTGTCTTTTCAGAGGGCTATAAACGTATTTCCTTTTTATATTAGGCCCAAAGGTTGACTTCAGAGCATCTACAATGGCATCCGTTTCATTTGGATGACAAATCCTTTGAGGTGGAATCTGGGGCCTCGGATGCCAGGTTTTTCTTTCTATTGTTTTTGATTATGTGGCCCAATCTGGTGAGCCAGAGGCTTTTCTTTTTAATGCAGGTGGTGATGACTTGGGGTTCCTATCCACGAAAGTGCTGTTGAAATGAATGGAAGAAAAGCATTGTCAGGTCTGAATCTGGCAAGATGCCCCAGATCAAGCTTAGATGGTAAAAGTAATCAATGGTATGCAGCCCAAGACCCTGCAAGGATCGGAATCTAGAGGAAAAAAATAGGAGGCAATTTCCACTCTGATTTCAAATCAAATGACTTTAGATTTTTACAGGATAGGGTCCATTTGGATAATGGGCCTGGGTCTATTTACAGCCAACTGGGTTTCTATATACAGTTAAATAATGTGGATAATTCTATTTCAGAGACAACCTCCCACTTGACAAGATGAATATACAAGCATACGGGGATGTCTTACATATTTTGTACTTGAGATGCCCAGTCCTGCATATAGGAAAATGCTGTTTTATTTGACTAAAAATTTTGGCCCTTTAAAACATTAAATATTTTTCAGGAAAGATGCATTTTTTCAAAAAAGGGAGAAACACGAGAACAAGAGGTCATGGTCTGAAGCTGGTGCTTGAAACTTCAAAAGTAATTTGCAGAAATATAATGTTTCAGAAATTATGGTAAATATGAGGAAGAGAATTTCAGCGGAAGTAGCAGAAGGGGTTAAAATATGTCTGATACAATATGTAGGTAGATAAATGGTCATATTAGCAAGCCTATTGGTTCTTATCTAGTGTCAAAATAAATTGGAGGGTGTTGGCCATCTATAAATACAGTTCTCCTGAGTTTATCTAAACTACTGATAAGATTGTGAGTCAGAATTCGCTCATCACCATCCTGCGTTCTAGTTATTCATCGCCTGCCTGTGCTCTAGCTAATTATTGTCTGTCTGTGCTCTAGGTCTCCATTTCCATCTGTGCTCTTGTATCCATCACCTCCTCGTACTGTGCTCTTGCCATGCATCACCTACCTGCACTTTTGTTATTCATCCCCTGCCTGTACCCTAGCTAATCATCTCCTGCCTGTGCTCTTGTATCCATCACCTGCCTGTGCTCTTGTATCCATCACCTGTCTGTGCTCTTGTATCCATCACCTGCCTGTGCTCTTGTATCCATCACCTGTCTGTTCTCTTGTATCCATCACCTGTCTTTTCTCTTGTATCCATCACCTTTGTCTGTGCTCTTGTATCCATCACCTGTCTTTTCTCTTGTATCCATCACCTGTCTGTGCTCTTGTATCCATCACCTGTCTGTTCTCTAGTATCCATCACCTGTCTGTGCTCTTGTATTCATCCCCTGCATGTGCTCTTTTTTCCATTGGCTGCCTCTGCTCTTGTATCCATCCCGTCTGTGCTCTTGTACCCATTACCTGCCTGTGGTCTTGTATCTATCCTGTCTGTGCTCTAGCTCTCCATCGCCTGTCTGTGCTCTAGTTACCAATAGCTTGCCTGTGTTCTGGTATCCATCACCTGTCTGTGCTCTTGTATTCACTGCCTGTCTGTGCTCCAGCTATCCATTGCCTGCTTGTGCTCTACTTACCAATTGCTTGCTTGTGCTCTGGTATTCACCGCTTGTATGTGCTCTAGTTACCCATTGCCTGTCTGTGCTCTTGTATCCATCACCTGCCTGTGCTCTTGTATCCACCACCTGCCTGTGCTCTTGTATCCACCACCTGTCTGTGCTCTTGTATCCACCACCTGTCTGTGCTCTTGTATCCATCACCTGCCTGTGCTCTTGTATCCACCACCTGCCTGTGCTCTTGTATCCACCACCTGTCTGTGCTCTTGTATCCATCACCTGCCTGTGCTCTTGTCTGCCTGTGCTCTTGTATCCATCACCTGCCTGTGCTCTTGTATCCACCACCTGTCTGTGCTCTTGTATCCACCACCTGCCTGTGCTCTTGTATCCATCCCCTGCCTGTGCTCTTGTATCCATCACCTGCCTGTGCTCTTGTCTGCCTGTGCTCTTGTATCCATCACCTGTCTGTGCTCTTGTATCCACCACCTGCCTATGCTCTTGTATCCATCACCTGCCTGTGCTCTTGTATCCATCACCTGCCTGTGCTCTTGTCTGCCTGTGCTCTTGTATCCACCACCTGTCTGTGCTCTTGTATCCACCACCTGCCTGTGCTCTTGTATCCATCACCTGCCTGTGCTCTTGTATCCATCACCTGCCTGTGCTCTTGTATCCACCACCTGCCTGTGCTCTTGTATCCACCACCTGTCTGTGCTCTTGTATCCACCACCTGCATGTGCTCTTGTATCCATCACCTGTCTGTGCTCTTGTATCCACCACCTGCATGTGCTCTTGTATCCACCACCTGCCTGTACTCTTGTATCCATCACCTGCCTGTGCTCTTGTATCCATCCCCTGCCTGTGCTCTTGTATCCACCACCTTTCTGTGCTCTTGTATCTATCACCTGCCTGTGCTCTTGTATCCATCACCTGCCTGTGCTCTTGTATCCATCACCTGTCTGTGCTCTTGTATCCACCACCTGCATGTGCTCTTGTATCCATCACCTGCCTGTGCTCTTGTATCCATCACCTGCCTGTGCTCTTGTATCCATCACCTGTCTGTGCTCTTGTATCCACCACCTGCATGTGCTCTTGTATCCATCACCTGCCTGTGCTCTTGTATCCATCACCTGTCTGTGCTCTTGTATCCACCACCTGCCTGTGCTCTTGTATTCATCCCCTGCTTGTGCTCTTGTATCCACCACCTGCCTGTACTCTTGTATCCATCCCCTGCTTGTGCTCTTGTATCCACCACCTGCCTGTACTCTTGTATCCATCACCTGCCTGTGCTCTTGTATCCATCCCCTGCTTGTGCTCTTGTATCCATCACCTGTTTGTGCTCTTGTATCCACCACCTTTCTGTGCTCTTGTATCCACCACCTGCCTGTACTCTTGTATCCATCACCTGCCTGTGCTCTTGTATCCATCCCCTGCTTGTGCTCTTGTATCCACCACCTGTCTGTGCTCTTGTATCCACCACCTATCTGTGCTCTTGTATCCACCACCTGCCTGTGCTCTTGTATCCATCACCTGCCTGTGCTCTTGTATCCACCACCTGCCTGTGCTCTTGTATCCATCACCTGCCTGTGCTCTTGTATCCACCACCTGCCTGTGCTCTTGTATCCACCACCTGTCTGTGCTCTTGTATCCATCACCTGCCTGTGCTCTTGTATCCACCACCTGCCTGTGCTCTTGTATCCATCACCTGCCTGTGCTCTTGTATCCACCACCTGCCTGTGCTCTTGTATCCACCACCTGTCTGTGCTCTTGTATCCATCACCTGCCTGTGCTCTTGTATCCATCACCTGCCTGTGCTCTTGTATCCATCACCTGCATGTGCTCTTGTATCCATCACCTGCCTGTGCTCTTGTATCCATCCCCTGCCTGTGCTCTTGTATCCATCACCTGTCTGTGCTCTTGTATCCACCACCTGCCTGTGCTCTTGTATCCACCACCTGCCTGTGCTCTTGTATTCATCCCCTGCTTGTGCTCTTGTATCCACCACCTGCCTGTGCTCTTGTATCCACCACCTGTCTGTGCTCTTGTATCCACCACCTGCCTGTGCTCTTGTATTCATCCCCTGCTTGTGCTCTTGTATCCACCACCTGCCTGTACTCTTGTATCCATCACCTGCCTGTGCTCTTGTATCCATCCCCTGCTTGTGCTCTTGTATCCATCACCTGTTTGTGCTCTTGTATCCATCACCTTTCTGTGCTCTTGTATCGACCACCTGCCTGTACTCTTGTATCCATCACCTGCCTGTGCTCTTGTATCCATCCCCTGCTTGTGCTCTTGTATCCACCACCTGTCTGTGCTCTTGTATCCACCACCTATCTGTGCTCTTGTATCCACCACCTGCCTGTGCTCTTGTATCCATCACCTGCCTGTGCTCTTGTATCCACCACCTGCCCGTGCTCTTGTATCCATCACCTGCCTGTGCTCTTGTATCCACCACCTGCCTGTGCTCTTGTATCCACCACCTGTCTGTGCTCTTGTATCCATCACCTGCCTGTGCTCTTGTATCCACCACCTGCCTGTGCTCTTGTATCCATCACCTGCCTGTGCTCTTGTATCCATCACCTGCCTGTGCTCTTGTATCCACCACCTGCATGTGCTCTTGTATCCACCACCTGTCTGTGCTCTTGTCTGCCTGTACTCTTGTATCCATCACCTGCCTGTGGTCTTGTATCCACCACCTGCCTGTGCTCTTGTATCCATCACCTGCCTGTTCTCTTGTATCCACCACCTGTCTGTGCTCTTGTATCCATCACCTGCCTGTGCTCTTGTATCCATCACCTGCCTGTGCTCTTGTATCCACCACCTGCCTGTGCTCTTGTATCCATCACCTGCCTGTGCTCTTGTATCCATCACCTGCCTGTGCTCTTGTATCCATCACCTGCCTGTGCTCTTGTATCCATCACCTGTCTGTGTTCTTGTATCTATCACCTGCCTGTGCTCTTGTATCCATCACCTGCCTGTTCTCTTGTATCCACCACCTGCCTGTGCTCTTGTATCCACCACCTGTCTGTGCTCTTGTATCCATCACCTGCCTGTGCTCTTGTATCCATCACCTGCCTGTACTCTTGTATCCATCACCTGCCTGTGCTCTTGTATCCATCACCTGCCTGTGCTCTTGTATCCATCACCTGCCTCTGCTCTTGTATCCACCACCTGTCTGTGCTCTTGTATCCATCAACCGGCCTGTGCTCTTGTATCCATCCCCTGCCTGTGCTCTTGTATCCATCACCTGTCTGTGCTCTTGTATCCATCACCTGCCTGTGCTCTTGTATCCATCACCTGCCTGTGCTCTTGTATCCACCACCTGCCTGTGGTCTTGTATCCACCACCTGCCTGTGCTCTTGTATCCACCACCTGCCTGTTCTCTTGTATCCACCACCTGTCTGTGCTCTTGTATCCATCACCTGCCTGTTCTCTTGTATCCACCACCTGTCTGTGCTCTTGTATCCATCACCTGCCTGTGCTCTTGTATCCACCACCTTTCTGTGCTCTTGTATCCATCACCTGCCTGTGCTCTTGTATCCATCACCTGCCTGTGCTCTTGTATCCATCACCTGTCTGTGCTCTTGTATCCACCACCTGCATGTGCTCTTGTATCCATCACCTGCCTGTTCTCTTGTATCCATCACCTGCCTGTGCTCTTGTATCCACCACCTGCCTGTGCTCTTGTATCCACCACCTGTCTGTGCTCTTGTATCCACCACCTGTCTGTGCTCTTGTATCCACCACCTGCCTGTGCTCTTGTATCCACCACCTGTCTGTGCTCTTGTATCCATCACCTGTCTGTGCTCTTGTATCCACCACCTGTCTGTGCTCTTGTATCCATCACCTGTCTGTGCTCTTGTATCCACCACCTGCATGTGCTCTTGTATCCATCACCTGCCTGTGCTCTTGTATCCATCGCCTGCCTGTGCTCTTGTATCCACCACCTGCCTGTGCTCTTGTATCCATCACCTGCCTGTGCTCTTGTATCCATCACCTGCCTGTGCTCTTGTATCCACCACCTGCCTGTGCTCTTGTATCCACCACCTGGCTGTGCTCTTGTATCCACCACCTGCCTGTGCTGTTGTATCCACCACCTGCCTGTGCTCTTGTATCCATCACCTGCCTGTGCTCTTGTATCCACCACCTGTCTGTGCTCTTGTATCCATCACCTGCCTGTGCTCTTGTATCCATCACCTGCCTGTGCTCTTGTATCCACCACCTGTCTGTGCTCTTGTATCCACCACCTGCCTGTGCTCTTGTATCCATCACCTGCCTGTGCTCTTGTATCCACCACCTGCCTGTGCTCTTGTATCCATCACCTGCCTGTGCTCTTGTATCCATCACCTGCCTGTGCTCTTGTATCCATCACCTGCCTGTGCTCTTGTATCCACCACCTGCCTGTGCTCTTGTATCCATCACCTACCTGCCTGTACTCTTGTATCCATCACCTGCATGTGCTCTTGTATCCACCACCTGCCTGTGCTCTTGTATCCATCACCTGCCTGTGCTCTTGTATCCATCACCTGCCTGTGCTCTTGTATCCACCACCTGCCTGTGCTCTTGTATCCATCACCTACCTGCCTGTACTCTTGTATCCATCACCTGCCTGTACTCTTGTATCCATCACCTGCCTGTGCTCTTGTATCCATCACCTGCCTGTACTCTGGTATCCACCACCTGCCTGTACTCTTGTATCCATCACCTGCCTGTACTCTTGTATCCATCCCCTGCCTGTGCTCTTGTATCCATCACCTTTCTGTGCTCTTGTATCCATCACCTGCCTGTGCTCTTGTATCCATCACCTGCCTGTGCTCTTGTATCCATCACCTGCCTGTACTCTGGTATCCACCACCTGCCTGTGCTCTTGTATCCATCACCTGCCTGTGCTCTTGTATTCATGACTTTGTTATTGTCCCATAAAGTAATTGGAAACACGTATTTACTCTCAGATAAGTCTCAGTCTGATATCTCTGTGTCATTGTGAGCGAGCTGTTGCTTGGGTTTGGCGTCACTACACCCGCCCTCAGAATATTTAGATCTTCAAATCCTCAGAACAGCCCAAGCTAGGCCAGGAAATACTAAAAGAAACCAGCTGGTGGCAAATGGGTCTACAATACCCACCTGATACTGGACCCCCAACTGACTTACTGACAAACAGGGCAGTAATGAGATAGGAGAATAAATACATTGTAAATACATAGGAATTACATCCGACAATACAATAAAACATTATACAATCTAATGGAAAGTAACAGAGCACCCTGTCCTCCAGAGGTTGCAATCTAATGGGATAAATAAATGTTAGATGAGAGGGTGATAGAGATGCCTGGAGGTGACATGCTATGTGTTATGGGTCTTAAGACACTTGGATTTGTGATTTTGTATATGTTTGCAGATCAATGGGCTTCTTGGAAACTAGTTATCAAATGTATGAAGAAACAGGAGAAACCATGTGAGGGAGGAGACAAGCAGCCTGTGTGCAAAATTATAAGATAGTGCATTTCTCCCTCTAGTGGTGTAAATATAAAATGTATAAATGATATAATGTATATGTGTAGTTTGCAGGGTAATGTCACCGACATTTCTGATCAATGTCTTAGGGATCAAAAGCTTGCTCCTTAAAAAATATTCCAAGTGTAGAAAAAGAGCTTGAAAATATTTCTTGGAAAATCCTTAGGCTAGTTTTTCTAGTTAGATTCAATTTTAATATCCCAAGTATCACCTGATATGATGTGGACAAAACGTATTTTTCTTGAAATTAGTCTATTGATGGGAATATAGATTTTTGTGTTTTTAATGAGACTTTTTATCAAAACTCCATTAATTAATAGAAATGTATATACACATATGTGGAATTAAAACATATGATATTTTATTATTATGTACAACATCCAGGGTAACACACAATCCAGTACTCAAGGGGTTAATACATATCAGAAAACCATGTGGACTAGGAACAGATGCTTCAATGTATTGTCCATGTATATGTGTTTATTTTGTGTTTGTGTATGTATATATATATATATATATATATATATATATATATATTTATATATGTTACAGGCATTGTGTACAATGCCCCGGCAATGTGTAGAATCTTTGAATCTTTTGACGTGGTCATTCTGTACAATGACCGGGCAATATTTTCTAGTAGCAGGTGCCATGAGCACAAGAATGGCAAGAATTGGCTAGACTGTGAATTAGGGAAAAAAATGATTACATTATGGTCTAAAAATTTGGCATGAACCACCCCCAGAAGCCAGAACCTACATTATACTGAAAACGGTATGGATCCAATTTAAGAATATTTTGTCATTATTAGATTAACGTTAGATTTAAGAGAAGGCAAAGAATATTATCATCCTCCGGTGTGGCGTAACCCTACGGTGCTAAGTCAACAGTGTGGCCATCGCTATGTACGGCGCGAGCACTCGTCACCCCGAGCTCCTCGGGTGCACCTCTCAGCTCAAGGCCCCTTCTGTGGGCGCGCCTTATAAAACACAGACAAAGAATATTGGTCTATGTTAACTGTTTTTTTCATTAAAAGTTATATGACATATTTTTAATATTGAAAAAATGTGTTTCCAAACAGTGCGCGTGCAGAGCTACCCGTCAGCTCTGTCATTCAAAGTGCCACAGTTCTTTGCCTTGCTCTAATAAATGATACTCTAATAAATGATCCTTATGATTAACCTTGGTTGATTTGGACTTATAATTCAAAAACCTTGTTGTCATTATTCTACACAATGCACAATGCCCGCATTCAACACATTGCCCGTAACATATATACAGTGGATATAAAAAGTCTACACACCCCTGTTAAAACGTCAGGTTTCTGTGCTGTAAAAAAATGAGACAAACATAAATAATTTCAGAACTTTTTCCACCTTTAATGTGACCTATAAACTGTACAAGGGTACAAAAGAATTTCCAAGGCATTAGATATACCATGGAACAGAGTGAAGACAGTCATCATCAAGTGGAGAAAATATGGCACAACAGTGACATTACCAAGAACTGGAGCTCCCTCCAAAATTGATGAAAAGACGAGAAGAAAACTGGTCTGGGAGGCTACCAAGAGGCCTACAGCAACATTAAAGGAGCTGCAGGAATATCTGGCAAGTACTGGCTGTGTAGTACATGTGACAACAATCTCCCGTATTCTTCATATGTCTGGGCTATGGGGTAGAGTGGCAAGACAAAAGTCTTTTCTTACGAAGAAAAACATCCAAGCTAGGCTACATTTTGCAAAAACACATCTGAAGTCTCCCAAAAGCACGTGGGAAAATGTGTTATGGTCTGATGAAACCAAGGTTGAATTTTTTGGCCATAATTCCAAAAGATATGTTTGGCGCAAAAACAACACTGCACACCACCAAAAGAACACCATACCCACAGTGAAGCATGGTGGTGGCAGCATCATGCTTTGGGGCTGTTTTTCTTCAGCTGGAACTGGGGCCTTAGTTAAGATAGAGGGAATTATGAACAGTTCCAAATACCAGTCAATATTGGCACAAAACCTTCAGGCTTCTGCTAGAAAGCTGAACATGAAGAGGAACTTCATCTTTCAGCATGACAACGACCCAAAGCATACATCCAAATCAACAAAGGAATGGCTTCATCAGAAGAAGATTAAAGTTTTGGAATGGCCCAGCCAGAGCCCAGACCTGAATCCGATTGAAAATCTGTGGGGGGATCTGAAGAGGGCTGTGCACAGGAGATGCCCTCGCAATCTGACAGATTTGGAGTGTTTTTGCAAAGAAGAGTGGGCAAATCCTGCCAAGTCAAAATGTGCCATGCTGACTCATACCCAAAAAGACTGAGTGCTGTAATAAAATCACAAGGGGCTTCAACAAAGTATTAGTTTAAGGGTGTGCATACTTATGCAACCATATTATTTTATTTTTATATTTTTTCTTCCCTCTACCGAAAAGATTTCAGTTTGTTTTTTAATTGAGTTGTTCAGTTTATAGGTCACATTAAAGGTGGAAAAAGTTCTGAAATGATTTATCCTGGTATAATTTTTTTACAGCACAGAAACCTGACATTTTAACAGGGGTGTGTAGACTTTTTATATCCACTGTATGTATATATATATATATATATATATATATATATATACTGTATATATTTATATATATAGTGATGGAGTGCCCCCCAGTGGCCAGTATAGGTATACTTCGGCAAGGAGGAAGTTAATCCCTGCAGTTGAAATCAGACCAGCAGTTGTGGAGTTAAATCCAGGGAATAATTAAGCCCGCCTGTTTGTATAGAGCTCCATGAGTGATGGGGTTAATTTTAGGCAGGGGCTAATTATAATTGTAGCACAGGTCCTTTATGGACCTGCAAGGCGGGATATTTGAATTTTATATGCTGCGGCGGTCCCGATGGGGACTCCGCAGCCAGGGCCAGATCTACCTTTTTGAAGCCTTGGGAAGTGAAGTGGAGGAGCCCCTGTAAGTGCCTGTGCAAGGTGTGCACGCACCCATTTTTGCCTTTTCTGTATATCACACAGATAAGGCAAAAAAATAGATTTGATGTCAATTTAAATTGCTTATGATATAAAAGCAGCTAAAGTTGTGAGCAAAGGTCAAGAAGAAAAGGAGAAAGTATTGTCACTGACTGAGTGCAAAACCAGCATCAGTAAGAAGCATGCAGATCAAGTCATTGGTGAAGATCTGAATCCAAACCGATACAGAGACCTTATGGGTAAGCGCAATGAAGGTGCCTCCATAAGAAACCTGGACAGACACAGCCACCTGTCCTTGGTGGATACTCCTGAGGTGGAGAATACTAGAGAAAGGAAGTGCCTGATAACAATCTCTGATCCAGAGAAAGGAGAGATCAAATGGATGAATATTGCCAGTGTTTTACCCAGGAAGAATGTCCTAAATATGACGAAGAAACTGGAAACCTTACTAAAGTGAAAGATAAGGAAGAAAAGAGTCTGGAGATTGAGATGGTGAAAGACAAACCACCATCCCTGAGAGGACATGAGAAGCAGAATATCGAGATGTTTCCTAAAAGAAAAGTAAAGTATCTTGAGAGCGCTCTGTCTCAGGAGGCAATAAAACAAAGTTTTATGGACAAGGAGAGGCAAGACTGGAAACCAGTAAAGCAAGAAGTACAGATGAACTCTATCCCAGTGGCACTGGAAAAGGCTGCAATGGAAGATAGACAAGAGGCTACTAAAATGAATGGTATCAGGATGATGCCAGATTATATTCCTGAATGGAGAAGGAAGCCTGTGCTTGAGGACAACAGAGTGTCCTACAGGAAGAAGTCATAGATGTCTATTTGGGAGCAGAGGAAGAGTCCTCCCAAGTACAACACAAATGAGAAATGTATGCAGAAGATTCTGCCCAGTGGCGAATTGATAAAGCAAGATTTCCTCCCTAATCATTTACCTCCGAGGATGAGCAATCTCTCTAATAGGGAGGCACAAGGGAGGCACAAGAGAAGTTTGAGGAGCAAACAAAAAAATTGCAAGACGTACCAAAGAGGATAAATTGCATGTTAAAGGGGGGGGGGGGGTCTCTACTGGGAACAGGAAAAATGAACGAGGCACAGCCAAGTAGATGATCTATGCTCTCAGTTACAAGAGTCAGAGAGTAAAAGAGCTCTGATAGCGAAGAAGTTGCTGATGCATAATCCACAAGAGCAGAGGATGAACGATCCGTCTGATATGAAGATACGGTTGGAACAGTGTGATGCGTGTCCAGAAATGACTAGCCCTGATCTTCAGGACCTGTATACACAAGACTCTGTGTTGAATACAGAGCTATGTCCACAGGAAGCTCATATGCAGAGTACAGAGCAGGAGCTTGTACAGGAGCTACAGAAGGAGGAAGAAAACATGGCTGAGCAGCCAAAGATATTCAGGGAGGACCTGATGGAAAAGTCAGAGGAGGTTTCTCAGTTGAATATACAGCCAGAGATCCAGTAGAAGCAGAGTGAACTAGATTTGCAACAAGTAAATGAGAAGCTACTGCGGCTGAAGGGAGCTGAGAAAAAGGAAAAGCTGGAAGCCTTGTAGGCAAAGCAAGTAGAAAAGCAGCAAAAGAGGAAGAAAAGCTGTTAAAAGAGGAAAAAACATGGGTGAAAACTGAAATCAAAAGTATTTTTCAGGAATCCAAAATTCAAGAGGCTATTAAGATGTGTACTAGCCTATCTGTGGTGTGTAAGCCTGAAGATGCTGAAAAGCTAGAGACAATACAGCAAAACCAAAGTCTGAGCGATCCTTCCTGGAAAAGAGAGAGTCGCAGACATTGCAGGATTGGAAACTCAGTGGTACAGAGTATGCATGCTGTGAGCAGAAAGAAAGATGAGGTGCAGATCCAAGAGCAAGAAGCATTCCTGAGAGGGGACCTCCCTTTGGAGTATATGAGGGATACTGTACAAGAACAGAAGCAACATGACCGTATGAAGCTGATACAGTTTGGTGAGAATTATCAGCCAGTCAATCGGAGCACCTGAAACAGAGAGATCCTGGTTATATGTCCTTGCAAACCATGGACTTAGAACAGTTTGCTGAATTAAAGAGTAAATTGTAAGAGAAAGTGGGAAGTAAGATAGCCCCAGAAGTTATTGTTCCATAATGATGATGATGATGATGATGATAATGAACATAACGGGGGAGTATTGGAGACCCTAAAGAAAAGACTAAAGGGAGCCCGACAAGCTCAAGCGGTCACAGAGTTTGACCAAGAGTTGTACCGATCGATAGCAGAAAGCCAGCTAATATCTGAGCCAGACAACAATACCCCTCTGGGTGAGTTGAAGGAGCAACTGAATTAAGTGAACAAGTATGCAAGAGAAAAAGAAGCCACAATTCCTACAATGGAGAATGCCCTTGTGAAGTTCCCAGATAGGGGCGCTATTCAGCTCCAACACTTTCTGCCTTTGAGCTACAGGAATCCCCCTCTTACAGCTGGCAATATTCTCAGAAAGAATGGGCCTCTCAGTGAATGGCAGTCATATCAGGAACACAGGCTCAGCATAGCACAGTGATTTCTAGCATAGCAAACTAATAAACATCTTCCCTCTTAAAGAAATTACATTATTCCCTATGTATTCCAGAAAGCATGGTTTAATATGGACTCTCCCGCAGCATTTCTAAACAGCAACACACAAAAGGATTTATCTACAGTTACATCATGGTGGTCCGAACACATTAAAACCCCCCTCCCAGATTAGCATCACCCAATAATAGCTGTGCCTCCTGGTGTATGTGGCTGGCTGCATGATGAGGGGCCAGTCAGCGGACAGGAAAACGATGGGCTTGGCTTGGGGATGGATCACTGGGCCACAGAGACTGAGAATCAGAGCGGCAAACAGAAACAAAGGGCCTGTAATTACCACAACATCCTGCAGTGACATCTTGTGGACAAGAAATGGAATTACATGTCCTTTCTGTTAGGTAAACAGCTCTATATGACATGGGCTGGTTTATTTTATACAACTATCCTTTAAAACATGACAGTATATTAGTTAAGGGCAAGCTGATCTTCACAGCCCTCAGCAGTGTGAGGCTGGATATAGTGGAGCTGAATGCAGAGAGTGAAAGCTGTGATGTCACAGTACAGACTGAGGGGCTGACGATTCACAGAGTGCTAATGAACCAAAAGGCTACTATCACTAGTAGATCACAGGAGTTACAGAAAAGACACTGTGATTGTGATGATTTACCCCCAGGGAAGGGACTGTATAGAGAAATGCACTCTCATATGGAAGTACTTATCAAGGGTCCCTATGGGAGGGCACTCTGAGAGACGGGCGGGAAAAGGTTTACTGAGCACCTAGCAGTGGCTCAGTCTGAGCCGGGATAGCTCTGTGTGGACACAGAAATAGAGGTCTGTGTGACCCAGAAACTGAGAGAGACAGCCTGGAGGATACAGACAGCCAAAACTGAGAGACACTGGCAAGAAGTGCATTCAGAGAGAGATTGTTTGGGGGCTGTGAAAAGACTGCAGTCTGGAGAGCAGAGCAGGAGCTTCAGAGAGCGTGAGATGGGTCTTGGAGATTGGTCTGAGAAGCAGTGAAGATACAGAACTGCAGATTGAAAAGCTATTGTGTTTCACAATACCCTGAAGCTGTTCACCCAGGATGGGTAAGGTTCCAGAGACGCCTGGGACTATACAAAGAGAGAGGACTTGTGAAACGGATAAGTGTCCAGGCCTGTAATTTTTAAATGTATTTGTAGGCTACTGTTGGGCAGTGAGGGAACTGCAGCCAAAGTCTAGTCAGTGTTTCAAGGAGAAGCTCGTTTTTTTTTGTTTTCTGTGTTTACTTCTGTTGTATGCTGACAACTGTTTTCAGTAAAATTTGAAAAAATACATTGAAAGCCTCCTATTATTGTGATGAAAAGTGTCAGAAATACTACTGAGGAACAGTCTTTTACGGCAATCTTTGTCACAACATACAGTGGATATAATAAGTCTACACACCCCTGTTAAAATGTCAGGTTTCTGTGCTGTAAAAAAATGAGACAAAGATAAATAATTTCAGAACTTTTTCCACCTTTATTGTGACCTATAAACTGTACAACTCAATTGAAAAACATCTGTGGGACATCCTCAGATGGAAGTTGGGGGAGTGCAAGGTCTCTAACATCCACCAGCTCCGTGATGTCATCATGGAGGAGTGGAAGAGGACTCCAGCGGCAACCTGTGAAGCTCTGGTGAACTCCATGCCTGTGATGGTTCAGGCAGTGCTGGACACTTTACTTTACTTTTGTTGCCAACGGTTTAGACATTAATGGCTGTGTGTTGAGTTATTTTGAGGGGACAGCAAACTTACGCTGTTATACAGGCAAATTTACACTTTACATTGGAGCAGAGTGTCATTTCTTCAGTGTTGTCACATGAAAAGATATAATAAAATATTTACAAAATGTGAGAAGTGTAAATATATACACAAAATAATCACAATTACATATAGTATATGTATAAATACAATTGTTACATATATTTAAGTTAAATAAACATAAATAAAAATAATATATATACACTAGCGACTTGCCCGTCAAAAAATGATGGTCAATAAAATGTTAATGCTGTAAATGCTGTTTGTGACCCAATGTGATTCTCTAAAAGTCTTAAACTTTTTGTTATTAACAAAGAAGTACAAACATTTATAATAAAGTTAAACCATATTAAACTTTTTAATTGCCATGTATAGAATAATATTATAACAATCCATAAAATTTTATTTTTCTCAAATTGCAGATATAGTTTTGTAAGTGAAATAGTGGTCCTCAAAGAAGAGGCCAAGTGACCTTAAATTTCTTACTATAAGTGAAACCACTATTCTCTCTGATTACAAAACCTCATAGTACACAATGTTTTTTCTAAAACTACATCCATTGTGTAGTAGATCACCCTGACTTGGTTTGTCTTCAATTGAAACTTTAATCTCATCTGGATTTGGGCACCTTGAAAAAGCAACATAGAGTTGTCCATGTGCAAAAACTGGTTCCTGTAAAAAAATACCCACAGACTTAAAAGTTTGTCCTTGGGATTTAGTGATGGTCATAGCAAATGCCATGATAACTGGAAATTGTCTCCTTTGAAGGACAAAAGGCAAACCACTCTCACTTGGAGCCAAATCAACTCTTGGTATAAAAACTTGTTCTCTTTTATGGGTCCCAGTCATAATTTCTGCATGTATAAAATTATCTTTTAAATTGTACACAAATGATCTGGTCCCATTACAAAGTCCTTTTTTTGGATTCATATTCCTGAATAGCATGACAATTGCCCCTTTTTTCAATTGCAAAACATGTGGTGGCATTCCAGATGGGGCTAAAGAATTAATACATTCTATACAAAAATTAGATACACTGTCTTTATCGTCAGCCAGAACTGAATCTGCACTGTAAAAATTGTTTTAGGGTGTGTTGATGAATTTTAAAGCAAACAAACTGACTTTGTGGCAAATGTACAGCTAATCGATACACAGCATGTGACCGATCATGCATATCAAATTTCAGAAGCCGACACATTGCTTCCGGAGCACTGACATATCGAGCATCTAAATAATTTGAAAGTTTGTCATGTAAAATTGGATTTTCCTTTCGTTTGCTGCACCTTGCACAACAGCAGTTGCTGCATCATATCCTTTGTATATATATTTATACACATATTTGTTGGATTTAATAGAAGTGCAAGCTTCCACATTTATGTGTGCATTGTACGTGATGAGCAAATGTGGATTGTATGGAACGACATATCTATTATCAACCTTTTGGCCACGGATAATAGCTATTTGTCTTTGTCTTCTTTTATACAAAGGGTATCCATCACAATTAGCATAAGTTTGCATTTGAAATAGTTTTAGAAATTCTTTTGTACAAGTTTTATTTTCCATACATGGTGAATTTTGATTGATAACTCCACATGGACCATGAATCATTCTATGAGTTACAATCTCATAAAGTTTTGAATATTTTTCTGGATGTGGCAATTCAGCAGTAATTACTGAATCCACTCTCTCTGCAGTATTCAATGTATCTTTTTCCTGCAGTATTAAAAGTATGTGTGCATGAGACAGGCCTCTTTTTTGAAATGGTATAAACAAAAGCCACACATTTTCCAAATAACTGTGCTTTAGTTATATCATGTATTAATGAATTGAGTTTGATTTTGAATACTCTTGCCACTAAATCTGGTCGGTCAGAAGTAGTTTGTCCAAAATTCAAATTTTCCTTGATCTCTGGCCATTGTGGATTACATGTGAATGTAATGAATAAATCTGGTTTTCCAAATTAAGCGACAATAGCCATTGCATCATTATATGTTTCTTGCATATTGCGAAGAGATCCTTGGAAAGTGGATGGCAAAATGATTGCTCTTCCAGCTGGAATGTCTCTGTTGGTAGCCAATTCAGCGACATAATCCATCAATGCACAATATTGTTCTACTCAAAGCTTATTTTGTTGAAATTTTATAAAATTTAGATTATTTGCTTCGACTTGTAGAAAGGAATCAATAATCCATTGTTGTGTGAGTTTGCCCCCACATAAAATAGGATTAAAATAATCCTAAATAGCAGTTTGTGCCACTTTATATTCCAGCATAGAAATATTGCATCTAACACGAACTTTACTATTGGGATAACTTTTGCAATTGTAATTTTGGTTCCCATCCAGGTTCACCATTTGGAAAGAAAATGGGATATGTCATTGGATCTAAATTACAACTTAATATATTTATGTTTATAAAAGGTTGTTCTTCATTGCGTGGATATATTCTAATATCTTGCTGAAAAGGTGGTTCACATCTTCATTTTTAAAGACCATGGCAACCTCATTTACTGTTGGCAAATGATACCGTCTTTGACCAGTGTTGTGATCTCTTTTTAACACCATATTTACTCTTGGCATTGTCAGTTGTTGTCTTTGAGCATGTTGATGTTGTTTTTTTTCAACCTGTGCTAATTGTTTGTATGCTTCACTGTATGGGTTGTTGGCCATAATTTTATCCAGCTATTCAAAGAATATGCACAAACACTGTTTATTTTCTGTCATCCTTTGTTCAACAGCTTCCATTGTATCTAAGACATATAACTGTGCAAATTTCCTTTGCTCTCCTTCTTGTGGGTGTGAATGTGAAGTGCAGTGGTACATTTTTCCTTGAACTCTAAAACAGTAAGGCCCATGTCCTGGGACATTTTCTGCTAATGTAGCACCCATTGAAGCAAATGAAATTGCACTGTTATAAGACCTTATGGTTTTTTTTTAAATTGGTACAATTTGTAAACGTTGGATCGCTAATGATACTTTGTAAGTAATCTGGAAATGTGTTTCTTTGTGAAAGTCTTACCTTTCCTTTCTGACAGCAACTAATAAAGTCTCCATCAGTTGGTCTTTCCTTCAGAAAACTATAGGCCCCACAAAACTGACAAACAACATTGAGTAATCCACAATAATGAATGTCTACTGTTAGTGCTCTAATAAACGCAGTTTCCTGAGCTCCCTCAACATAGATATCACTACAACTTTCTATATCTACATTGGTGTCATGTGTTTGAACATTGGTGTCAATAGGCAATATTGGATCATTGGGCAATGTTTCACAGACATGTTTTTGTTTACTTTTTCTTCTCTTTGAAGCTCCAGCACATTTTTCTTTTATTTACAAGTCTCTGTCGGTCTTCTTCTCTTAAGCGTTGGGAAGTTTCGGGTGACTGTGTATCTCTCCAACTTTTCTTCCTTTCCTTTGCCAATCTTCTTCTCCGTTGTCCGCCATTGTAATCTGTAATTGTAAATACAGGTGTAAGATGTAATGTTTTTTTGTTCTGTACATATTGTTTGTAGCTGCTCTTAATCCAAAGGTAAATAGCATTAATTAAAGAATGCAATGAATTGAAAAGAATTTGTAATTTTTCTATGAAATAAATGAAACCATTTTTTTTTGTTTTATTGGCATACATTAAAAAACAAAGCACTGCACATATATAGATATATTTTTTTGTTGGACTAATGAATTATTAAGTCATTACTAAATGAATATACGTTTCTGAATTAATCAATAACTGACGTCAATGGTAAACCTAAAGAGTTAATAATTTTTTCGTAAAGAAGGGCAAATAGAAACAGCTATTAGCAAAGTATAGATGTAGCTTAAAATAATGTGCAATTTTGTTAATGATGAAATCAATTTACTTGTGAGGTCTAATTTACGTTCTTTAAAAAGTTAATTAGGTAGGCATATATATATGCCACTATTTTTTGTTCATTGACCCCGATGAGTTCCAGGGTTAATTAAGGGGTTATGGGAGTCTTCATTGACCCCTGTGAGTGACAGGGTTAATTAAGGGCTTATGGGGGTCTGTATTGACCCCATGAGTGACAGGGTTAATTAAGGGATTATGAGGGTATGTATTAACTCCCATGAGTGACAGGGTTAATTAAGGGTTTATGTGGGTCTGCATTGACCCCTATGAGTGACAGGGTTAATGAAGGGATTATGGGGGTCTGTATTGACCCCCATGAGTGACAGGGTTAATTAAGGCGTTATGGGGGTCTTCATTGGCCCCCATGAGTGACAGGGTTAATAAAGGGCTTATGGGGGTCTGTATTGACCCCCATGAGTGACAGGGTTAATTAAGGGCTTATGGGGGTCTGTATTGATCCCATGAGTGACAGGGTTAATGAAGGGCTTATGGGGGTCTGTATTGACCCCCATGAGTGTCAGGGTTAACTTGGGGATTATGGCGGTCTTCATTGACCCCCATGAGTTCCAGGGTTAATTTAGGGATTATTGGGTCTGTATTGTCCCCATGAGTTCCAGAGTTAATTAAGGGATTATGGGGGTCTGTACTGACCCCCATGAGTGGCAGGGTTAATTAAGAGTTTATGTGGGTCTGTATTGACCCCTATGTGATATGGGGGTGTATCCCATTCTGATTGGCTTACACCTTGGCGCCTTCTGATTGGCTGAAATTTGATTGGGTTCTTTGAGGACCTTTACAGTCTTTTAAGTACCCGCAAGGCGGGAAATTCAAATTTTGATTGCAGCGGGGGTCAATTGGGGATTCCCACAGAGATCCAAGATCTCTTCAGATGGTGACTGTAGCCATGAAATTAAAATATGTTTGCTTCTGGGGAGGAAAGCCATGGCAAGTCTGGACAAGCTAGTAAAAAGTGAAGATATTACATTATCAACAAAGGTCCGCATAATTAGAATTATGGCATTCACAGGAGTAACATACGGATGTGAGAGCTGGACCATAAAGAAGTCTGAGTGCCAGAGAACTGATGCCTTTGAATTGTGGTGTTGGCGAAAAATGCTGAGAGTCCCTTGGACTGCAAGGATATGCAATAAATCAGTACTACAGGAAATGAAGACAAACTGTTCACTGGAAGCTATGATAATAAGGCTGAAGCTAAAATATTTTGGCCATACCATGAGAAGACAGGATTCCCTAGAAAATATTTTAATGCTGGGAAAGACAAGAGGAAGGGGATGACCAAGGCAGAGATGAATAGATGAGATCATTGAAGCTTGTAACCAAGCTCAGAGAGGCAGTGACTGACATGTACCTGGTGTGCTGCTGTCCATAGGGTCACAGTGAGTCAGATCTACAGATCTGTCCATACGGTTAGAGTGAGTCAGATCTACCGATTAATATGAGCTGACAATTAGTAAATAGTATGTGTATAATGCGCTGAGTTACTGAGCAGGAAGGAGTTGGGGTTTAGATACAAAATGTTGTTGTTTAATCGTTCAGTCATGTCCGACTCACCATGACTTTATGGATGCAGAACCCCAGGCACATTTTGTTTCTGGTTGTGCTCACCCATAAGGTTTTCTTGGCAAAGATACTGGAGTGGGTTGCCAGTTCCTTCCCAAATATGTTTGACCTCTCTGCTATGACCTGTCCATCTTGGGTGAACCTACATGGTACAGCTCACAGCTTCATTGAGGTACACAAGTCCCTTCACCGCGACAGGTAGCGATCCAGAAGTGGTATAAAATATTAAGACGTAATAAATAAGCTTCTCCTAAGATACTTCTCAAAACAGATATTACATACTTAAACTGAGCAGCACTTTATATATTACTGGTGGTATTATGTAAAATATACCAGATATGCTCTAAATAAAACATGGCAGAGGTTAAAAGAACAGAGAGGTCATAATCTAGTAAACAAAATATGACAGCAGTGACATCCTTAGATTATGGCTAGGCCCAGCACTACTGCTTTTATCTTATTCTCCTTGGTGTGTAAGACATAAGATCCACCTCATCAGATTATCTTTAAGTCTTTTTCACTTTACTACAAGTGACATATGATTTGTAACTTGTTTTTTTTAAGCCCAAATACAATCTTGTAGGTTTATCTTGATTTTCATGCATTTAAACAGCTGCTTTAAAGGACCACTGTAAAATCTTGTGTTATGGGGTATTTCATCTTAGACTGATACCTATCTGTAGCTTGAGGGGGAGGGTTATTCTACATGGGCTTTCTCTTCCATTAAGCTGTCAAATCAGACAGTTTTCAACAGAAGTGAATAGAAATACAGGTTTCTAATTGATTTAGGACCAAAGACACCATTAAAGTAAAACTGGATACAGTAATTAAAAAAGTTATAATTATTTATTATTATTAAACTATGTAAATATATTTTGCACATTATCAAGTTAAGTTCTTCAGAAGAGCATATTAAAAATACAACACTTCCAAGGAGCTATCATTTCTGTACTTGACACAATATAATATTCTGCTAGAAACACATGAGCAGTCACTATAGATCTGGACAGGAGGGAACCTTTGTGATATCCAGGCTTACAGCGCCCTCTAATGATCAACAGACAAACTACAAGTTGTTAAAGACTAAATATTATCTCCGAAAATCTTGAAAGTAATGTCGCATTTCTCAGAATTCACCTTGTCCCCTTATTTATTCACCTTATACCCAGAGTACACCATGGATTGGATGAGTCCAAAGCCGGAATCAATATTGCTGGAAAGAAAATAACCAACCTTAGACACGCCGATGATACTACTCTGATGGCTGAAAGTGCAGAGAAACTAAAGGACGTATTGATGAGGGTAGAAGAAGAAAGTGCAAAGATCATGGCAAACGGCAATCTCAGTTTCTGGCAAATAGACGGGGAAGAAGTGGAGGCAGTGACAGGATTTATTTTCCTGGGCTCCAAGATCTCTGTAGATGGTGACTGCAGCCATGAAATGAATAGACATTTAATTCTTAGGAGGGAAGCTATGGGATACAAAATTTATTTTTTTTAAATTTGCATAATCAGAACTATGGTATTCCCAGTAGTAACATACAGATGTGAGAGATGGACAATAAAAAGGCTGCAAGCAGATCCATTCAATACTACAGATATCAAGCCAACCTATTCACTGGAAGGTTTGATCATTAGGCTAAAACTCACAAATGTTGGCCTTATCATGAGAAGACAGGAATACAAAGAAAAGATTGACCTGGGAAAAAATGAATGCACACAAAGAAGGGGATGGCAGAGGTGAAGATGGATAGACGAGGTCATTGATGCTTGATGAGGAGAAAGCAGGATGTTATCCAAGACTGGATGGTGAAGAAGAAGATGTAGATAAATATATCAGGGATAAATGAGGGAAAGAGAAGATTTGGGTCCCCTGCTAAGAAATTAAATAAAGGAGGAGATTCGAGCTTCAAGGGGTGGAATGCAGAGAGATGAAAGCAGAGGTCCAAGAACATACCCTAGATGGTCGCCTAATAAGAGTGGAAAGGGTGTAGGAGTTAATCCACTGCAGTGCAACCTATTAGATAAAAGTGGAACCAGGTAAGAGGAGCACCGGCATGCCAATGCTTACAAGGTGTAGAAAGAAGGATTGAATGGTCCTCGGTATGAAATGGCAGCTGACAGACCAAACAATATAAGGATACAGAAGAACCAGAATGGAATGCATTAGCAAAGTGGTTATGTACAGAGAGGAGAACAGTCTTGCTGAGTACAAAAGGCAGAAGCCAGGCTGACTGCAGGGGGTAGTATAATGAATTAGAAGGTAACAAGCAAATTAAACAAAGTGGAAAAGGTGATCCATCAGTTTAGAAAAAGTAAGAGAGGAGAAAGGTGGGTCATGCCAGCCGGGTTTGTTGGATCTAGTGAGGTTTTCTAGAGCAGAGGAATGATGACAGCGCACAAAGATTGTGTCTACAGACTGGAGCAGTTGGAGGAAGCACTATGGGAGGTAGGAGGGAGAGAGTGAGGGAAAGGAAGTAGTTATCTGAAGGGATACAATTGGCCACTGTGGTTGAAATGATTTTGCAGCCCGAGATTGAGGTATGGGTGCAGCCAGAGCTGTGGGTATGTGGAGGTGGTGGTAGAAACTGGTCAAATAATTAAATAAGAGGTAGAAATGCAGAGTTGATGGTAAGGTGATTGAGATGGTCATTGAAGTCTTTTAATAGAAAAAATAGGGGAGGCAATGGGAGAATGAAGGGATTCTAGGTTCTCAAAGATGAGAGACTTGGGACATGGTGGGTGAGGATGGGTGCGTGGCGGAGAACAGATGACATGTTCAAAAGAAGAAATGTCAGTATGGTAGAGGTGAGAGATATTGAGGTCCAATATGGGGAGGTAGGAGACAACTTCATCACCAGTTCTTAAAGGGTGGTTAGAGTGATAGAATGTGGTGGCAGAGGTAGTCAGTGTTGCAGGGGTGGCAGTATTATCTGGAGAATAACAAGTATCAGTGAGAGTGAGGACATTAAGATTAAGAGAGAAGTAGGCATCAAGAGTCGAGGCAGTCTTATTGCAAACAGAACATGAATTCAATAGTCCAAGATTGACTGTAGATGAGGTCAGCGGAAGTAGGGTGGAGAAAAGTGATTGAGTGAGGTTGAGTGATTGCAGCAGGTATGTGCTTGGATGGGGGGTGGATAGAGGGAGTCAGGGAGGTGTTGGATGCAAATTGTGAGGTGTTAATGCAAGGCTGTGTGATGGGCCGGAAGAAGATTATGGGGTAGGTTGGTCAGTGCAGTAACATAGGGATAAATGAGGATAAATAAGTTGACAAATCAGGGTTTTGGGGTAGTGTGGCAATGAAGTAAGAAGGGATGGGATTGGTAGTGCTGTGGGGAGGCACGGTAGGAAAAATATGTAGCTGGGGTGGGACATACTGAATGAAGGCTTAGAGGGGAGAGTGAAAGATTAACCCTGGTTTGGATGATATGGTATAGCAGCACATTTAGAATCTGCAGACTATTGCTCTTGTGTCCTGAGAACATCAGTGTATTCTCCATGCTCTCAATCTGACAGCTGGCAAAGGTAACATTGTTTAAAGTTCCTCCAGATTGGCAGGAAAGCACTGCCCTCCATCCAAAAAAATAATATTTACACTCAGTGATATACAGGGAAATCATCTGTTTGAGTGTCATTGACCCCTTTTCCAGTTCCTGGATCATAGCCCATTAAAGGACAGACAGCTTGGCTACAGCCACTCCATTGCATTGTAATCTGATTTATCCCATTGTTTGCCAGATAAGCTAAGTATATCTCTGATGTGCTAGACAGGATGTGTAGGATGTGACAGGATGTGTATTAAAAGGCAACCCTATTGTTCTCAGTTGCCAGCCATCAGGCTACTGCTAGACCCCATGTGGGGTCATCTCCTGTTATTGCCTACCACACCCTCTCATTGTTACATTATGTACACCCCCTATGTATCTAAGGCAGAGTCTCTGGATCTCATTGGTTGGCATAGGGCAAGCCCCCAAGAGCAGTTCCCAGTCTCCCCCTCACACTGGAAGGGGAGGGTCTGAGATCTAAGATGATGGCTGATCCTGGAGGACGTGGGAGACGAGTAACCACCAGGCCCCACATTCTGACTAAAGAGAGAGTGTTGCATACAAATGAAATGCAAAATCTACATCAACATAAAGAAAATCAAAGTGATGCGAGTGATAATGAAATGGAGGCCTCAGTAAGCCAGGCCCAAAATATTCACCAGAGAAAGAAAATAATTACGAAACTGCTAAAAAAAGTAAAGTAATGGACAAGAAAAGGGAAGCCCAAAGCAAGAGATACACAGAGCATGTGAAGAGAAGAATGGGGGTCTCAAGTGTTACCATTACTGGGAAATCTCCAGGTACTATAGAGGAACAAACAGACCTGCAGAGCGTCTCACAGCCTAGGCCTGTGCTGAAAGAAAACCCAGAAAGCAGCAAAAACCCCGAAGCAGCAGCCAGTCCTGGTGTACAGGTGGATGGGAGAGCTAATCAGAACTTCCCTACAGGTAGAGTTTACCTGAAGCCCTGCAAGTAATCAGCGTGAGTTTACCTAGAGCTCAGAGTCGGACCCTGCTAGCAATCAGAGTGAGCTCACCTAGAGCTCAGAGTCGGACCCTGCTAGCAATCAGAGTGAGCTCACCTAGAGCTGGGAGTCAGGCCCTGCAAGCAATCAGCATGAGCTCACCTAGAGCTGAATGTCGGACACTGCTAGCAATCAGAGTGAGCTCACCCAGAGCTGAGAGTCGGACCCTGCAAGCAATCAGAGTGAGCTCACTTAGAGCTGAGAGTCGGACCCTGCTAGCAATCAGAGTGAGCTCACCTAGAGCTGGGAGTCAGGCCCTGCAAGCAATCAGTGTGAGCTCACCTAGAGCTGAGAGTCGGACCCTGCAAGCAGAGTGAGCTCACCTGCAGCTGGGAGTCAGGCCCTGCAAGCAATCAGTGTGAGCTCACCTAGAGCTGAATGTCGGACCCTGCAAGCAATCAGTGTGAGCTCACTTGCAGCTGGAAGGCAGGCCCTGCAAGCAATCAGTGTGAGCTCACATGCAGCTGGAGTCAGGCCCTGCAAGCAATCAGCGTGAGCTCACCTACAACTGGGAGCCAGGCCCCGAACGCAATTAGCGTGAGCTCACCTGCAGCTGGGAGTCAGGCCCTGCAAGCAATCAGCGTGAGCTCACCTGCAGCTGGGAGTCAGGCCCTGCAAGCAATCAATGTGAGCTCACCTACAACTGGGAGCCAGGCCCTGCAAACAATCAGCGTGAGCTCACTTGCAGCTGGGAGTTAGGCCCTGCAAGCAATCAGTGTGAGCTCACCTGCACCCTGGAGTCAGGCCCTGCAAGCAATCAGTGTGAGCTCACCTGCACCCTGGAGTCAGGCCCTGCAAGACATGCAGGAAGCAAAAGGGAGCAGTCTGAATGCAGCTAGTGTACCTGGGAACGTGGAGCAAACACAAGGCCTACCTGAGGTGAAAATGACTGAGGCTACAGAAAATGCTGAAGCTTTGGAGGCTTGCAGCCGGGTGAGAAGCTAGCAGAATGTATTGAGGACTTGGTGTGGTTGGAGGTCGACTTGGAACATGAGTATGTGGACCTAATGCTTCCAACTCCTGCATCACAAGGGCCCACCTTCTACAGGCTTCAGCTGGTGGAAGGGCTCACAGATGTGCTGCAGGGAGATCCAAAGTGTGGCCTTGGAACCACAGAGTGCTTGGAAATCCTATTGGCACAATGCCAAAAAGACATGGAAATAGACCCAGCGACAGAAGAAGAAAAGTTGCTCAAACCGTTGATCCATAAAGAAATGGAGTTGGAAAAAGAGTATGAGGAACTGCTTGAGGAAGTGGCCCCAGGAGGGACCTAGCTCATGTACTTGGAGTTACCCTATGCTTCCCCAGCTGAGCTAGCAGAGGATACGCTGCAAGAGGAAATGGACTGTTGGCTACACCACTATAAGGTGGAGGAAGGAAACCAGAAGGTACCTGGAGATCTGACCGCTACAGAACAGGTGAGATCAGAGGGACTGCTGGGAACTCACCAGGATAGGGAGGCCGGGAGAACAGTCCAGACCCTGGTAGATGCAAGATTTGGGAGCAGTGTAAAGCAGCACCAGGCACTGGGAGATAGCCAACAACCAGAAAAGTTCCAGCAGCTATCCAATGGCGAGGAGCTGGAGACTGAACAGTTGGCAGAGGAGGGTGCAAGCCCTGAGAGTCTGCCAACTACCCATGGACTGTAATCTGTCCTGAACCACAGACTGCTGATGTCCAGATGCCAAGGCTGACAGTCATGGAGAGTGTGATGCCAGATTGGGGCATGTGGCTAACAGGGACCCTGGAGCTCTTGCTAAGCATGGATCAGGTGGATCCAGATAAGTGTCAGAGTTCCGGTGAGGCTCCCCTCCCAAACCCTGCAGAGTTGCCAGCAGATCTGACGGGATCGCTTCAGTTGTGACAGCCCGAGAGTTAAAGGATATGGGCAAGCGCCCACGGTATGAGAGGACCTGACACAGCGTACCCTAGCTGCAGAGGTGATCCAAACCTTACCAGCCCTTGTGGATAACCACCCGGAGGAGCTACCGAACCCAGCGATGTCTGCTACCACGGGTGTGCTGGCGTGGAAGTACTTTTTACCCTCACCTGAGCTGATCTCTAGATGGGATAGCCCAGAGCCACTACCTGCCTGTGGCCAAGGGGGTATGAGTTCCTGAGACATTGGATGTGTCCCCAAGATTGATGCCTGCAATTTGGGATAGGTTTTTGATTGGGGTTAGCGACTGTGAACATTTTCCTGAAAGGTGGGCAACCACCTACAGACCGGGCCAACATACTACATCCTCCAGGAGGAGAACATACATTGAGACTTATGCAGTGGCCACTTGGTCAACGTTTTTTTCTTATTTGAATGGGGACTTGGACTTGGGCAATGGACTGCAGTTCAAGACTATCATCCGTTAAGGATCATAGCCCTAGAACTGCTGTCTAGAAGGGGGGGAGTAACATCACAGACCCCTTTTCCAGTTCCTGGATCTTAGCCCATTAAAGGACAGATGGCTTGGCTCTAGCCACTCCATTATATTGTAATCTGCTTTATCACATTGTTTGCCAGATAAGCTAAGTACATCTCTGATGTGCTAGACAGGATGTGTATTAAAAGGTAGCCCTATTATTCTCAGGTGTCAGTCATCAAGCTACTGCTAGCCCCATGTGGGGTCATCTTCTGTAATTGTCTGCCACACACTCTCATTGTTACTTTGTGTACACCCCCTCTGTGTCTAACTGCTATAAATATTGCTGACTTTTCAAAAATTAATCAGTTCACGTCTGAGACATATAGAGAATGGTATGTCTCTTATCTGTCCCTGGATGGCTGCAATACTGATCCTATCTCCACCCTGCAAGTAACTTGTCCTGGTCACTACCACAGGAAGGTTACTGAGACTCCTGGAAGTGCCGATTCCAGTTGGAGAGACTCTGACTGACACAGAAGCCAGATATCGGGGTGGTGATGACGAGATTTCCAAGAACCCAATAGTCCTTGTGGGTAGTTAACCTGTAGTCTATAGTAGGTAGCCCTGGGCAGTAATAGCCCCTACCCCCGGACCGTCACAATGAGAAAAGTGGTGTGAGGAGGCGTAACATGGATGAGAGAAGGGAGATGGGGAGTAAATTACTACATAATATTTTTCTGATAGAATGCTGTGTAATACCTGTATGGAACACAAAGCCATAATCAGCTCCATTACTGTATTATGTGTATGTTCACACCAAAAATGGGAGATAATTATTCTTTTATTTTCTGGTTTGGGGTAATTGGCACATTTAGCCATGTGCCCTCACTAGTTTCTCACATGAACATATATTTTCACAGTGTCTCTACTTTGCTTTAAGTTTCCCTTTTATGTAATTTTCAGTACATCTCTTCTTTTTTTTTTTACTTTCTTCGTAAGTGACCAATTGAACACACATTCTGGTTGTCTGCCGTAATCAGTTCTTATTAATCCTTTTAAATCAAACACATCTTGTGATTAGCTTACAGTGCCAAAAATATAGTCATTTTATTTAACAGACACATCTGTTCTTTTTAAGGTCAATTGTGATTAATTTGCCTCATATTTGAAACTCATACCTAGGGGGTTCTTGTTAAGGTTATCTATGAATGTTGCAAGATCTTGTCTAGACCCGTTCCAGAATATCATCTATATAGCTTCTCCACATAAGTATTAGATTCATCAAACACCCATTTTTCCTCCCACCACCCTAGGAAAAGGTTTGCGTGGTTAGGGGCACATGGTGTACCCAAAGATTTGCCCCTAATCGGATGTATCCATTTACCAGAAACTATTAAATAATTTTTGGTGAGTACAAACTCCAGTAATTTTGCCAAGAAGGTACTAAATTCATTCACTTTTCCCCCTCTCATCCCTAAGTAGTATTGTACAGCCTGAATACCCTTTGGCTTCGACATCCATACTTACAAGCCAAGTATTTTCATCGACATTTAGGTCTTCTAATTGTCTCAGAACATCAAATGTATCTTTTACATAAGAAGGAAGGCCAGTTACTAGATTTTTTAAGCTTATATTCTGTGATAAGTTGTCAATTCCAGAGACTATTGGACTCCCAGGAATTAGGGAGACTTTTTGTATGCACCTTCGAAAGTGCGTAAAAGGTAGGAATTGTTGGACTATAAGGTAAGAGAAAATCATGAGTTTGTTTATCACGCCCTTCATAAGGGCCTCATCCAAGATGTTCTTCAAAATTCTCTTATATTCTGAAATTGGATCTCTCTGTATTATCTCATAGGTGGATATATCTCTTAAAATTCTTTCGCACATTTTCTATATATAATTTGTCTAATTCCCCAGTTACTTGTTGGACAAAAACACTAATATTTGCATAGTCTTTTATTTGAGGAGTATCTCTCCTGTTTGTCTCCACATTTTCCCACAAAAGAGACATCAAGTCTTTTAAAGCATTAATGTCCTCTTTACCAATACCCAGATAAAGATACTCTTTTCCTCTTTTGTTTTTGTAGAATTTATGAAGTGCCAATTTTCTACCAAACAAGTTGACATCTTTAATATTGGTGAATAAATCTGGATAAAATGAAAGGCCCTTTTTCAAAACTAATTCATGAGAATCATTTAACACAAATGAAGACAAATGTATAATCTGTAAGCCATCCTCTGGTTCATCCATTTGTTGTGGAATCAGAAAAACTGATTCCTTCTTGTTCTGGCCATTGTTCTGGCCATTTGGGTGTATTTTCTCCCTCTTCTGGGTATGGCTCCCTGTCTATAAAAATCATCATATAGTTGTCATCAGTGTGGGTTTCAAAAGTTGTTGCTAACACTGCTGAAAGGCACTCCTTGCCAGCAACTGCGGACTTTAGGGCCACAAATGCGGACCCTCGCAAAGCTTGCATAAATGTCTTATGTTTTCTATTTTTGATCTCCTTTCTAAACTTCTCCAGATTCAAATTTCTGACTTTTTTCAAGATCAGTGTTTATAGTTTCCAGAATGTTTTGTTCAGTTTCAACTATTAGACTCAAATCAGTTGAACATTGAGATAATATACTGTATCTGTCCATTTTTTTAAGAGGTTTTCATTCATGAGATTAAAGGCTGGTGATATTCTTATATACTGTAATGTTAGTTTTTTTTTGTAGGTGTTTTGTTGGAGGGGCCTTTCCTGGCCCAGAAGGGTGAAGACCAGGACATCGGGGATCACCGCTGGAGGGACATTTTGGCCAGGTTAGTGGACTCATTGACCCTTTATTTTTTTACAGGTTGTAAGTTTTTTTTATTTTAATAGTGTTTATTATTTTATGTAGCGTTTATTATTGTATGTGCAAGTCTTTTTTTTATTTTCTGTAGTGTTTTTTTTTATTTTTATGTAATTAGCAGTTTTTTATTTCCTGTACTTAGTGTTTTTTTTCTTTTCTGTACTTAGTGGGTGATTAGGGATTTAATTGGGGGTTAGGGTAGTGTAGGGGTTATTAGGGGGTTAATAGGATAGGGTAAGGGTTATTAGGTGATTAATAGGATAGGATAGGGTAATGTAGGGGTTATTAGGGGCTTTATAGGATAGGGTAGTGTAGGAGTTATTAGGGGGTTAATAGGGTAGGATAGGGTAGAGGTTATTAGGGGGTTAACGTGATAGTATAGGGAAGTGTAGGGGTTATTAGGGAATTAATAGAGTAGGGTTTGTAGGATATGGGTTAATTAGGTACAGTTAGGGTTTACTGGGTACAGTTAGGGTTAATTAGGTACAGTTAGGGTTTATTGTGTACAGATAGGGGTAAATAGGACTGGATAGGGATAACTGGGTCTAGATAGGGTTAATTGGTTTGTGATAGAGTTAATTAGGTATGACGAGAATTATATAGGGTTAATTACTTAGAGGGGTGGTTAATTAGTGAGGGTGTTAATTAGCTAATCATAGGGTTAATTATTGTTAATTAGTTAGAGGGAGGTTAATAGAATGGAATAGGGTAGGAAAGAGTTAATAGTGTAATGTAATGCTTAGACTTGAGAGGACCTGGAGGACCCTCATGGTACTTATAATGTTCATGTAGGGGTTAATAGTGTCCTATAGGGGTCTATATAGATTCCCATTGGACTGATGGGGTTAATTATAGTCTTATGAGGATCTATATAGACCGCCATGAGCGATGGGATAATGATAGGTTCATTTTTAATTTAGCGTGGGTCCTTTAAGAACCTTTAATGTACTTTAAGGACCCACAGGGCGGGAATTTTGAAATTTAAATGCTGCGAAGGTCCCATTCGGGACCACCACAGCATGGGTTTATGTAGGGACACTGCAGGGGTACCGATGGGGACCCCCAGCATTGGGGGTTAATTTTATGTGCTAGGGTTACTTTTTGTACCCCTGCGGCAGGGGTTGACTATTTAACTGCTGCCGGAACCCCCGCAACAAAGGGTAATGTTGGGGGCCTGCAGGGGTTCCCGCAGGCTTTCGTCACGTCATGCTGGCGATTTATTTTACTATTGGCTCAGTCTACATCTGTAACTACGGGTTTGACTAATTGATCATGTTCACGGCCGCACATCCAATGTGCGCAAGAATGGTTTACGAGTTTGCGTCTCTGGCCCGTAGCTTGCAGCCCCTTCTAATTTAATAGCTCTGTAACGCAGCCGAATTTAAAACCGCAGCAGTTGCGGGGCTCACGCTGCCGATAAGGGGCTCAAATTTAATGGGTCTGTTAGAGATCTATTATTCCAAAATACTCATAGATCAAGAGCAATATCGTTTCTTGATGTATTCTTGTTAGTAACTGTTTTCCAATGAATACTCATATTAGATGTAAGCCATCCTAATCCTATACATTCTTTGTATCTTAGAGATTTATATTTCTTATTTTAGAAATATTTAAATACTCAATAGAGGGACAGTGGAGGTAAAATCCCCCTGCCTTCCTCTTCTGTGTGTCTCATATTACCCAATCCCTGTGTCTCTGCTCCTCACCTCTCTCTCTCCTCCCAGTGATGATGTCATCACGCTGAGCCTGCGAGGAGCTGCAGCAGCTGCTTGAATGGGTGAGTATGTTCCTCATTGAGTTTCTCTTCCTCCTCTGCCAGTCCCCCTCCTGCTTCTCCCCTCCATCAGTCTCCCCTCCTGCTTCTCCCCATCCTGTCAGTCTCCCCTCCTGCTTCTCCCCATCCTGTCAGTCTCCTCTCCTGCTTCTCCCTCCCCTCTGTCAGTCCCTCCTCCTGCTTCTCTCACTCCCTCTGTCAGATCCCCTCCTGTTCCTCTCTCCACTCTATCAGTCCCTCCTCCTGTTTATCTCCCCTCCTGTTTCTCCATCCCCTCTGTATGTCCCCCCTCCTGTTTCTCCCTCTGCTCTGTCAGTCCTCCCTCCTGCTTCTATCCCCCTCTCTCAGTCCCCCCTCCTGCTTCTCTCTCTCCTCTATCATTCCCCCTTCTGCTTCTCTCCCCCTCCTGCCCCCCCCCTCAGTCCTCCCTCCTGCTTCTATCCCCCTCTCTCTCAGTACTCCCTCCTGCTTCTCTCAATCCCTCTGTCAGTCGCCACTCCTGTTTCTCTCTCCCCTCTATCAGTCCCTCCTCCGGTTTATCTTCCCCCTTTGTCAGTCTCCCCTCCTGTTTCTCCCTCCCCTTTATCAGCCCCCTCCTGTTTCTCCCTCCCCTCTGTCAGCCCCCCTCCTGTTTCTCCCTCCCCTCTGTCAGTCCCCCCTCCTGTTTCTCCCTCCCCTCTGTCAGTCCCTCCTCTTGTTTCTCCCTTCCCTCTGTCAGTCACTCCTCTTGTTTCTCCCTCCCCTCTATCATTCCCCCTTCTGCTTCACTACCCCTCCTGCCCCCCCAGTCCTCCCTCCTGATTCTACCCCCCTCTCTCTCAGTACTCCCTCCTGCTTCTCTCACTCCCTCTGTCAGATCCCCTCCTGTGTCTCTCTCCCCTCTTTCAGTCCCTCATTGAGTTTCTCTCTTCCCTCTATCATTCCCCCTTCTGCTTCTTTCACCCCTCTATCATTCCCCCTTCTACTTATCTTCCCCCTCCTGTTTCTCTCTCCCATCTGTCAGTCCCTCCTCCTGTTTCTCTCTCCCCCTCCTACTTCTTTCCCTTTCCTGCTTCTCTCTCCCCCTCCTGTCTCTATCCCCCTCTCTCAGTACTCCCTTCTGCTTCTCTCCATCCCTCTGTCAGTCCCCCCTCCTGCTTCTATCTCCCCTCTATCATTCCCCCTCCTGCTTCTCTCCCCCTTCTGCCCCCCCCCTCAGTCCTCCCTCCTGATTCTACCCCCCTCTCTCTCAGTACTCCCTCCTGCTTCTCTCACTCCCTCTGTCAGATCCCCTCCTGTGTCTCTCTCACCTCTATCAGTCCCTCCTCTAGTTTCTCTCTTCCCTCTATCATTCCCCCTTCTGCTTCTTTCACGCCTCTATCATCCCCCTTCTACTTATCTTCCCCCTCCTGTTTCTCTCTCCCCTCTTTCAGTCCATCCTCCTGCTTCTCTCTCCCCTCTGTCAGTCCGTCTGTAACGGAACCCATCACTGTTTTACCCTGTTTTATGGTTATTTAATTCTTGGTTAAAATATGATCCTACTGTTATATTATATGTAAGTTGGTTGATGCTCTGCAGGATATTAGCTCAGAATATTACAGACACCTAGCATAATACATAATCCTATTAGGATCTCCTAGAGGCAGGAGAGCCCTATTGTGTAAAGTGTTCACATTGTGAAAGATGGAACAAAGAGAAGCATTATCTTATCAATGTCTGTTATTGAATCAAAGTAGCCGGCTAGTCCCTGGGAGGTGTGACCCACCTATTGTTCTCTTTATGTGTATTGTGCGGCCAAATATGGGGGATGTGTATTGCCTGTGGGAAGAGATGTGTATAAATATTTCTGCAATAACAAAATAAAGTCAGTATTAATTTGACTCCCAAATTGTGTGTCGTCCAATATGGGAGGTTGGGAATGGTGAGACTGTAGTGCTTCTGGGATATTTTACCGTATACCAGCGGAGATATTGGACTGCGTGTTCCAGCTCCGTTACATTTGGTGGCAAGTGGCGGAATTGTTCCCACGGTCAGAAGGACAGCTACAGGAGACACCATTCCGTGGAGTACAAATTGAGGGCAACGCTAGTATCCGTACAGCGCCCCTGGCTACAGCAGGATGGAACCGGCTAGTTTTCAGACAGCGTTCCATCATGAGGAGGAGGAGGCGGCCGCGGACTACAGGGATGCAGACAGAAAGGAACTCATGGTTACAGTACCTCTTATTACCCCACAGAATGAGTTTGGAAGAGAACTCCAAAGCAGACTGGCCTTTTTCCCAGGTACGCTTCCCATAAAAACCTTGGAATGGTTAATGACAGATGTCCACAAATTCATAATGGAAAAGCAGCGGGCACGGGAGCGGTCCATCTTGGGAGCTGCTAACCCACCTCCCACCATTAACCCCGCCCCAGCACTGCGTCCGGGTGGTGGGAACTACCAAACCCCTCCACGGTACATCAGGTGCCACACGTGTAACCAGCAGGGCCACATGCAGAGAGACTGTCCCAGAAACAGAAACCGCTCCACGTGGAATACTCCAACTAATTCCCCCCCCCAGCGGCAGTGTGTACCCCAGGGGGCCGAAGGTGTCGTCCTTCCCCCCCAGCGGCAGTGTGTACCCCAGGGAGCTGAAGGTGTCGTCCTTCCTCCCCAGCGGCAGTGTGTACCCCAGGGGGCAGAAGGTGTCGTCCTTCCTCCCCAGCGACAGTGTGTACCCCAGGGAGCTGAAGGTGTCGTCCTTCCTCCCCAGCGACAGTGTGTACCCCAGGGAGCTGGAGGTGTCGTCCTTCCTCCCCATCGGCAGTGTGTACCCCAGGGAGCTGAAGGTGTCGGCCTTCCCCCCCAGCGGCAGTGTGTACCCCAGGGAGCAGAAGGGGCCGTCCTTCCTCCCCAGCGGCAGTGTGAACCCCAGGGGGCAGAAGGTGTCGTCCTTTCCCCCCAGCGGCAGTGTGAACCCCAGGGGGCAGAAGGTGTCGTCCTTCCCCCTCAGCGGCAGTGTGAACCCCCGGGGGGCAGAAGGTGTCGTCCTTCCCCCCCAGCGGCAGTGTGTACCCCAGGGAGCAGAAGGTGTCGACCTTCCTCCACAGCGGCAGTGGGTACCCCAGGGGGCCAAAGGTGTCGTCCTTCCCCCCCAGCAGCAGTGTGAAACACAGGGGGCAGAAGGTGTCGTCCTTCCCCCCCAGCGACAGTGTACCCTAACCATGGGAGACACCAATCTCCCAGACGGCGCAGATGGGACCGTGGTCTCTGCGCCCACAGCTTGTCCAGATCCCCAACTACCGTCACTGGGACAACCGGAGGAGGGGGTAAGTACAAATTCCCCTCCCTAGCTAACTTCTAATGTGGCCCCAGGGTTAACAGAGGAAATGTTAACCCCCACTGACCCCCACGTTTCCCTGGCTACTGAGCCGGAATATGTCCCAAGTACCCCAGCAGAAGAGTTGACAGCGGGGCAGAGTGCAGTCGGCCTCTGCCCTCCCTTTGTCCCTTGTACAGAGCAGGATGTCCTGCAGGTTATACCAGCAGAAGAGCTGGCATCAGGGCAGAGTGCCGCTGGCCTCTGCCCCTCAAGTCCCCTCAGCGTGTTGCCCCATCACCCCAGCGAAATAACCAGGTGCCTGGTTAGATTTCCCCCCAAAGGGGAGATGTGTGACGAAGTGCCCTTCGCCACTTTGTCTTGGAGAGGACTGTTTGCCAGCCTCCTGCCCTGCGACTATGGCCCTGGGACATATTGCCCTTTGGAACCAGTGTTCGCCATACCAGAGTGTATGTCACTCATTCTGGCCCTTTACATACAGGGGGGTCATTCTGTACTTGCCCTGTGGGTGCGGTGATACCCCAGATAACTATGCCATGGAGCCCATTCATATAATGAAAGACTATAGGAAAGACTTTAGCTACCTGGCAATTGAACTGTGTGAAGAGGATCTGAGCGCTATTCGGTAGTTTTGTGCGCTCAGATCCCAGCTATCTAGGGATATGGGAAATGTGAGTAATTGTGAATTGCAGTAATGCTGATGGGTTGTCAAACTAGAGAATTGACCAACAAATACTTTTGTCCGGACATCCCCAGGCCGATCCGTTGGGATCAGACCGTGTATGCCGGCTTATGGTCACGGGGGAGGTATGTAACGGAACCCATCACTGTTTTACCCTGTTTTATGGTTATTTAATTCTTGGTTAAAATATGATCCTACTGTTATATTATATGTATGTTGGTTGATGCTCTGCAGGATATTAGCTCAGAATATTACAGACACCTAGCATAATACATAATCCTATTAGGGTCTCCTAGAGGCAGGAGAGCCCTATTGTGTAAAGTGTTCACATTGTGAAAGATGGAACAAAGAGAAGCATTATCTTATCAATGTCTGTTATTGAATCAAAGTAGCCGGCTAGTCCCTGGGAGGTGTGACCCCACCTATTGTTCTCTTTATGTGTATTGTGCGGCCAAATATGGGGGATGTGGATTGCCTGTGGGAAGAGATGGGTATAAATATTTCTGCAATAACAAAATAAAGTCAGTATTAATTTGACTCCCAAATTGTGTGTCGTCCAATATGGGAGGTTGGGAATGGTGAGACTGTAGTGCTTCTGGGATATTTTACCGTATACCAGCAGAGATATTGGACTGCGTGTTCCAGCTCCGTTACACCGTCCTCCTGCTTCTCTCTCCCCTCTATGAGTCCCCCCTCCTGCTTCTCTCTCTCCCTCTGTCAGTCCCTCCTCATGCTACTCTCCCCCCCCCCCATCAGTCCTCTCCTGCTTCTCTATCCCCTCTATCAGTCTTCTGTCTCTAAATCTCTCTACCTCATTCTCTCCCATTGTCACCCCCTGTCTCTCCACCACTGACTGTCTGTAATCCTCCACTGTCTCTTTCTTGTCCTTCCCTGTGTCTGTCTCCCTTTCCCCTCTATCAGCCCCCCTCCTGATTCTCTCTCCCCCCTCTATCAGTGCCCATTCCGGTCTCTCTTTCCCCTCTCTCAGCCCCCTCCCCTTTCTTCCTCCCCCCCACCTCATCCACCCCCTGTCTGTCTCTAACTTCCATCTTTCTCTCCCTACCCATCTCTTTACCCTCTTACTCTCCCTCTTTTTCTTACCCCCTCTTTCTTTCTCTTCATATTTGTCTCTTTTTCTCCCGTCTTCTGTCTGCTTTCCCTCTCCTGTGTGTCACTCTCTGGCCCCTTTTGTCAGTTCCATTCCTATCTCTCTCCCCTGTCCTTCATAACTGTCCTCTTCTCCTTCCCCCTTGTCTGCCTCTCTCTCTCCTTTCTTCTCTTAGCCTGCTATCTCCTTTGTGTCTCTCCTTCCTCTGTCTATTCCACCGCATCTCTCACAACTTTTACTCTTTCCTCCTCATCTGTACCTAACCCTCTCAATCTCCCCCTACCCGTCTTCCTCTGTTTTCCCCTCCCCTATCTCTCTTTAACCTTTTTTCCCTCGTCCGTTTCCCTCCTCCCTCTACTATCTGTCTTTCTCTCTCTCTCCTGTCTGGCTCTCCTCTGTTTCCCCCGTCTGTTTCAACCCTTTTGTTCTCTCCTTTTTGACTCTTGCCATCTGTATCTCTTCCATCTTTCTGTTTCTTTCTCTTTCTGTATCGCCCAGAATCTACCTTTTCCCAAACTTTCTCTTCTCTGTTTTGCACCTCTTACGCTTTTACTCTCCCCGTTCATCATAAACTCCCCCTCTGTCTCTCTTCTTTCCTGTCTTATGTCACCCTCATCATTATATCTTCCGTTAACCCTCTTGTTCTCCCATGTCTCTCACTCTGTCTTTTTTCACTCCTCTGTCTGTCTCTTTCAATCCTTTCCCCTCCCCATCTTCCTTATTTCTCCTTCTTCTCTTATTCCCCTTAGTCTCACTCTCTTATACTTCTTTCTTTGTCTCTTTCCCCTCCAGTCTCTTTCTTATGTTTCATCTCTTATTATCCACCTGTCATCCTTTCTCCCTCCTCCCTTTCTCCTTTTTGTTCTTAGTCTATTTATTTCACCCTCTCTCCCCTCTGTCAGCCCCCCCCTCCTGGTTCTCCCTCCCCTCTGTCAGTCCCTCCTCTTGTTTCTCCCTCCCCTCTGTCAGTCCCACCTCTTGTTTCTCCCTCCCCTCTATCATTCCCCATTCTGCTTCTCTCCCCCTCCTGCTCCCCCTGATCTCCATTTTCCCTCCTTTTCTTATTCACTTCTATTCTCCCTTACTCATCCTTCTGTTCCCTAGCTCTCTCCCACCGTTCTCTTTTCTACTGTATCACTTTCTTCTCTTTCTCTCTCCATCTTTTTGCATTATCCATTTGATCTTTTCTTTTGCCTCAATCCAAATTCCCCCCTCTCCTTTTCTTTCCTATACTATTTCTTTTCTTCCTCTCCTTCATCTGCTTTCCTTTCCTGCTTGTACTCTTTGGTTTCTCAATTTCCTTTTTTTCTTTTCTACCTCTCACCTTCTCTCTTCTGCCTCTCTCCCCTTTGCTTGCTCTTTTTCTCCCTAGATTTCACTTTTCTCTTTTCTCTCCCTCCATGTTTTTCCCTGTCTACTATTTTTTCTTTTCTCTTGTCCTGTTCTCCCTTTTTATTTGCTTCTCCCTTGTCATATCGTTATCTCTTCATCCATTTCTCTCTTTCTACTTTCCATGTATTTTCCTCTTTTTTCTCTCTATTTTTTCTGTCTCTTCTCCTCTCTCCGTCTAATCTTTCTTTTTTTCTACCTTTTCCCCTCTTTCTGTTGTGTCCTCTTACCTCACTTTCTTCTCCTCTACTCTTGTCTACCCACTCTCTACTCTCTTTCTATCTCTTCTTTACCCTCTCTTTACTCTCCTTCTCACTTGCTCTCTACTCTTCCTTGTCTTTCCATTACTTAGTCTTCCCTATCTTTACTCTTATCTTCTCTTTACTGTCATCTCCCTTTCCTTATACATAGAAATCTCAAGAAGTACCTCTCCTTATCTTAATATTGTCCCCTCTACAGATACTTGTAAGGGGGATGGCATCTGGTCTGCAGAGGTATCAGCATGTTATAGAAGAGGAGAAGACCCATGGAGTTGGCGAGGAGATAGCAGGTCAAAGCAACGGACGTCAGACAGGTGAACAATCGGGGGACCACTGAGAGGGAACTATGTTAGGTAAGACCAAGCAAGAAGAGTAAGGGATTACATGTTGTTTATATTTGCACATTTCAACAGCACACATTATAGACACCCCGCCATTTTTGTGGCAAGCAGCACCCCCCCCCCCCCCCAGATTTTTTGGGCCTAAATGTACCCCCCAGGTAAGACTCCCATGTTTGTCTGTTTGACCCTCTTCATATCAGATCTCTATGTACCCCCTCAGATCAGACCTCTCTTTCCCTCCTCTCCAGTGCAGCTGCAATGTGCTCGCATTAAAACACTATTAATGCCAACACTTGCCCTGCCCTGTCCTGCACTCCTCTCCTCTCCCCTGCTCTGCACTCCTCTCCTCTCCCCTGCTCTGCACTCCTCTCCTCTCCCCTGCTCTGCACTCCCCTCCTCTACCCTGCTCTGCACTCCCCTCCTCTCGCTTGCTCTGCACACCCTCCTCTGCACTCCCCTCCTCTGCACTCCCCTCCTCTCCCCTCCTCTGCACTCCCCTCCTCTCCCCTGCACTCCCCTCCTCTCCCCTGCACTCCTCTCCCCTGCACTCCCCTCCTCTGCACTCCCCTCCTCTGCACTCCCCTCGTCTGCACTCCCCTCGTCTGCACTCCCCTCGTCTGCACTCCCCTCCTCTGCACTCCCCTCCTCTGCACTCCTCTCCTCGGCACTCCTCTCCCCTGCACTCCTCTCCCCTCCCCTGCACTCCTCTCCTCTATACTCCTCTCCCCTGCACTCCTCTCCTCTCCCCTGCACTCCTCTCCTCTCCCCTGCACTCCTCTCCTCTGCAGTTTATTTAAAACTGCTCTAAGTAAAACTAAATTGTAATGTAAACCATGAGATCTGTTTCTGACTGTAAATTCTGTTCATATATAAATTGCCTGTCAACAATGACGGGATGAGCGCCTTTGCCGCTCATTGCCAGCCTTTCACCCTATGTACTTTATAGGCGTTGTGCTTGAGTGTTACTGGCTTGCGTTAAGTGTTACTGCTTAGGGCTCGTTTTTACTTCGTACGGGCTAGTTTTACATCCTTCGGCCTCGTTTTCGTTGTGGCAAATGTGGCTCAAATTAACTTGCAACCTCACTCACAGGCTCCCTGCCTCTCACACTGTGCTGTGTGTGAGTGTGTAACTTAATTTGAGGCATATTTGTTGTTATTAAGTCCTGCGTGCCTCAACAGCTGGACTCGCTTCATGAGGCTTGCAGTTGCAGCGAGGGCCGCAAGCGTTACCAACATCGCAAACGTTACGAACAGTCCCGCAGATCCACAATTATATATGTGGTTGCATTTTGCCTTGCTTCAACACATTGTGACTTACTGGAGCCTGTTTGAGTGCTTCTCTTTATCTATCAGTGGAGGAGAGGAGCAAGAATGTAGATTTGTTAATTAATCTGATCTTCTAGAATTTGATACATACCCCCTTCCCATGCAAAAAAACAGTAAGCTTTAATAAAAAAAAGTGCAGAATACACAAGTAAAGTATGTCTTTACCGTATGAAAATACAATAAAACCAGGATAAATACTCACAAAACTGTGTGAAAAAACAACCGTATTACACAAACAGAGCTTGGATCTATCACGTTTTAAATTCACCAGCACTGACAGCTGCGGTACAAACAAGTGGCCACTAGATGGCAGATATTTTGCAGCGCTGACAATATTTCACTCAAATTGTAGATTACCTTAACCCTTAAATTAACCGTGACCGTAAATCTAAAAGTTTACCTAACCCTAACTCTATGCTACCAGCACTAAAATTCGACAGCACCATCTAGCGGTTGGTGGGCAGCACTGCTGCTTCCACTGCCCGCAAATTTTTGGCGAATTTCAAAAGGGAAAGTACCCAGAGCTCTATGGTCACCGAAGCGTCTTGTAGTCCCACCGCCACATGGAGTCACTGTGATCTATGGTTTAGATGGAGGTTATTTGAAATTGAATTTTAATTGACTAGATACCCTTAAGTGACTTTAATTTAACCATAAATATAATGTTAAATGTGCAGTGACAGGTTTCCTTCATAAAATCTCACATAATTGAGATGAAACACATGAAAATTGTTGGGCTATTTGGTGCCCTATGAAAGCAGGCCCCTTAGCAAAAAAAATTGGTGCAAACTTATTATATATAATATATATTATTACATTTTATTTATATATATATATATATATATATATATATATATATATTTTTTTTTTATATATTTTTTATTTACAAATGCCCCTGGCAGGCACCTTTCCTGGTCTAACTACCTTGAACCCCACTTTCCCCTCATCCCTCTCTTCCTTCTCTCCCCATCGCTCGCTCCCCTTCCCTCTCCTCCTTTGCTGCCCTCTTCCCTTGCTCCCCATCCCTCACTCCCCGATGCCTCTCCCTCCTCACCTTACTATCCTTCTTCCCCTCCATCCCTCACTCCCCATTCCTCCCCCCCTCGCCCATCCTTCTCCACCCACACTCCCTTCATCCCTTGCTCCCAATCCCTCTCCCCCTTACTACACACACGCTATTTGTTTCAGGATTTTCTATTGTCAAAGCCAGTGTTGTTACAAACATTTTGTTTAATAAAGTTTTACAATGTGCACACGTACAGAAATGTGCTCTCTGTAATTCCATTTTCAGACTAGGTATTGGTTGAGGGAATTTGGCCATTTACAATGTTTATTAGAGAATAACCCAATGTGTGTTTAGACGGTGGGACGGGACTTTGCTCTGTAGGGCAGTAGACTGTTTTGGCTGCGTCTGCGTGCAGAGGTTTTAGCTTTATCTTTAGCAGCGATGTATTCAGGGTTAGTTCATTGGGGTAAATTACTAACCATGCTGCAATTTTCCTTAAATAGCTCTCTGTTGAAATTGAGCCAAATGAAGTGAAACTGAAAGCTGTAGTAGGAATTTCCCAGGATGTCGCAATAAGGAAGGAAATGAGGAGGAGTCTGGTAAGTAGAGAGTGTAACTGAGCTGTGCAAGGAGACAGCTTGTGTGAGACAAGGGAGAAGAGAGGTAGCAGAGAGCCCAGCACTCACCGCGAGAGAGGGCCCAGCGTTCACCGCCAGAGAGGGCCCAGCGTTCACCGCCAGAGAGGGCCCAGCGTTCACCGCCAGAGAGGGCCCAGCGTTCACCGCCAGAGAGGGCCCAGCGTTCACCGCCAGAGAGGGCCCAGCGCTCACCGCCAGAGAGGGCCCAGCGCTCACCGCCAGAGAGGGCCCAGCGCTCACCGCCAGAGAGGGCCCAGCGCTCACCGCCAGAGAGGGCCCATCGCTCACCGCCAGAGAGGGCCCATCGCTCACCGCCAGAGAGGGCCCATCGCTCACCGCCAGAGAGGGCCCATCGCTCACCGCCAGAGAGGGCCCATCGCTCACCGCCAGAGAGGGCCCATCGCTCACCGCCAGAGAGGGCCCATCGCTCACCGCCAGAGAGGGCCCATCGCTCACCGCCAGAGAGGGCCCATCGCTCACCGCCAGAGAGGGCCCATCGCTCACCGCCAGAGAGGGCCCATCGCTCACCGCCAGAGAGGGCCCATCGCTCACCGCCAGAGAGGGCCCATCGCTCACCGCCAGAGAGGGCCCAGCGCTCACCGCCAGAGATACCAGCATTCACATCCAGGTAAGTGGGGCCTCCACCTACTGGTTACCTGACACAGACATATATCTAGTATTCCCAAGTGAGAGAGAAGTTCTGATAGGACCTGGGAGTGTGTTTGTTAAAGGGACATGGCTCCTGGGTGTTATTAGGTATATAATACTCGGTGTATCTATTTACTGACACGTACTATATTGTATTAAGAAGTGACTATAAGCTCTGTTTTAGCGCCTAAAATCACGCAAATAGTCCCTGTATGGGTCTGCCAACTGCAGCATCTACAGACAGACTGTGTACGGTTGCATGTGCAGTGTATTGTCCTAACCTATAAGGGGCCACATCTCCGCAGCATGTTGACCTCATTAGTTAGTATGACCCAGAGACACACCTAGTACTATTGAGTCTGTGTCTGCATATGCTGCATCTTAATAAAATAAAGTACATTAAAAGTAGAAAGATACAGATTTATTACAACCTAGTAAAATACAGGAACTTTCCACATCATTTTAACTTTATTACATATATAACCACAGGCATAGTAAATTACTAGAACGCATTTATTTAAATAAGCGTACGCACCTACTCTTTTTACAAACAACCTATTGCACTTGACTTGAAGGTTTCTGCTTTGCAGCTCCAAGTCCTTACAAGGATCTCCAGCCTTTTTATTTTACCCATAGATAATGATCCAGCATCCAGGCTACTCATTCTTGTGATTATATGTGTGCTTTGTATTGGCTTCTATTCTAAATAACAAAAAACAAGGCTGCAAAAATGATAAATCCCGTGAACCATGGCGGTAATGCACAGTGCTGGCCGCGCTGCTGCTTGCACCACTCTTACTATGTATAACCTGTTATCTGCTACTTCCCTAAGAACAAAGTCAGAGGTGCGCAGTGGCGCAAGAGCACACAGCAGCATGGCGGGCAGATAAGAGGAATGGTCCGTCAATATTTATTCACATTTGTATATCAGTTTTATTAAAGGAAAGGAGACACAGGGGAGGTGAAGGGAGAGCGGGGAAAGGAGACAAAGGAGAGCGGGGAAAGGAGACAAAGGAGAGCGGGGAAAGGAGACAAAGGAGAGCGGGGAAAGGAGACAAAGGAGAGCGGGGAAAGGAGACAAAGGAGAGCGGGGAGAGGAAACACGGGAGGGAGTGCGGGGAAAGGAGACACAGGAGAGGGGGAAAGGAGACACAGGGGAGGGACAGATGGGTAAAAGACACAAGGCGGGTTGGCCAAGGCCAGCAATGAGCGGCAAAGCCACTCGTTGGGGCAAAGCCACTCATTATCTGCCCACCATGCTACTGTTTGCTCATCGCAGGGCTCATGATGAGCACCGTGAGCGGGAGAGGTTTGTAATGGGCGCCAAAGGCGCTCATTGCAAACCCTTCGATGAGCTCCAAAGGCGTTCATCGTGGGGCTCGCAATGAAGGGCGAAGGTGATCATTGCAAAGCAGGAAAGTTGAAGTACACAGGGGAAGAGGCTTGCGATGAGCACCAAAGGTGCTCAGAGGAGCAAAAGCCTCACATTGTGTGGTAAACAGCATTGCCAGCCTTACAATTTTATTCCCGTCAGTTTTGACGGGCAATTTCCTAGTTACATATATAACCACAGACATAATAAATCACTAGAATTTGTCTTTTTAAAGGTATATCTAAGTTCCCCTTCTTCTAATCTAACACCTGCTTTTTATTTTAGACACACACACACATTACATGGAGTCCTTCTATACACACAGATCACATATATAGTTGTCATCAGTGCGGGTTGTCAAAAGTTGTTGCTAACGCTGCGGCCCTCGCAAAGCGAGGGCTGCAGTAGCTGGCAAGGAGAGCCAAAGGCGCTCCTTGCCAGTGACTGCGGACTTTAGGCCCGCAAATGCGGACCCTCGCAAAGCTCCCATCGCGACCGCAACATTTTACGGACTTAGCATCCGCAAATACGAGCCGCGGCACTTCAGAAAAAAAATATTACTACCTCGCAAAAATACGACATTAGCGGCCAAAACCAGCGCACATGAAAACACTAAAACCACAAAAAATACACACAACAAACACATAAAAAGCAAGGGCGGGGTACCCAGCACCTCTAAAAGTTTAGACACCCGAAAATCCCCTAAGCGAGAGAAAGCAAAGCGAGGGGCCGCATTTGCGGAGGTTAAGGCTCTACAGCGCCTCACAACCGGTTACAAACCACCACACAAGCGGGACTTGCAAAAAAAAACATAGTCACGCAGTGACTAACTACGGACTTGCACAAAAACAATTAGGACCCGCGGGACTTAGAAAAAATCCATTACGGACTCGCAAAAATACCACCTAACGGACAACCCGTGCACAGCACCAAACATTAAAAAAAACAAAAATATACCCAAAAATAAAATAAAAACATTACCCATACCAAGGGGGGACACCCAGGACCTCTGCAACATAGCTTAAACTTTGATTTCAGTCAAATTTACAACGTTTAGCCACTCAAAAATCTCCTAAGCAAGAAAAAATGGCAGCCGACAAAAATGAGGCTACGCGACCCCTAAAACCGCTAAATAACACAAAGCAAATATGGCTTTTACAAAAACCTGTACGACCTACAACATACACTATTAGCAGGGACGCTTCATCATACAAACCCGCGTACCACATACACATTCGCCACCATTTTACAACACTAACTTACAGAATGCGGAAGTACCCAGCTACCCTAACAGCTTCCCCTTGTGCACACAGCCTATTTACACTACACACTGCACACATTGCTGACACTTACACCTCAGCTACACAACAATACAAACCGACATTGTATGCTGCAGGATCATCAAAACAGATTGTCAGCTCTTCAACACTATGCTTCCTACATGTATTACTTACAAATAGGTACATTATATTCATTTATTAATTTATTATTTTTTAATTAGCACACAAAAATACATATACACAAAAAAAAAACACTGTTGCAATAAACACAAAAGACATTCACTGCGTGCCTCACAACGAGCGCCAACGCTGCTCATAGCACACAAAGCCTTGCAATAAGAAAAAAAAAACAGATCAGCGCCTACCAAACTATAACAGCAAAAGCGCCTATCAGAAAAAAAAACAGCCTCGCGATAAGCGCCAAAGGCGCTCAACGCGAGGCTCACAGTGAGCGCCGAAAGATCTCGGAACCCCCACAAAAAATTATGTATGTTCCAGAAACACTACATTTGGATATGGATTTTACCATGCTACCTTCAAGCCAACAGCAGCACTATACAGAGATCTACATTGCAGTGCCTGGCTCCTCCTGCTTCCATGTGTAGGGGACTACAGATCCCATGATTCCTTCCTGAACAAACTGCTATCACAGATTATATGTATATATACAGATACAATGTATTAGCTGCCTGTGATTGGCCAAAACGAATTATGAATGTAATGCTAATTTTAGCTTGGATAAGCAGGGATGATAACTATGAAAATCAACTGCTTGCAAACTAAAGAGATTTAGCAAACTTTGGGGTAAATATAATAATGTTGGGATTTTTCCATGTAAAAACAAGTTTTTGCATACACTGCTGATTCTCCTTCATAATCCATGACACTTAAATATGCCTTTAAGCGTAATCACCTACTCCCATTACAAACAAATATAAAATAAAATATATTAATCACATATATAGTTGTGAGCGTACGAGTTGTTGCTAACGCTGCGGGCTCACGCAGCGAGCCGAGGCCCTCGCGAAGCGAGGGCACTGCCCGAGGGTCTCAGTTGCTGGCATGGAGCGCCGAAGGCGCTCCTTGCCAGCAACTGCGACCCTCGCAAACTTCACGTCGCAACCCAAACAGTACGACACACACATTACGACACTCGCAAACAACATACGACACACGTTCACACACATTACGGACTCGCAACACTCGGACGCAACTCGCGAACATTACAAAATGTAAAACACAATACATACACACACCACATACATAAAAAACTTACCTACACCAAGAGGGAGCACCCAGCACCTCAAAAATACAACTTACACCTCGATTTTACTTCAAATAAAACAGTTTAGAGACTAAAAAAAAAACGAAGCGAGAGAAAAAATGGCCGCCGAACAAAACGAAAACGAGGCTACAGCACTCTAAACTCGCAAAACACCACAAGAAACTCGCAAAACACCACAAAACACCTACGGATATTCCGATACAAACGTATAACACACATTACTCGCCATTTGACGCCAATGCGGAAGTACACGACAACGGTTTGGGCTCGCGCACGCACAGTGTTACACTGCACACATTCAGCACGCTTACACAGCAGCTCCACACCACTAATGCTGCAGCAACATCAAAACACATTCACAGCTCTTCCACACAATGCTTTAAAATAGGTAAAGTATATTCATTTATTAATGTATTATATATTTCATTATTACACACTAAACAGCATTAGCTACCTTACAATTTCATTGCCGTCATTTTTTGACGGGCAATTCGCTAGTAAATATATAAAGGACATAAAAGTTAATATTAATACAGAAGTGTCCATAGTGTTGTGTAGTCTATGACTGCAGATTATTAGCCCTATTACATTCGGGCTACATGTTAAAAAGTAGCCCTTAACTCCCAATTTACATGTTACGGGTATTAAATTAGCCCTGTAACATTGCCCACAGCGAACTTTGCGTATTAATACTCAAGGCGGCCGAGAATAGGCTACATGCTGAGCAACGTTGAACTTTGCGCACCCTTATCCTTTGATCTGATGAGCCCGTAACCACTACTTGGTCAATTCTGCTATTAAATTGCAACGTGGTCACTCGAGAGCAAGCCTGTAACACGCAAATAGAGCCCAAAGGCCAACGTGGGGTCGATAGCACCCGCAAGGGGGGTAAAGTACAATACTTGTAATGCAAATAAAAACACGCTACTGTACATTTATTATAAGGGAAAGTGATGTTAGGTCTTAGAATTATTAGCACAACATTCTCAAGCGTGCACATCGTCCCTGAAAAATACTTTATTTCCATGTTAAAAATTGCGGACATTGCAAAGCCAAAGGCGCTTATCGCAAGGCCCGTAGGACTTGGGCTGCAATAAGCACCAAAGACACTCATTGCAGGACTTGCGATGAGCGCTGCAGGACTTTAAAAACAGCCTAGACATGAGCACAGAGGGCGCTCATGTCGATGGCTGTGATCACCGCAGAAACCCGTAGCACGTTTAGGATGCTCGCAAGGCACGCAGTTTATGATTTTAATGGCAAAAAAAATTTAACCGGGTAACTCAAAAGACCACCAAATAATAATAAAAAAAATATTTCAGAGAGTGGGGAGAGGTTCGCAATGAGCGGCGTAGCGGCTCATTGCTGGGCTTGCGATGAGTGCCGAAGTGCACTTTCACGTTTTATTTAGAAGAAAATTTGTTCACAAAATCAATATAAAATTGAACAGAAGTATCTTAAATATGTTTCTGTATCAACATATTCAAATATATGCAGATTATATATATATATATAATATATATATATATAATCTTTTTTTCAATTCTATTAAAGTATTATTAGTGATGATGTGTAAATTAATGCTATATGATGTAACTGCACATACAGCTCTAGAGGCAAATGACTAGATGGTAAACGTATGACATCATCGCCAGTGACTTCACCTGAAGCCATTGGGCGGTGCCTAGTGCGCGTTTTGCGTTCACTTTATCGGAGGTGATCCTCAGGAAGTAATTTAAAAAGAAGAGTCTCAGTTGATCCTTTGTTTAGGATCATATATGGTTTTTACTATATCAATCCATAGATTTTGTTTAGATGTAAAGATAGAGTTGATGTTTGGTACATGATTGGATTCATTTATAAATGACTGTAAATGCTTATGATTATTTTCAATCTTAGTATTGACAAATGTGTTAAGTGTGTTTTTGTTTTATATTTAAAAATGTCATAGTATGACATTTTTTTATTTTATTTCATCAATAAGTTTTACGTTTACACATATATATATAATTAGCTTGGATTTTGGAATTCTCACAAAGGGGAATTTAAGAGGTATCTGTGTGCTACAAAGGTGCGTGTCTTTCTTTTGTAGCTGGTTAATTAGACCAAACTGCAAGCAGCTGCAGAAAAGAGTGCTGCCTCTTTAAATTGTGCATTCGCACATGTATGTACACATGCATAATGGTACCGGACCAGTGATCAGACACCTGAATGCAAGGTAAGTGGGCCAGGGGTCCTAGAAGGATCCATGAGAGGACAACCTTGCCTAGTTCCTTGTTTTGATTTGAGTGAATAGTAAATCCATTAGTTATTGAACATTCTTTGGGTGAGGCTAATACTAGACAGTTTAATACTAGACGACTTAATGACCTCATTACTGTTCAACAAAATAAACACAGAACTCAAGTTGCCCTTTCAGGAATTGGCAACACTGAGAGAACTGATTTACTGTGGACATACGGATTAGCAGCCTTATTAAATTGCGATTCGGACAATTGAATAGGGCTCTATATAAGCACACAGCATATTTTTTGTAACAGAAGTTTTTAGTTAGTGATATTCTATCCAACAGCAAGGTCTTCACTAACTAAAAACTTCTTTAAAAAATATGCTCTTTGCTTATATAGAGCCCTATTCAATTGGCCGAATCGCAATTTAATAAGGCTGTAGGTCTATAATCCTCATTAAACTGCACAAGCGATCGACCCAATTAGAGTAGATTAATTACTGCCTTTTAATATAATCACATTTTTGTTATACTTTTTTTAAGACCCTAGATTAGGAGTATGAGGGAGAGGTGGCCATGTTTTGTGGGTCTTTGTTGGTTTATTCAATAATTAAGCTCTTTCTTTCGAGAAACTTTTCTAAGAATTGTTTATTTAAACTGTTATTACAACACTTAAACAAGCTCTCTATTCTTGGAGTTTGTGTTTAATAGCACGTTTCAGTTCCTCATGGATGGGTTGTAATTTCCTGTTTTTAAGCTGAGTTGGGAAATAGCATGCAATACAATTTTTTTTATTTTTTTAAGCAAAGCACCCACTTCACACAAAATCACTACAGTACTGTAATTTGCAAGTGACACAAGGGCGCTAAAATAGGTTGCCGTCTGATTGGGTTAATATGCCCAAAGAACTAACCTACTTTGGGTAGTTCGTTCTTGGATTGATCGCCTCTGATTTTGTTTTTACTTATGCAAATGATCCTTGGGACTTAGACTCCCTATGGGTTAGAGGGGGCTCCAGACATGGACTCCTTGTTTGATGTGTATTAGGGAGTTAAGCTGCACTATACTATGGTGGCCCAACGAAGGCCGAAACATAGGTCTAGGGTTTGGTGTTTCTCCTGCTCAGGGTAGAATTGCTTGGGATTTCGGTGCTGGATCTCTCTACTGAGTGAGACCAGACTGATAAACTAGGATAAAAGAGGCTCCTCTCAGAGTGGGGGACCAGACCTATTAAACTAACCTACTTATGATTGATTGTTTGTTCCCTGATTGGGCACCTCTGGGTTTGTTTTTACATGTGGCAGCCATGGAGGTAGACTGTAAAGAGGAGGCCTGTGGGGAGTCTGGGAGGGAGAGGAGGTGATTGCAGCTCTCTCATGCACACACTGATCATCTCCTCCCAACTGGACGCCATGGTTTTTGCACCCACTTACTAGGTTGGTAAAGTGGGTGATTTTGTTAAAAATAAATTATATAAAATATGTTTAAACTTCATTGAAACTAACAGGAAGTGCAGATAGCATAGAATAGTCTGCTGATCTCATTGGCTGACAGGACAAGAGCAGTAAAATATCTGAATAAGTTTTTGTGCTCTGAGATCTTTATTTGAAAAAATAAATCATACAGTGACACATGAAATACCCTCTTTGTTTTACAACAAAGAAAACCAATCTTTCCATGTCCCTTTAACAAGCATAAACAACTGGCTATACAGATATCACTATTGTTCAAGGAGTTGCATGCCCTTCTCATTATTAATTAAATGCAGTTCACGATGTCCACAGTTGGACGGTCCATTTCTTATTCACGCCGTTGACTTACTAATTTCCAGTTTGTAAGAATCCTTAAAATATTAGTTCTCTTGGATTGTAACGTGATCATTATTGGTCTCCTTCCATTTGGATTAGGGCAGCTATGAAAGCTGCTAGGCTCGAGCTTCCTTAGGAGGTAAACCAAATGAATTGGTAAGTGGCAGTCTAAGCACTTCTGTTCACCCTCACAAGCTGGCTGATGTTTAACATATCTATGTAATGTTTCAGGCGGCCGTAAACAAATATTTGTTTTTGTATATTCCTTCATTTACTGGGCACACCATCTAGCAGTTGAGAGTCTGTTATGGATACAACTTGGGTGGATCCTGCCTTCTAGGAAGTCCGATGGCTGGGCACCAGGGGCCTCAGATGGAAGGAGGTCTTAGTAACAGTTCTCGAATACATAACCCATGTTAGTTAGCCCACTCGCCTTCTAATTTTATATAGGAGGGAATGACATAGGGCTCGAACCAATTAAAAATCTTTTGAAATGGATGCAGGATGACAAAATCAATGTCTGGCAGCGGAAATTGTTTGGTCTGAGATGGTTAAGTGTCTGCAGGGATTCCTTTCAAACTGGAATTTGTAGGAAGAAGGTTAATCGTATCCATCGGCCACTCTGTTTTTAGTCCATTGACAATTATTGTATGTTTTTGAGAGACCGTGTTCACCTGGATAATGAGGGTGTAACGGATCTACTGGCACCCCGACCGGGTACCTCCGTTGATGGATGCGTCCTAGCTTGCGTCGAGGCCTACAAGCACTGCACCGGACACCAAAACCACCACAGACTCCAAGGATAGTACGACAGGAACAAGCGTTTAGTAGTTACAGCTCAAGGGAGTATGCAAAAGCATAGCAATCCCCAGTATATCGCGATCCCCTCAATAACGAGATGAGACTACGTTTTGAAGGGTCAAGTAGAACTATATTTTAATGACAGAGAATCTCCTTTTATGCAATGTTGCCCTCTGAAGGGCTACACCCACATAATTATCACAACAGCCAATTATCTACATGGTTCAACCCCCACGTCTCCTCCCCTCAGATAACAGGTAACACAATTAAAACAGACACAATTTTAACCACATTCTGGATGTACCCCAAATACAGGGGGTACACCTTTAAGTCCCGCACCATTCAATATCTCTCACCCAGGGGAACAACATATACAAAAATGGCATGAATCAGACCAGGGGTTCAAAAGTTAGTAAAAGTATGTTTTTACACATAACACACAGACATTGCACATATCCCCCACACAATACACATATAGGACAATAGGTGAGTCACACCTCCCTGGCAACTTGGATACAATCAGACATTAATTAGATCAGCCCTCTTTGTTCTTATCTGAGAATGAAAACAGTTTATACAATCGACTTTTCTTATCTGTAACAGGATTATCTATTAGCCTAGTCACTTTGATATTCTGAGCCAATATACTCTGTAGAACATAAAACAACATTTCTACAGTACAGCAATGTGATCATATTTTAACCAAGAATTAAATAATCATAAAACAGGGTAAAACAGTGATGGGTTCCGTTACAGCTGGGGTCTGAGCGCATAAAACTACCGAATAGCGCTCAGATCCTTTTCACACAGTTCAATTGCCATGGAGCTAAAGTCTTTCCCATAGTCTTTCATTATATGAATGGGCTCCATGGCATAGCTTTCTGTGGTATCATGGTTCACACAGGGCAAGTACCGAATGACCCCCCTGTATGTAAAGGGCCAGAATGAGTGACATACACTCTGGTATGGCCGAATACTGTGTTTACAGGGCAACATGTACCAGGGCCATAGTCGCAGGGCAGGAGGCTGGCCAACAGTCCTCTCCAAGCCAAAGTGGCGAAGGGCACTTCGTCACAGAGGGCCTTGGCATAAATTTGATGGATAGAATATCCCGGAGTTAAGATTCTGGCGTGCAAAGTGTAGACATGGCGTGAGCACTTATGGTGGGTGTTTTTTGCTTTGTCAGATGGAGGTTAGAAACCTCATGCTTTGAATGTTGGTGCAACAAGTATGGTAGAACAACCAACCTTACCTCATGGTTTGAGCATGGGATGGCTTCTCTTGGGGTTTGGCTGTTTAGCTCATAGATGATAGCAAAGTATGCTTCATACCAGAATTTATGGTTATTATTTTTGTTTTGGTTTAATAAAGTGACAGCTACGCCTCCACCCCATAAACCCGAGAATTGTGTTATGTCTGGTTAATGTGTAGTAGTATGGAAGGGAGGACCAACTATATTCAACAGTGGTTGGGTCAGCTGATGGAGCAGCATGGACATGAGGGACTGTAACTTTTCCGGAGCACACAGAGGATTAATTTGAGGGGGCTGGGCTCATCCTCATAAAAATTAGTCTAACAGATTATTTGGAATTTCTGATTAAGGGACATTGAAAGTTGAATTAATTCCTCTCTTCCTTCATAAGCTTCTTATCCACCCCTTCCTCTCTAAACCTCAGTTCATTTTAGGCCTGCATTTGGGAAGGAACTCCTCCTTGTCTCCTGGCTTTCTCCAAGCTTCACACTGCAAAGCATTATCCTTGTCAGGACCCAAGGTAACCGCTTTTCAGCCTTCACTTCACATTTTACTGCACTTTGGGGCATATCTACTAAGCCCAGACGTTGTCAGCACCCAAAGTAAATGATGATTTCCTTGGTTGGAGGGCCTCTGCGCCAAAGTCCAGGTCCATGTCCCAGGTATCACTTTTACCATATCTCGAAATTTTGCCCCTCAGTTCAGGCAATGACCAGAGAATTATCTTGGCAGAGTTCTACTAATCTCTGATTTGCTTCATATTGTAATCCAAGGACAAAGTTTCCAGTTATTCCAGGTGTCTTTTAGTTCCATACTTTAGCATTCCAATCTCCAATGGTGTCAGTAATATCTTGTCTTCATGTTATATCTATGAGCTGTTGAATATCCTCGTAGAACTGAACAACTTCAGCATCCATGGTTGTAGCATAGACCTGCAGGACTGATGTTAAATGGCTCATTCTGTCATTGATGGGGTTGTAACGGAGCACGGATTCAGCCATGATTTATAATGAAGGCAACTTAATTTTTCCTGCTGAATTCTTGATCCCAGTAGAAGCTTTGGTGGTTGTCTGATATGGCATGTCCCATTCCGATCCATTAGAGTCCACCAATTCTCAGAATATAAATGTTTAATCTTGTAATCTCATGGTTGAGCACGTCCAGTTTGTCTTGGTTCATGGTTCTAACATTCCAGCTTCCTATTCTGAATTGGTCTTTGCAGCATTAGACTTTCCTTTCCCCTCCAGACAAATCTGCAGCTTGGGTGTCCTCTCGACATTGGCCCAACCACTTTCATTGACTAGTGTTACTCGCCCCCTGTTCTTACCCAGTTATGTGGTAGGCACATTCTGACTTTAGGGGCTCATCTTCTAGTACCATATTGTTATGTATTTGGCTGTGCTTATCCATAAAGTGATCTTTGCAAAGATACTGGATTGGGTTGCTATTTCCTGCTTCATTGGACTGTAATTTGTCAAACTATATATTTCTGGAGATATACACCAGTATCTGTTTGTAGTACAGAATGCTTGATTAATGTAGGAGACCCAACTGCATAATAACACAAGTAGATGATGGGTAGGACTAGTCTTTTTCATAAAGATGTAACATTAGAAGGCAAGACACATTTACAGGGTATTTCAGTGCAGAAAAAACTATAACGTTTTTTTGCACATTAGGAAGTAGCTGAACAGCTTCAAAACCCAGCCTTTCCGTCAATATTAATTAGAATGAATGAAACTGTACCCTGTGTATAGATAATGAGAGCACTGTGTCCCTTTGTAATATTTATATATGGCCAGTTGATGATACTTTAAAGTCTTTCTGTTTTAGATGGAGGTTCTGGAGGTGTTGGACAAGGTATTTTCCATTGCTGAAGTCATCTACAACCTGGTTGAGCAGGCCAGTTCAAACAAGACACAATGTGGTCGCCTGAAGAAACGGATAGAAATGTTAGTCTTATCTGTTGAGTTACTGAAGTCGCAGCCAGGCAAGTCAAAGCCTCTCAAGAAAGTCGGGACAGAGCTAAATCTGTCACTGGAAAACGCACACTCTTGGGTCAAGAAATACTCCAATCAGGGTTGGTGGAAACAACTGATAAAGGCTAATAAAATTAGGGAGGAGTTCGACCTTATCAACGATCGCCTCACAGATCATGCAGAAGCCCTCTCATTACTAATGACAGTACAGAATCGAGGAGAATTCCTCAAATTCTTTAATGAAAAAAAATGGAAGAAACAAAACCAGGAAGCTTTGCAAAAGGACTTTGAGGATTTGAAGGAAAGCTTAACATGTAAGTATATTTCTGGTGTTTTACAAAGTGTTTCATGAAACTGTATGGATTTGGGATTTGTGTACTGAAGCTCTAGAGTGCGGTGAAAGACTCTAAAGCTTGTGCTTTTCTCCATTACAGCTGAGATGACACCAGTGGCCAACAAAGTAGATCAAATGAATAAAGACGTGCAAGATCTGATCAGCCAAGTCAAAGCACTAAGTTTTTCCTGTAAGTTACTGTATCTAGCTGGCACAAGCACTCTAATAAAAAGTAAACACCAAGAGCCTCATTCAATTGAGATTTGGTCAATTGAATTGGGCTCTAAATAAGCACATAGCATATTTTTTTAAATAAGTTTTTAGTTAGTGAAAAACTTGCTTTTGAATAGATGTTTATTAACTAAAAACTTCTTTAAAAAAAATATGTTGTGTGCTTATTTAGAGCGCTATTCAATTGGCCAAATCGCAATTGAATGAGGGCCCAAGTGTAGATTTCAAGTTGAAGATCAAAAAGCTTGAGTCTGATGGGTGGGATGTGTCACATATATCACATGTATTGATATTACTGATCATAGGGCTCCGAACTCCTTGGGATCCCACGGAAATCCGAAGTACAGATCTGAACCGAGGAGATCTGATGATGGAGAGACCAGGCCACTACCTGTATAGAGGGGAATATCACAAAGCCCCCGTGGTTATCAAAGTACTGAAGGGACAGCTGATCAAAAATGATGCGTGAGTACCTATAATAGCCATTTTACAACAATAATATTGATAGTGGATGGCAAAAATAGTTTTATGTATATGGTAAGATTCTGTAGGAAACTCAGATGTTGGACCTGGAACCATGGGAGATGCAAATGTTATATATAAATAAATTAGTATTTTAATAAATACGTCTGTATCATCATAGCTTGCCTATACATAACAGGACACATGATGTGAATGGTGAAAAAGTGCTGGCTTGTATAATATGTAATAGTGGGTGCATGTATGTGTGTATTTTCTATAGGAAAGTTATCTTAAGTATAAGTGTATGAGCAGCTCTTTATCACATAGACCTATTTATTTACAATTATATAGCAACTTTATTACCCAAGTAAATTTAGAGCTCACCAAGAGATTTTTGGAAGGTTTTGATGATTTGACCCTCTTATTCTACCCTGTCTATTGTACTGTGTGTGTTTTTTTGTTTTTGTTTTTTATGGTTGTAGTGATTCCATCTTTTTTTTTATTTTAATTTTTTGCAGGCTTGTAAGGAAAACATTTCAATCTGAGATAAGGACAATGAAGAGATATGAATGTATGAATATTCTGCGACTCTACGGCATCTGCATTGATAACTCTGGTAAGCTGCCTAACGCACTACGAGAACTCCAGTGATCGGCTGGTCTTACACTGAGGACTCTCTCACTAAAACTTTTTTTTTTTTGTTCTGTATCATCTTAATCATAAATTTAAAGGACATTAAACACTAACATGCTAGATTTCTTAACTAAATCATTCTTGAGATATTCACCATTGCCTCTGTGTGGATATATTGTAGTTAGGTCTCCTTGGCTATATACCAACATAAGATCATAATGCCACAAACTATTATACTGTGTCATGTAGAATCAATGGTGTATATCTCAAGAATTATAAGTGCAATGTGTAGTCAGTATTAATGAGTACCTGTATTTTATTGGTGTGCCAGGGTCCATTAATTATTAACCAAGCCTATTCTATTGTCTTATCTCTTTATCCCCCACCCTGCGCTCCTATATTACAGGCAGTGACCCCTGTTATTCTATGGTGATGGAACTGTGTGAAAAGGGAACCTTGCGAGAGCTACTAAGCAATGAACCAAACCTCTTGTGGGACCAACGTATTCGCATGACCTTGGATGGCGCCAGGGCTCTGTATAGGTACGTGCATCATACACTTCATGTCCTATACATTCTTCTGTAGCAGGATTTTCCAACTGCAATTTTTGAGATCAATATGACAGATTTGCAGGATATTTTTTATACAGATCTGTCAGTTTCTCAATCACTGATACTTAAATGTACTCACAAAATAATATCCTGACAATCTGATCTTTTTACTGCCCTTGAGGACTGGAGTTGGACAAGCCTGGGCTATAAGAATATTGGCCTAAGCACTGGCCGTATGAATAAGAAATATACTTTCTTCTCCTGTCTTATAAACCTAGATCTACTCATGAGAACTCTCTGTTCTGAGAGATCAAATCTTAATGGGATCTCAGTAAATGGAGATCTACTCAGCAGTTAAAACAGAAAAGAGGAGGAGATTCTGAGAGGGTCACACTGGATCTTAATGGATCACCTGTACACCTTCTTGTTAATGCAAGTATCTAATCAGGCAATCGTTTAACAGAAACTCAATGTAAAAACTTCTGCAGACATGGGCTGGAGGTTCAGTTGTTGTCCAGACCAAACATCGTAATGGGGAAGACATAGGATCTAAATGACCTTGACCATGAAATAATTGTCGGTGCAACACAGGGTGGTTTGAGTATATGAGAAACTGCTGATCTCCTGAAATTTCCATTTACAACAGTCTCTAGAGTTTACAGAGAATGGGTGTAACGGAACCCATCACTCTTTTACCCTGTGTTATGGTTATTTAATTATTATGGTTAAAATATGATCACATTGCTGTACTGTAGATATGTTGGTTTATGCTCTGCAGGATATTAGCTCAAACTATTGCAGACACCTAGCAGAATACATAATCCTATTAGGGTCTCCTAGAGGCAGGAGAGCCCTATTGTGTAAAGTGTTCACATTGTAAAAGATGAAACAAAGAGAAGCATTATCTTATCAATTTCTGTTATTGAATCAAAGTAGCCGGCTAGTCCCTGGGAGGTGTGACCCCACCTATTGTTCTCTCTATGTGTACTGTGTGGCCAGGTATGGGCATGTGTATTGCCTGTGGCCAAAGAGATGTATAAATATTTGTGTAAGAAAATAAAGAGACCGTATTCTTTGACTCCCAAGAAAGTGTCGTCCAATATGGGTGGTCTGGGCTTCTGAGACTGCGCAGTGCTTCTATATGGATATTTAATGCTGAACCTGACTTTCCCTCTGGAACTCTTGGATGGGATTATACCAACTTCACTTTTACACAGCAGCTTGCCAGGGAAAAGGACGTCTCCAACGGCTGGTACCCTCTCACTACCGGGGTAGCCGTTACAATGGGATTCTGCCAATCCAAGCTGGTAGGGGCTGTAACTGCTATAGACTAAAGGCTAACTCTCAACAAGGACCGTTTGGGTTCTTGGAAATCTTGGCACCAGTACCCCAACATCTGGCTTCTGTATTGGTCAGGGTCCTTGCCTCAGAATTTAGCACTTCCAGGCTACCCAAGAGACTCCAGACCTGCTGCTTCTTAGGGGGCTTGATAAGACTTGTTGCAGTCAAACCTACCACAGCAGGATCCTACAGAGTCTCTCCAGAAGTGAACAGTCTTTAGTCACTTCCAAACACAACTAACAAACTACTTATGTCTGTTGTCAAAAGAGAGGAAGTTAAGATTCTCCTTGCTCTATTTACACCCCCCAAAGGGCAATAAAACTAGATTTCCTTTGATCATGCATGAGGGACTTTATGGCTGGGGGTCAGGGGTTACATATGGGAATTGCATCAGACTATCAATAACAGCATATACATTGTAATCAAGAAACCATGGCAGTAACTACTGTATATACACACAGATATGACAGTAACTATACTCCCACATTAATTATTTTAAACATGACACAGAACATAGTAATATTACATGGGGAATTCCATACAGCATACAGGAAGCGGTAGGGACATATGCCTTAAAACATGAAGCATGCTGGCAATATAATTCCCCTACCCATTTTCCAATGGGGTAGTCTGTTCTCTATGGTAGCTCACTGGGCCAAAATCCATGCCCTGGAAAGGGCGAAAACCCCTTTGTTAATGAGAGCGCTTAGAGGAGAATGGCCATACAGAAAAGCATCCGTAACTTAACTTAAATAACCATTTGTTACAACCATGGTATGCAGAAGAGTATCTTTGAATACACAACACATTAAATCTTGAAATGGGTTACAGCAAGAGAAGACCACACAGGCTTCCGCTCCTATCACATTTGAAGTTGGGACAACCTCACCTGTTCTGCTTAGTCTCGATTTTTCTGTTTTGACATGCAGCTATAGTCAGAATTTGGTATAAACAACATGAATCCATGCATTCATCCGGCCTTGAATCAACGTTTCGGGCTGGTGTTGGTGTAATATTGTTGGAATATTTTCTTGATATACATTAGGCCATTTCATCCAATTAAGTGTCACATAAATGCCACAGCCTGTGTATTGTTGCTGGCCATATGCATCCCAATCTTCTAATGGCTACTTCCAACAGGATAACGCACCATGTCCGAAATGATAAGTCATTTCAAGCTGGTTCTATGAACATGACAATGCGTTCAGTGTACTCCAATGGTCTGCAAAGTTGCCAAATCTCAATTCTTTTGGATGTGGTGGGAAATTCACAACTTGAATATGCACCTGACAAGCCTGTACCAACAGCGTGATGGTGTCATATCAGCATGGACCAGAATCTCTAAGAAATGTTTCCAGCATCTTGTGTAATCCATGCCACAGATTATTCAGATAGGTCTACATGTAAAGGAGGTTCTACACAGTAATAAAAAGGTGGTCACTGAGTGCATGTTTGACAGAGCAAAAAGTCATCAAGCCAGATTTTATTTTGGAAAAAAAAAACACTTTGATGCATCTGCTCTACCTTGTGATAATTTTGGAATCTCTGTGTGCGCGAGTGGTGGTTATATTTCTAGAGAGCGCGGCCGGGTTTTATGCATCCTAGCTGACGCATTCCTACCATTTGTGGTGGAAGGAGGCTGGTTTTCAAATGCATTGGATTAATCAAATTATCCAAAAAAATCCTACTTGCTTCTCCCTCCACCGACAGATAAAGAAATAAATCCAGCTTTCATGAAGTGACATAACAAAGATGTGACGAGATCAGTCTCGTCACTGCGAATTGGAGAAGCTTGGTTGCCCACATTCTGCCGTTTGACTACGGCCCATGTTGACTTTCCCCCTACAAAGACATGGAAGCCATGCTTCATTTGGTCAGAAAGGACTATGATCTAACTTTTGAACCACTGGACCAATTTGTATCATTTTGACACATGTTTGTATTTGGAGTATGCTGATTCTGAAAATGTTTTATGTGAATGTGATGCATACTTTTAAAGTTATGAGAAATGTGTTACAGATTCTGACCATCCCCCATTAGGTAAACACTGAGGTAGGAGCTGAGTAAGATCATGAACAAGATAAACCTCACAGGGTGTCGCCAGGACTTGAACAAAGGGCCAGTATATGGGGTTTCCCCAGGGGCATAGTCCAGGAGGAAAAACAGGAAGTGTCCACGAGGAGAGTCTCATGGTTCCCACGTAGGGACCCTGTCTGATTGGCCAGAGGTAATTAGGGGTTGACCAAAGGTAGTCACTGCCCCTACTGTGTATGTGGAAATGGTTTTTAATATGTCTTTGTTTTAATAAAGAAGAGAGTTCACTGCTTGACCCTCAAACACAGAGCTTATGTCTCATGCTTGGGGGAATTCATGGGATGCTGTTACAGACTGACTGCCAGGAGTGTAAGCCTCTTGGGGTGCTTTTCCTGTTCAGCTGCTAGCAGCTATTCGTGAGGTTCCAGTTCAAGGCTTGCAGTATATTCCCCTTGGATCCAGTTCTTGGGGGAATGGGTGTCCTGCAGTAGCTGTCCCTATATCACTGGACGGGCGGATCGGCTAAAACGGCCTGGGCGCCCCCTTATATGTCTGGGGGTACCGTAACAAAAGACAAGCTTAATCTTTCTAGATCTTAAACAATTTTCAGAAATTGTGATTTATTTATTTTTAACGATTTTACTGTTAGTTCTGATACAGTTGGTAATGTTATTTTGTTATATCCTTCCTAATAGAATTGCACTTTTTCTTGGACTACAGTAGTAGTCAATAAGTATTAAGGAGTAAATGGATCTAAATCGGAGAGGCATTCAGCTGTATACAATACTATATATGATGTTATTTACATATGGTCTTTGAGGAACATTACTAATTGTATGGACATTATTATTATTATTATCGTCTTTATTTGTTGTTCTTCTACAGGTTGCATCAGACAGAGGAAAAAGCCATTCTGCATGGAAACCTGAGCAGTCTCAAGTTCCTGGTGGATGGAAGATACTATCTAAAGGTATGAATGACTGTCTGACTTATCCTCCACCCATTATTATCATCTTTATTTATATTGCGCCAACATATTCCGTAGCGCTGTACAGCGGTTGAGTACATGGCAAAAAACAAACTTAACACCTTATAAAGAATGGAGGGCCCTGTTTTTTGAGCTTATAATCAAATGTACATAGAGCTGGTTTCCAAGGCACTGACACAAGATTGAAAACTCGCAAACTTACAATCTAAGGGTTTAGGTGTGATACAAGTGGGTTGCCAATGCAAGATGGCAATGTGAAGGCAATTGTTTAAGAAGGACTGATATGACTGCCGGTTGCAGAGAGACCCATTCCTATAAGAAAGATTGCCAGGATATTAAGGGCAATTCCTGTATCTAAAAGGCAGGAAGAGTTGGAGCCTATCTGGAATCTTCACAAACTGTCATCCCTGTCGCTTCTAACGTAACTTTATACAGGTGCACTAATGTGTTTTATCTACTGTTAACACAATACAAACTCTGGTGTAGAAGTCCTACTCTCTCTATTGATGGCTAGATTGATAATCTTTAGTTTACCTTGTGCAAAATTCGATGAAAATTCTTATTATCATACTGTATGTTAGTGCACAATGCCATGTGTTCTCTTGGAAGAACCCAATAAGTCAAGGTATAATAGTATTAGTCTGTGCCACTAGATCAGACAGATCCTCAGTATTCAATATATCAACTCTATTATAATATATTAATTTTTAGCAAAGCCCATCATATTCCCTGGACATCAAGAGGGCACCAGTTTATTGGTATGAACTCTTTGGCTTCTTCTCGGTGTGATAATGATTTCTGTCCCATGAAAAAAGTGATGTTCTCTAGACATAAAAGGAATGATCTCCAGTTATACACCTTGGCCCAGATTGCTAAAAATCATTTGATAGTTACCTAAACACAATTAACGGAGCCTGCTCTTGGATATTTTCAATAACCAATCATTTCTTTCCCAGCTATGTGGGTTTGAGCTCGCAAAGACAGAGTCCTCCATGAGAAAAACCTCCAATGCACAGAGGAGGGAGCAGAGCACAGAGCTGACGTACATCGCACCAGAGACCATGAAGGACATCAATGCATATGACAAGAGCAGTGAGATCTACAGGTGAGTGTGGCTTGGCAGCAGGGACTCAGGTCTGTTGGATGTCCTGTGTGGATGGGTTGCATTTTTATTTTACTTAGAAAAACACTAATTATCTATGTTATCATTTTATGCGGTATCAGTTGTGTTACATTATTACATACTGGCGACTTGCCCGTCAAAAATGACGTCATGATATAGTGTTATACATCTGTTGTTTTGTCTCTTCCCCACCCCCTCTCCCTCCCCTGCGTCTCTCTGCCCACTCTCCCTCCTCTGTGTCTCTTCCCTCCCTCTCCTTCCATGTCTCTTTGCCCCCTCTCCTGTGTCTCTCACCCCTGTGACTCTTTCCCCCCCTCTCCCCCATTTCTTATCCTTGTGTCTCTTCCCTTCCTCTCATTTTCCCTCCCCGATGAAGATAGGCAGCACTATCTTTACCGGTGGGCCCAAAACAGTCTCTGGAATACTGCAGGTAATAGACTGTGGTGCTATCACCACCTCGTGGTTAGGACACTTATCTGTTTCAGAAGTCCACTCTCTTTGTATAGTCCCCGGTGTTTCAATTACATAGCTACATAGGCCCTCATTCAATTGCGATTTGGCCAATTGAATAGGGCTCTAAATAAGCACATAACATATTTTTTTTTTAAATAAGTTTTTAGTTAGTGAAAACCTTCCTTTTGGATAGATGTTTACTAACTAAAAACTTCTTTAAAAAAATATGTTATGTGCTTATTTAGACCCCTATTCAATTGCCCAAATTGCAATTGAATGAGGGCCTATGTATTTAAGGTTGAAAAAAGACTTTCAGTCCATTAAGGTCAACCTTTTAAGATCTCCTCTGATCTGCAATATGCGGATTAACTATTAATTAATTAGTTGTATATAAAAATAAATTCCCTCCTGATCCCAGACATCGGCAACCGGACTTCTCTGTAGTTCTGTATCTTCATTACTTCTAAGAGCAGTCTCCAAGACCTATACATACATATCTCTCTTCTCCCTCTCGTTCTTCTCAGACTGAGCCCTTACTAGCTGCTCAGCAAACCTTTTCAAGGCAGAACACAGTTTACTTTAATTATTTCCTGGATTTAAATCCACACCTCCTGGTACTTCCTCCTTGCCATAGTATATCTATACTGGCCACTGGGGGGCACTCCATCACAATATATAATAGTGCATTTTACAATCTACTCTTGATTTCAGCCTCGGAGTTGTGTTCTGGGAGATTGCAAGTGGAAAAGCCCCATTGAAAGGTAAGCTCCCAGCCTGATCTGTTCTTTACAGAAAGGCAGCTAAATTAAAATATAAAGAGGATCCATAGAATTGAAAGGGCTATGAGTTAAATGCATATGAGGATTCATACAATATCCATTAGTAACACTTGGCACATATTCAGGTCTAATTCACCATTATTATACCAACCTCATCTGTGCACAGAAATATTCTATTTGCAGGATTTATTTTGGACATATATTTACAAAACTTAAGCTAAAAGCTGCTGTGTATCGTTTAAAAAAAATGATACTGAACACTTTGAAGATTCTGTAAAACTTGGTACTTCTGGGAGGAAATAATATTTGATGTTTGATAAAACGCACTTAAAACTATATATATATATATATATATATATATTATAATAATAATAATTTTTAGCTTTATTTATAATCCGCCAGCATATTCTGTAGCGCTGTTCAGGGGTTGAATACATGGCAAAAACAAAATGAACATCTTAAAGAATGGAGGGCCCTGTTTTTGAACCAAATCAAATGTACATAGAGCTTGTTTCCAGGGCACTGACACAAGATTGAAAACTCGCAAACGTACAAACTAAGGGTTTAGGTGTGATACAAGAGGGTGACCAATGCAAGATGGCGGCGTGAAAGCAATTTGTTTAGTCAAGTGGAGGGGTCTGTGTGTTGTACTGTAGATTGTGGGTGTAAGTGTTTTTAAGCTGTAGGAAACAAAGCACTGCGCATCTTGACTGTCCTTGCCTTCAGTATAATCTATCCATGGGTGTAATCTTTATTTAATAGTTTATACTTCCCATACATTTTAGAGCTACTCCAGTCCGACATGAACTCAGATGACCTGTATGAGAAGCAATGCTCAGCAATGGAAGCTCTCATTCCTCCAGACTGTCCGGACGTCCTACGTAACATCATCAGAATGAGCCAAGCCGAGGACCCTAGTGCGCGCCCTTCTGCTGGAGGTACAGAGTTATCATCTGCATCACTTGTAAAATATTCTGCAATATTATCCGCAGCACAGATGTATAACTCCATTAGATCTTGGGTCCATTAAGTGAACATGACAATTCTCTTTTGGGTTGTTGCATTCTGTGATTGAGTTGTATAAAATGTCAGAAAGAAACCACCATCACCAGGAGTTAAGCTAAGCTTGTGAATCCAGTAGTTTATATAGAAGGTAACACCTCAGAAGATTTATATTCAACCAATCGCGTCACTGTAATGATCCAAGCCTGACTAAGAGTATAATTTAGCAGGAAAAAGTCATACAGCTAGTCATTATTAGAGCACCGAATCCATGTTGATGCCTCTATGTGACCCTGGAGGGATCCATGATACATTGGTGGAAGTGGTTTGTGTGAGAGGCTTTCAGCTTTCTGTAGGGCAGTTGTTGCAGTGGATGATGCAAGGGGTCTGTTTCTGGGCCACTGAGAGGGAGTTTTGATTATTTCAATCCTATACAATTATCTTTCCAAAGACCCTCTGCTCCCTCCTTCCACTCCCCTCTCTACATTGATAGCCAAAACACACACCCTCAAACTTCAGCTCTGAGGAAGTGATGTAACAAACACAAAATGGATTCCTGTACTTATAACCAGAGTCTGCAAACATTCAGATTTTCACCCAAAACACTTTATGCCCATGACTTAGTGTTTGTTTATTTTTTGTTTTTTAGAGCTGCTGAACAAACATTTTCCATTTTAACTATTTTATTGTTACTTTAATCTTAATTTTTAAAACCTCTTTTTTTTTTTCTTATGCACAAACAACTTTTGCAATGTTTTAAACATGCTCTAAAAAAACACTTGGTAAAAAAATGAGAGTTGAATATTACTTTCAATAAACCTTTGTATTGGCTTCCCCTCTAATGAAGAACTTTGTGATTTAGTAAAAGTGTCTGTTTTTGTTTTTTCACTATTTCCCAGTTATTGTGGACTTGCTGATGGCTCATCTGAACCTCATCCAAACCTGCCCTCCGGAGGCTGCGCCATAAACCAGCGCTCCAGAAGATCCCGCACTGCAGAGGGTCTCCGGCATTATATGTTACTCATGGATGAGGATGTTACATACAATTATCAGTACATAGGAAATGTAGCAGGGTGTGTGTGTGAGGTAGCCATGAATGTCCAGTAAACCAGATGAATTATATTATGGTTCATTTTCTATAACTAAACAAAACTAAAATATTTGTCTAATAAAAGCTGTATCATTATATAATGCAATACTCTCAGTATTTAGAAAATTAGCCATGTGTAAAGTGGTATTAGATTCAAAAGTGATAATGTACTGTGTACTCCTTTGCATGTCCCCACACTGTACACTTACAAGGGTGAGTGCTCGGGACATTTATAATAATGACTGTGTCAGTCTCGTTAAATATTAAACTGTACGGTTTTATAGACATAAGTGATGCTAAGACTTTCAGAAGCAGCCTTTATTCAGGGATTAAAGTTTACGGATTTCAGATTACTCCTTTTTCATGGCAGTAAAATCATGTGCAATGTTTAAAGTGTCCAGATATTGTCTCTCTTGGTAGTAAACTAATGGCCATGGATTTTCTTTGCTATAGTTGGTATTTCTGCAAATACAGAACATAGAACAGGACTTAAGAAAAGTCCATAAACTAAACATGAGATGTTGGAGCTGCTGCTGGTGCAGGAGGTGCAAAGCCCCGGGCCTACAACAGGTTAGGGGCCCTCTGCTATTGGCAATAAATGAGGAATAATTACTTGATAGAATGGTGATCTGATCAGCTACAAAATGTTGGGCTTTGTGTTGACTCCAAGGGGTGGAGAGAGAAGTAGCATTGGCCACACTCCATTATTTTGCACCGGAGCCCTCCATTCACTGGATCTGCCACGGTTACAGACAAGGTATAGTGGACATATGCAGGCAGTCACCATTCTGGACCAGTGCTTTATAACAATGTCATTTTTATGCAAGTAGTTTTGCAATATTTGGTGTTTTTTTTAGCTCAGAGACATTGTTATATTTCTAACCACAGAGGTCAGATAATAACGAATGTAAAACATCAACCATCAATCATTAATTATCCCGGCCCAGGGTTGTAATTTACACATTTACCCTCTGATTCCTGCCCGTTCTTACTTGTTATCACAAATTGCACCAACAAATAATGAGAAACAGCAGAAAAAGAATAAACTATTGTTATAATTAGCCCTAATAGACATACCATACAACCCAAAATGACTATACACATTTCTCATTATATATATATATATATATATATATATATACACACACACACACACAGTGGTACCTTGGAACTCGTCGTTATTTGTTCCGGGTGGCAGGTCGAGTTCCAACTTCCATAAGGCGTAATGGAAATTAGTTTTAGCAATCACGACGAGTTTCAAGGTATCTAAACTAGTACCAAGGTTTTTTGCTCATCGTTGAGTTCCGAGGACAAGGAGAGACGAAGTACCACTGTATATAGGAGTATAATATAAAACAAGAAGCAACCAAACCCGACGCGCGTTTCTATCACATATAGTGTGACACATCGGGGGCATCGTATTCTCTTCCCACTGATATTTTACCAACTTCATTCCAAACACAACTAATCCTTCATAATTTTAAAATGACGGCATTTATCTAATTTGGATAATTTCTTCATCAAATAAAATGTTATTAAGATGTAAACCTTTTTATTTTAGTTTTTTTTTCAGAAGAATTGTATTTAAGAACAACAAAAGGTTGTTTTCTTATTAATCCTCTGAATTTAATTTTATAACTAAAATTATATCAAAACGATCTAAACATAGACTAAACATATATATTGTGATTGTACAGTGGTCTTTTAACTGTGTTTTCCTCTGCAACATCTTGGTATATGGGAGATAAGAGTTTGGGTAAAGATGTATGGGAAGAGGGCAAAGTGAGGACGATGAGTGAGAATTTAGGGAATGAGAGCCATTATAAAGAATGGTGGATAATGGGAAGGGGAAAGATTGTGAAAAATGGGGAAGAGCAGATGTTTGATATGAAAGGTTGGAAGGGGGAGACAGAAAGGGGAAATTAATCAACTGAGGAGGGGAGAAAAGGAGTAATATGCTATGGAAAAGGCAAACTGGAAAGAGAATGTGACAATAGTACAGAGAGAAGGAAGCAGACCAGAACAGAAGTGTATGGAAAATATGGGGAACTCGGGATATGTTACATGGCTCAAAGTATATGTAATGGTGGAATCGGTACATAAGAGGGTGCTCCTAGGGATATGGAGTGATAATTACAATCAAAAGGACAGAATAGATCCCCTTGTAGGTCACATCTCCAATACCCCGTCTCTTAAGAGAATAATTTTAAACCTAACTTTTATTTAATCAATCATGTTAAAAAAGTATTAGAATAAAAACCGGTTCAGTTTTCCAACTTTAGTGGACTGGTGCACTGAAACATATGTATAACTAGCGACTTACCCGTTAAAAAATGACAGCAATAAAACTGTAAGGCAGGTAATGCTGTTTGCCACACAATGTAAGGCTTTTAGTCCTCTGAGTACCTTCGGCCTCTTCCCTCATGTACTTTTGGTCATCTGAGCGCCTTTGACGCTCATTGCAAGCCTCTCCCCTTGTTTACTTTTGCTCCTCTGAGCACTGTCGGTGCTCATTGTGAGCCCCACTCTGAGCGCCTATGGCACTCGTTGTGTATCTCGCAATGAGCACCTTTTGGCGCTCGTTGCAAGCCTCTCCCCTGTTATTTTTTGTGTTTTTTCGATGTGCGAAGGTCGTATTTTTTTATTCTTTTTTCTAAGTCCCGCTTTCTTGGCGCTTTCCTTTATAAAGAGTTACGAGTGGTAATTTTTAAAGTCTTTTATTTTTATTTTATCTGCTAGGGGTTTCACAGTGTGAACTGGATAATGAAGGTTTCTGTTGAACTGTAGTCCCGCGGCTTGTAGATTTATGTAGAACTGTAGTCCTGCGGCTTGTAGATTTATGTAGAACTGTAGTCCTGCGGCTTATAGATTTATGTAGAACTGTAGTCCCGCGGCTTGTAGATTTATGTAGAACTGTAGTCCTGCGGCTTATAGATTTATGTAGAACTGTAGTCCTGCGGCTTTTAGATTTATGTAGAACTGTAGTCCCGCGGCTCGTAGATTTATGTAGAACTGTAGTCCCGCGGCTCGTAGATTTATGTAGAACTGTAGTCCCGCGGGCCGTAGGGATGAGCGCAGTGAGAGCCTTTGTCGCTCCCTGCCTAGGGGCCTCATTCTATTATCGGCCGTAAATCGGCCGTAAGGCTGCGATTCCTTGCGAGGGTTCAGTTAACTCGCGATTCTATTATACGGCCCCGCAAGGATCTCCTCTTACGGCCGGCCGCATATCTTGGAACCGGCCGTAATCTGTGAAATATAAAAACTGAAAAATAAATTCAAGCCTGCACTGTACAGCTCTGTAAATGCTAGGGATCATATTGGGGGACATGAGGATTAAAAGGAACCCACTCTCAAGCTTGCACATCTGCCCAAACCCGAGTTCAAATTAACTGTTTATTTGCCGGCTGCGGCGTGGGTGTGTCTGAAGTGCTCCAAGCACTCTGGCCTTTTTACATGTATATTTTACGGATATTAAAAATTAAATATTTTACGGATTTGAGTACAGGATAATTATGTGCTATTTTTTCTAACACCTAAAATCCCTTTATAGTCTTCTCAGAGTGCAGGATGGCTTTATTTGAGCTATTTTATGTGCTTAATTGGTGCTAGCGAGACCTTTTTCCTGCAAGTAACTGCGGCTCGTTTTTAGCCTTGCAGAGAGGTTTCCCGGAGCAATTGAATTGCAAATCTCTTGCGGCCGTTTTAGATCAAAGGCTTTCCTCCGGCGCGATCGGCCGCAAGAGATAGCAAGGCACCGGCCGCAAGCCTGCCGGAATCCCCGGCCGTAAGGGAATAGAATAGCCGAGTAGCTTGCGGCCGGTCCTTGCGGCCCCGCAACGGCTGCGGCCGATAATAGAATGAGGCCCCAAGTCTTTTGAGGTCGTAGGGATGAGCGGCCACCAGCGCAAGGAGTGCCTTTGGTGCTCCTTGCCAGCAAACATTAGCAACAGCCCGTATTGCTGAGAACTATATATGTGATATGAGAAACAATCAATGAAGAGACCAAAGATGAATTTTTATATATATATATATATATATATATATATATGCGCATGGTGCTATCCATAATAAAGTGACCTATTATACATTTTTTAAGTGCTTTGATTGTGCTTTATAGTGATTTTGCTATAATAAATACTTTGTTAAAGCATTGTTGTGTGACTTTGTGATTACAATACTACTGTCTCATATTCTTGTTAGTGAATTTTACAGATTATGTCAAAAGTTAATACATCTTATAAAGTAGCTATTGAAATTCCTTGGCAATAGCTACACCGTTTTTGTCTTCTTTTCTTATTCAGCTCTCTCTTTATGGCTAAGTTCAATGCACACCAACCTCCTAATATTGAAATGCCCACTATAACATTAGGCGTTTATTATTATTGTATTGTATATTTTATCTCTTATTGAGATATATTGTCTAATTCAGTTCCCTTCTATTCATTTTTATATGGTCTATAGTTAGTAGTCCATCCCCAAATGATATATATTGCACTGAACGGGAGCTGTCTGGTAAATGTTGTCGGGATTAATACGACATATTATTTTCTAAATAATATAGAATATTGAATTTTTAGTTCAGAATCAATTTATAGACACACATTCCTTTCTATAAAATAACATTTATCGACAATAACAAAATCAACTAGTCTAATGATAAAAATGTAATGTATCAAATCAAATGCAAATAAAACAAAATATAACCAGCCAGATATTAAAAGAAAATTAATCCATCATATTGTATAACTTATTATTTTATGACATCTTCTATACAATCCTTAAATCTCAATATAAAAGTTTATCTCAATCACATGTACAATAAAACCTGGAATAGCAACCCAAAGAATAAAATCAGATAAATCAATTAATAAAAATTCACCCAAAATAACGTTTAACATGTACTAATAATGTCTAATTATAGTATAATATAACTATACAGGAATGTATTAAATATAACACAATTATGGTAAAGTATTTTATAATATAATTGATAAGTTAGCTAAGTAAAATTAATTTATCTGTATTGGTCAAAACGAAAAATTAGATATCAAATTTTGTACTAAAATTTATATCCGGATTTATACATTTCAATGACAAAATTAAATCTAAATAACTTTTTGGTTAGAAATAAACCAAACATAGAAATTATGGTAATGGTTTTCAATTATATCATAAAATAAAATAATTCAATTTATACATTACCAATTATGACAAGATTCCACTGGTCAATTCCAAAATTGTCTGGCCTTTTCCACGGAATCAAAGTTTTCCTCTAGCTCTTTTTCTCTCCAGCACCTTCTCCCTTTTAGATCCTGTTTCTATCCATAATTATACCTCTCACTTAATTTGCCTATCAGAATCCCAAATCAGTTAAAATATCTAGTAACCAATAGAATCTCTCATGATGTCATCACATATTTAAATTTTATAATTAATATATTTTTCTATAGAGACATTTATTCCTTGAACCATAAGATGGCGCTCTTGGACCTTTGAATTTTCATACCTTTAATTAACTAATGACCCCTTTGACCCACAACCTATAAACAAGATAGGGTCATAAGAATGGTTATCAGTTAGATACCCCTTAACAGATTTATTATTCTGGGAACGAGACTGAATGTCTGGTAACACATTCTTCACATGGGAAATTTTGGGGAGGATTCCATTATTTCTAAGAAACCTAACCTTTATAGACCTTTATCAATTAGTTTAGGAATTCACTCATATATTTGTCTCTACAGAACAAAGAACTTATTTAAACATGAATAACTCACTTGTGAAAAGCTGTGAAAACACATCTTTTACATAGATATATTCAAATAATGGAATTGTATGCATATATATATATATATATATATATATATATATATATATATATATATATAAAGCATATAAAATATTAATACATTGGATATAAAATAGTGGTTAATAATTGGAATATCATATTATACTATAATATCCATATAAGATAGAACTTTATTCATCCAAAAGTTCTGACAATGTATTGAGCGCCTAATGGAGTTATGCACGCGGCAGCCTAGACGCTTGCTAGTGACAGGCTTGCGACCCGTGTAGTGCGTCTGACCCGATGCACGTTTCCAAATTTAGGGGTTAGCATGAGTCTGTGTTGCTACCTTCTTATAGATTCACGTTGAACTCTCGATATGAATAAAAGAGTTTGGAAGAGAGAGAGATAACTGGGTGAGACCCTTGGCAGCACCTCAATACACCCCTTAGCTCTCCTCACATTATTATAAGGAGGAGACTTCTGGACATACCTAGGGCCTCATTCTATTACTGGCCGTAAATCGGCCGTAAGGCTGCGATTCCTTGCGGGGGTTCAGTTAACTCGCGATTCTATTATACGGCCCCGCAAGGATCTCCTTTTACGGCCGGCCGCATATCTTGAAACCGGCTGTAAGCTGTGAAATATAAAAATGCAAAAATAAATTCAAGCCTGCACTGTACAGCTCTGTAAATGCTAGGGATCATATTGGGGGACATGAGGATTAAAAGTAACCCCCTCTCAAGCTTGCACATCAGCCCAAACCCGAGTTCAAATTAACTGTTTATTTTCTGGCTGTGGCGTGGGCGTATCTGAGGTGCTCCAAGCCCTATGGACTTTTTACATGGATATTTTACGGATATTAAAAATAAAATATTTTACGGATTTGAGTATAGGATAATTATGCGCTATTTTTTCTAACACCTAAAATCCCTTTATAGTCTTCTCAAAGTGCAGGATGGCTTTATTTGAGCTATTTTATGTGCTTAATTGGTGCTAGCGGGACCTCTTTCCTGCAAGTAAGCTGCGGTTAGTTTTTAGCCTTGCAGAGAGGGTTCCCGGAGCAATTGAATTGCAAATAGGAATTTCTTACGGCCGAAACTCTTGCGGCCGTTTTAGATCAAAGGCTTTCCTCTGGCGCGAGCGGCCGCAAGAGATAGCAAGGCACCGGCCGCAAGCCTGCCGGAGTCCCTGGCCGTAAGGGAATAGAATAGCCGAATAGCTTGCGGCCGGTCCTTGCGGCCCCGCAACGGCTGCGGCCGCTAATAGAATGAGGCCCCTAATATTTTCTTTCACTCTTCAGTGAAATACAATTAATATCTAACGACTAAATGCCCCTTAAAAACAGATATTCTAAGATGGGGAAAAAAAAGAAAAAAGGCAAATGGAAGAAATGTTATGTAAATCTCTACAAGTTATATTTTTTCATTTTGGGTAGATACATAATAAAACAGGCATATAAGGTATCATTTCTAAACATGACAACTCTTTGTTCCTCAGGATGGCTCTCAGCCCTCAGTACAGCTCTCGGCCCCTATGACCACTCCTTGCTCCTCAGGACAACTCTCAGCCCCCCACGACAGCTCTTTGCTCCTTGGGACGGCTCTCGGCTCCTCATGACGGCTCTCGGCCCCCCTCGACAACTCTCTGTCCCCCAATACGGCTCCCAGACCCCCACGACAGCTCTTTGCTTCTCAGGACATCTCTCCGCCCCCAAGGTGGCTCTCGGCTCCTCAGGACGGCTCTCGTCCCCACCCTGAAACACCTCAGCTCCTCATGGCGGCTCTTGGCCCCCACGACGACAGCTCATTACAGCTATCGGCTCTCCAGGAAGCCTCTCTTGGACTGGCTGCACACTAAAATATAACTTAGATTTTGGATGTTATAACTTGTCATCTCCCCCAATAGTTCCACAAAGACCAGATTAGCTACTAGCAATTGATGGAGTATGATAAATACCCCTTCTCCAGCTGTCCTGCTAGTTGCATAATGTCTCTGTTTATTCCTCCTGAGATAGTGCTCTTAGCTGAGGTCTATTATCTTACACAAGCAATCAATAGATCTTGATTGACGACTATCTGTTTCCAGTAACTCCCCTTCTAGTTTCTTGTCCAACACTGTACAGCAAAGATCTTCTTCACATCTTTATCTCTTGCCTGGAGATATGAGAATGTGAATGTCTTAAGTACAGTTCCTTATTGTATTATAAGCCTCCACAGAGTTTGGTAGAAGCACTGTACTTACATTATCACTCCTTCCCTGACGCTTTTGCACTTATCTACTGCCCTTTCTATAAAGTAACACTTGCATATTATGCCTGACTCTATTATGCACAAACATCATAACATGACCTCTTGTTCCTGGTCTCTTTTTCTGGAATATACTTCCTGAACTTTATTAAATAAATTAATAGATTGCATGTTTCTATCATATCGTTTGTCTCCCTTTTCTTCTACAAATTCCGCTTCCAATACAACCTAGCACACTACTGACAAGGAAACAAAGACATTAGCCTAGGCGTATGAGCACACCAAGTCATTTTGTACTGTCCTAAATAACATCTCCCATTCTGGATCGTTACCATGTCGTGGTGAAGGGGCTTGTATACTTCAATAAAGCTGTGAGCTTAGCCATGTAGGTTACCCAAGATAGACAGGTTGTAGGAGAGAGGTCAGACAAATTGCTGTCTTCTAGAGAAGGAACTGTTACCCCCCTCCAGTATCTTTGGCAAAAAAAGCATGGATAAGCACGAGTAGAAGCACAGATAGGTGTGTCTAGGTGCTCACTGAGAGTCGGACATTACTGAAGGACTGAACAACAACAAAAAATAATATCTCCAGAACATGTCACTTTCTCATGCAAGATAAAACAAAAATTCCAATCCACTGTCTCATCATATCGTGTTGTAACTCATCACCCACAATAAGTCAGATATATTAGCAGTAAGATGAATGCCCAGCACAGCTTTAGAGATGTAAGTTTCATCCAGCATAAAGAAAGCCCTATTAGCCCAATTATACAGTTGATAATCTTGTTTTAATTTCAACATTTGGGTCATAATGTGTTGTTGTTTATAATGAGCAGGTAATATGCTGTGAATCTCCATATTGCACTTTCTAGTGCATGGGCCAGCACCACATGGCATATATGGTATCACTCTGAGCTGTGTACACAGCACTGTTCACTTTATTTAGCATGTGGCACCAACGTTTAACATGTATGCTCCCTGGCAGATTGGGCCACAGAAAACACCTGGTGGGCCGCGGCCGTCCCATGGACCTCCAGCTGTACGGCCCTGCCATTAGCAGATGCAATATACAGTTACTGCTCAGTGAAACAGTGACACATGGCTAAGACTGGGCTCTGGGATCTCTGCAGATGGTTAGCCATGAAATGTTGGAGACAATGCTTAGAATGCCTTGAACTGCAAAAGGATCCAATCAATCAGTACTACAGGAAATTAAGCCAAACTGTTCACTTGAAGGTTTGAGCATGAGGGTGGAGCTCAAATATTTGGGTCATATCATGAGAAGACAGGATACCCTAGAGAAGACTGATGGTGGGAAAGATTAAAGACAAAAAGAAGAAAGGAAGCTGAGGCGGAGATGAATAGATGAGGTGGTTGAAGCAATGAGCACCAGCCTGATGAAGCTCAGAGGGGCGGTGGATGACAGATGTGCCTGGCACACTGCAGTTCATAGGATCAGGGAGAGTTGGACACGACTGAACATGTAAACAACACAGTGACATACTTTAATGGATGGGAGAAACAATATGGCAGCCTCCTACAACCTTATCTAGTTGGGGTAATAGATCTTTTATTGTACTAGAGAGAAAATATACTTTATTAAGAGCTGTAAGTCTAGTTCTTCGGACAACACATTATAGATATGGGTCATTTTATCTGTGACAATATACACAATGAGGTTTGATCATTAGCAGCTCTACTTCCGGGTTGCTGCTAGAAGTTACACAAGACGCACCAACGTCATCACGTATACGCATCAAGCAAGGCCTGTGTGCATCCCACAACAACACTTCCTATCGGAAGTAAATAATTCTTTGGTGGGCTATGCCCATATCTGCATTGAGAACACCCACGTGAAACCATCTCTAACCAATAAGCGCTGAGGCAGGTTGGAGGCGTGGCTTGTAGGATGGCGGGCAGATTGAGCTGATTTTTGACGGGAGATGCCTCGCTGTGGTGTATCCATTCTGTAGGCCGTAGTACGGTTAGTAACGACATGTTTATATAAGGGGCAGCTTCCAGGGCGTTCATTTTAGTCTAAGACACAGGATTCCTGCTAATCCCTCTCTGTGATGAAAATGGTCTCTTCCGAGGACTAGTATATATTGTCCTAGAGCATACCATCTTCAATTGTAGGGGTTGCTACAGTTAAACTGTTTTGGTTGCTTGGATGCCTCTTTTTTTAAGCACTAGTGGTCTTGCCCGTTATGTGGCTTTATTGTATTGGATCCTACTATCAGCATAGCTGGGGAGGGGTGATTATCTGTATAGTCTCTGCTTCTACACATGTGACAGCCCATACCTTAATACAGTCATCAGAATATATATATACACACACATACAGTCTGTAAAGGTGGCACCATCATAGTCTCAGCTCCTCAGACCTCCAGTGCCAGTCTCTCTCTTGGTCTGTGTGTTTGGGGACACCTCAGATGGTGCCTGTGGGTGTATACGTCTTATTTCTGGTGTCTTGTTTTATATATATATATAGATATATACAAGGTAATTGTGGTGTCATGCAGTTGTGTGGTGTCATGCAGTTGTACTCCATGTACAGTCTCCTTTGGGAATCACTGGTCTAGAGGGTTCTGCAGAAATAACAAATCTCTGCGGCTGCCTGTGTAAAATGTATTAGTGTAGCCCTGTGGTGGGATTGGCACAAGGTGGCCCGGGGGGTTCTCTGAAATAGAAAACTGTAACAGTAATTGAGGTTGAAAAAATCTAGTTCAACCTTTTTAGATCTTTGTATTATGTGGAATCATTATTTGCTCCAGAGGAAGGTAAAAAAGAGAATGGAGACATTACTGATTTATCTCATAAGTGTGTGTGTGTGTGTTTCGGCGGGGTGGGGCGGCTTCCTTTCCTTTTCCCTTCCCTGATACTGACCATCAGACTTCTCCCTGGATGAATACTCCTCTTTCTCTAGTTATCTAGGGTAACCTTAAATGCTCTTTTTATTCACTAATATATATCCAGCCCCTTCTTAAAGTTATCTATCAAATCCGCTGTCTCTGCCTCCATTGGTAGAGAATTCCACAGTTTAACCACCCATACTGTAAAGAACCCTTTTGTTTCTTACGGGTGGAATCATTTTTTTTTTTTTTTTTAATCTCTGTGTTTTAGCACAAAAAGTTTCCCTGACAGCCTTCTAATGAGCCTGGATATATTTATATCAGGTGATCATATCCCTTTTTGGTGCCTTTTCTCTATTGAAAATTCATTTAATGTGGTTATTCTTTCTTCATAACTTGGTTCCACTATTAGTTTTGTTTGTTTTTCCTTTTCTTTCTCTCTCTTCTAAAACGGACAACTCGTGTTTATTTTTTTTTCTCCCCTCTTAATGGACCACTGTAATGCCCTAACTAGAGTAGTTAGTCGTTGGGTATTACCTGACTCTTTCAATTCCTTCCTCTCTCTTACAATGTATTTTATCTTTTTTTGTATGCATCCCTCAAAGAGTTGAATTCATTGTGTGGTCCTGTAGACGACTTGGTGCTGTTCTTGCTGCCTGCATACATCCAGCGGTGCTGCTTTATGCTTCATACATCATAGATTTACCTGGTATATGCATAAAAACTAAATACATAACTGTTTGAGATAAAGCCAACGCTTAATTGTATTTTGTCCCTTGGAATCCTTTCTTAGCCTTTTGTATTTTGTATCCTAGGCCTGACGATGGCACAGGAAGAGATGGAGGTGGACTTTCCGAGCCTGATCGTTTCCATGGAAAATCCAGATGTGGTGCATTCTGGCAGTGGTTCCTATATATTCTTGCCACCTCCTCTCGCATACTCTGATGACTCGGGAGATCTCTTCCTTCAAGCTGAAGAGCAGAATGAGGTGATCGTGCTGGACTCAGCGGAGGAGACTCCGAATGCACGCGCATCCAGTCCATTGCAGAGGCTTCAAGGAGCTCTGGAACAGCTGCGCCAAGCTGCAGAGAGGCGGCCTGCTCGTCCGCAGCGGGCACTAAGGAGGAGTACAAGGAGACAGCAAAGAGGAGGATCCCAGCGGACAGTGGGCACCAGGTAACTGGCACTAAGCTCTCACGGTCATGCTTGTATTTCTGTGTGTAATGGGCAAAACTAAAAAGCAAGCATACATACTTAAATGGACACCGCAAATGTCTTATTGCAGCAATGAAAAGTACCGTACACATAAATAATTCTGACTGTGTTGGTGGTGATTAAAAAAAACAAACCGATAAATTCACTTAAAGGTTAGTTCTCAGACACATCCCCGTCATGGGAGGGAGACAGCAATTCAAGTGATGTGTGGCTACAGGTGCAGCAATCGTTATCCGGCATCTCACACAATCACACATGACGTCAGACACGTGGTCACGTTACTGTTGTCAGATGCTCTTGTTGCTATGGAAGTGCTTCCCGACGTGACCATGCGTCAGTGACGACACGTGGTATTGCATAAGATCTTGCGAGCATTCTCGGTGCCCACTGGATCGGATATCTGTGGTATATATTGTACTTGCAGCCACAATATTTGACTAGCTGACTCCCTCCTGTGACATTAGTGGCTGCGAGGACGATGGAGGTAGCGCTGCCAAATGACTGCCCGTTAGACACCAGCATTTAATTAAAAATAAGGGAATTTTCCTTCTTTTTTTCTAAATAATCATATCGAAATAAACTGCCTAACTATACAGCATTAAAGTGTTCCTTTAAAAGTAAATGTAACTTTTTTTTTAAAACTTGAATTTTAGCTTCCAGCTTGTGCACTGACTGAGGCTGACGTACGTTTTCTGTTCATTTTGCATTCCCAGCTCTCATATAGGACTCGCCAGCTTCTTCCAAGTAGGTAGAACCCAGGGGCAGGCACCCCTCGCCACTCTGACTGGAAGGAGCTCACCCGTACTAGAAGCTGTGAGAGGGGACAGCTCAGATGAGACTGTGGAACTTAGTGATGGTGAAGATGGGAGCTCCACAGAACTGGAGGAAGGAGAGAACGATGCAAGACCTGCACCACCTGCTGAGCCAGGTCAGTTGGGAATCTTTACATAGTATCCTTAAAGGGTCAGTGTACTCACTCTAATGTTAAACATATTTTTATTTCACCATTAACATTAAAGTACACCTACAAACAGCAAAGCAAAAAATGTATTCAAAAAATGTTATTTAATTTCCACTGTTGTCCTTAGCACTACTGAAAGGAGGTGAATGATTTCAACTGTAATAACATTAGGCTGCTCGTCAAGTCTTGAATAGTGTACAGTTGATATCTTTAATTTGCTTTCAGTAGTGCTTAGAGGAATGAGGGAGGTGGGGAGGAGTGCATCAACTACCATTTAAATATCATTATTATCTGGTATTTATAATGCGCCAATATTTTCTGCAGCGCCATACATAGGGTGAAACGGAACATAAAAACAATATCAATACAGATTAAACAAAAATAGAGCCCAGTTTTTGAGCTTATATTCTTGCAGATAGAGTACTTTTTTCAAGCAGCCTATATGATTGCAAACTTACAATCTAAGGGATAAATTAGGTAAGCAGTGTTTTTACATTTATATTTTCTGGGTGAAACTTTGATTTCCTTCAGTTTGCACTTGTATCTTTAATATTAATGGTGAACTAAAAATATATTTAACATGTAATTCCTTACACTGTCCCTTTAAAGTAGGGATGTCAAATTCCAGTCTTCACGGGCTGCAAGTGGTCCAAAACTTAAAATGTCTGCTTTTAGCATAGGTGATTTAATCCCAGTTAGCATTTCAACATCACTATAAGTGATACTAAATATGTAATAATAAAGCAGCCGTAAGTCATGTGAGCAGAACTAGACAATTGATCAGTTGGAACGAATGGGGCATATTGTTGTGAAATCAATTGTTCTAACCATTCCTAGTGTGTGTGTAAATATAAGCTTGCCATAGGGTTTTATGAATTTTGTATATTTCCTCTTTTTCTAATAAATTAAAGTATGTTTGTAGCCCATATTTCCCATAGCATTATACAGGGGTTAAGTCCAAAGTGATGGGAGCTTGGAGCTGGACAATTTCCTTATTATTGGGTATAACTGTGCCATTTTATTATTATTTTATTTATTTTAGCCCCTGAGGAGCTTAGTATAAATCTTGTCGAGGTCAGGACTGAAGCTGATGAAAGTTTGGAGCCTGTAGCTGTTCGTGAGAGTGACGCCGCGCAGCCACCTGCACAGACCAAGCTGGTAAATCCAATGAATTGACTGAAATACAAATATTTTGGACTCTTTTTGTGATTTAGGATAATTAAGTCCTCTGATTCCACATAATAGAAACACGTCTGATAAGTGATTAGGTCATTTATTTTTAGTAATATACATCTTTCTAACCACTGTTTGTCTTGTGCAGAGAACGCCAGTGAAGCCGCCATCCACTGCAGCCAGTGCCCCAGCTGATGAAGATGAAGGTGACTTGTGTGCCATTTGCTTTGACTCCTTCACGAATGCTGGACAGCATCGCCTGTCTGCTCTGCGCTGTGGCCATATCTTTGGGTACAATTGTATTGAACGATGGCTGAAAGGAGGCGCTGCCAAGTGCCCTCAGGTTAGGAAACGCATTAAAGGGCACCGGAAGCTTTAAGGTTTCTAAAATGTGACCAAACAGATTGTCTTTTTCGTAATATTTCTGTCTCCAAACACCATGTTCTGTCTCCATATTATTCAATCTGCATCCTGTGATTCAACCTCTGCATTAAAGGGCCAGTGTAAAGCTTATACAGGAGCGATTTGTTTATTTACTGTTAACAATAAAAGCATTATTTGAAGAAAATAAATCATGTGTAGCTTTTAATAAATACTTTTGAACTTCAGGAGTGTAGCATCCAATAGAAGTACTTTTCACTCCCTGCTAGGAGGCTTTTTTTTTTTTTTTTTTTTGTCTTTTCTTTCTACAAGTTGTGTAGGTTTGTCTGCAATAACCACTGCAGGGAAGGAGACAAACACAGTTATCATGAAAGTGTGAGGTAGCTGTGAGCGTCCAGTAATCTAGATGAATAATGTATAGGAATACTTTTTTTTTTTTTATTGGACAAACATTTTAGTTGGTGACAAGCTTCCGAGAGTTGCACCTCTCAAGTCAGAAGCAATATAAAGATACTTGTACAACTCTTGATAATTTGAATAAAATGTTTGACCAATAAAATTGTATCATAATATAGTGCAGTAATCTGATTACTCATCCAGAAAAATAAATGCGTGGGTCAGAATCGGTCCCATTAGACGGATCCTCTCCAATCCCCTGGACTCCTGATATTGAGTTAACAGATCTGCATCTTCTAAATCTAAAACACTTACATGTCAATTGAAAAATGATTTTCTTATCCTTTATTTGTAACAAACCAACATATTCCATAGCGATGTACAAGGGTTAAGTACAAACCTTACTAATACCTTGCAAATAATGGGGGGCCCATTCTATAAGCCTAAAATCTAATGTACATAGCGCTTGACTTCAGTAATTCTAAGATGCTTAATCTTTAAAGGAATATTGTCATATAAATAAGCTAATAGATGTAATACAGGGGCTGTATTGGAGCATGCGTTGTCTGTCCTTTTTATTTTTTGTGGTATAGGGATGTGTGATTACCCAAAGTGATCATGTTCTGGTGAAAAAGTCTGTAAATGTATTTATTTTAATTGCATCAACATTTACGCTACAGATACAATGTTACGTGTGGTAGTCAGCTTCAGACAGACCCTTTTAAAAGGCCCATGTACTGAAAGTAAATTATCTGATCGCATGCCCATCTGGTCTGCCCATTAAGTCTACTTAAAACTTTAACTTAATTAAGCCACAGGATAGCCCTATGCTTATCCCAAATATGCACAAATTCCTCAATTGTGTTTAATCCATAACAGAAATTTAGTCCAGTGTGTGTGTGTGTGTGTGTGTATATATATATATATATATATATATATATATATATATATATATATATATATATATATATATATATATATATATATATATATATATATATATATATATTTATTTATTTTTTTGCTTAACATGTCGGCTCTAATTATCTATATTTTACTTTCTAGTGTAACAAGAAAGCCAAACGCTCTGATATTGTGGTACTGTATGTGCGCACCCTGAAGGCTCTGGACACTAGTGAGCAGGAGCGCATGAAGAGGTAACGGTTTTTAGGTTACATATCTATTACGGTCACTAAATGCTTTCCGTGCAGAATTCTTGGGAAATGGTTTATGCAGCTTTGTCGCTCTTTAAAATGTAATTGTGCCACACCGCAAAATGTAAAGCACTGAAAAGGGAAAGAGGCCTGCTATTATTGCTAGTTGAGGCACTTAACCCTTCACGATTGTGAATTGTGACATTGGGCATCTTTTTATGGGAATAATTATTCTAAAGACTTTGATTGCAAGTCACACCGTGTGTAGATTCTTCTGTGCTTTGCACCATTTGTGTCATGGAGGGGCTACTAAGCTGTTGGGGCCACCTCTCTACATCGAGCAATGTAGAGGACCACATAACTTAAATAAATCAGCAAGTTTTTATATATGTCTGTAGAAAAATGCATTTCTTTATATCTGGTATATCCTATAGTACTCATTGAACACATCAAATTCCTTTGCTTTCATTAGCTCACTGGATAAGGAGCAGACGATGCGCAAGAAAGCCGAGCTGGAGTCTGCTCAGTGCCGGCTGCAGGTCCAGGTGCTGACGGATGAGTGTGGAAAGCTTCGCAAACAGGTCCAGGTAAGAGACAAATAACCACCTACGAGTCTGTGTGGATGTTCAGGTAAACTGCATATAGTCTACTCCGTATATAGAGGAAAATCCACTGTAGTGAAAAATCGAAACTATATAATACGTAAGAAGAACTACACTTGAAAGTAGGGAACATTCTTAAAGTGTGTGTGTATATATATATATATATATATATATATATATATATATATATATATATATATATATAAATTCTATTTTATATGCTGTTGTGAAATCTACATTTTTTTGTTTCTACCAACCAATTTTCTGAGATGGGAGGAGAATTTGTATGGACACAATGCTTCTTTGAGACTGTCTTGGCTTTAACTACTAGTGTTCGCTACAGGGTCATTGGGAAGTTCATAAGTTTAGAAGAACTCACCCTCATGTGTAGACCGGATCATGTGGGAGAAGAAAATGATACCATGCCATGAAGTATAATCATATAAAATACATAAATGTAATATTTGGCTTTTTTTTTTCCTGAAAGATTTTTGGCCACTATCAAGTTTAGTTATTCCAAAGACCATTTAGAGAACATCTGACCATATGGTTCCTTTATTTTAATTTCCATCCTTTTTACTTTCTTCTGCAGGAACTGAAGATGCTCATAGCTCAACATGGTCACAGCTCCTCCCAGCAGCCGTCGTCTTCAAGATCTGGCCTCTCCAACTCGTTGCCCTCGAGTCAGGGCCAACACAAATACAACTTTGAGAAAGCCATCCTGATTTCTCAGACCGGGAACTGCAGGGTCATGTCTTACTCTAACCAGATGAGTTGTCTAGTAGTATCACAGCCGTCCCCTCAGAGTACGCTAATTCCTGGTAAGCAGCCGGTCATATTGTACGACTGATTCACCCTCCCAACACACTGCACACAAAGTATTATTACATAAAGTGTACACAACAATGTGCATTGCCTTGTTTACAAACTGGTATTTTTGTCTAATTTCTGACCTTGTCACACTTGGCCACACCTTGATCGTAGCTTTCTGTTGCCCCTTGGTACTGTCCTATCGGTGTTTCCGAGCTCTATTCAGATTTGTTATTTAAATTTATCCTACTATGGGAAAATCACTGCTTGTTTCAGCTTCATCTCTAATTACTTGTAAAGTGCAGATTATAGCATAGCAACAAGCCACTGCTGATGTAACACACAAGCTTCTGATTTGCTGATCGCACGGTCAGTGTATTTAAACTATGAGTGGACGATTCTGATACTGGGGTTTTTTTTGGTTTGTTTCTTTTTATGTCAATGATCTATCCATTTGTTAAAACAAAATACACTACCGATTTGTATGATTTAGTTTTGGTTGTTAATCAATAATTCATTTTATGTTGGAATAAAAAAAAATACTGTGCAATATACGCCATGGACCAAGAGGGCAGGTCCTGGCACGTCTTCCATTAGAGAGTTCCTGTAGTCCCAATATTTTCAGTACCTTATTTTAACTTAGCATGGTAGATTTGTTTACGATGTTAAAAAGTAAAAATACAACTTTTAACCACATATTGTTTGCAGGCATGATCACCATCTATGTTGTCTTATAAAGTCTTCCACCTATATGTTATGTCTCGACTTCTAAGTCTTGAAATGCAGAGAAGCAAAACTGAATGTCTGTTATAAAAATGAACTGAGTCTCAATGAACGAATCTCCGCTTTCAAGGTTCCCATATACTTGGCAAGAAACCTGTGACCACAGATAGGTGGAGGGGTTTAGATACCAGGATTTCATAAATATATAATATATTATATAAGGATGTGTTGTTGTTTTTTATCTTTCTAAAATGATTTAGCCATTATTAATGCTAGTCCTTTGACATGGCATAATAAAAGAAACAATATCAAACTACAGTGTTACTTTTTAATAAGAATAAACTGGAATCTGCTGCCCTGTGTTATACAGGAATAGCAGCATTATCCTAATTCACAAAGCTCTTCCAGTCCATCATTATGGTGATGTCTGGCCCTACTCTGCATATTCCATTTGCTTACTGACCTGACCAGTCAAAGGGGTGCAATTTGGCAAATAATGTGGGGAGTGCAGGAAGAAACCCCATTAGCTGCTCTGTCACCGTCATTCCTCACGTTCAAGCTCTTTCTCTTCTGTTTTACAGGTTGTGGTATTAAGAAGCTGAGTGCGTCTAACATGAAAAGCAGCCAGTACGTTCCCATTCACTCAAAGCAGATCAGAGGCCTGGCATTTAATGACCGTTCTGATGGCCTGTTGCTCTCTGCAGCTCTGGATAACACTGTGAAGCTCACCAGGTGAGTATTGTTGGGATAAACAGTCCAGGATTCCTGAGTTGCAGACAATGTTTTTTTTCCTCCTGATCTGATGATTCACTGCAAGGAGGTTACTCTGGTGTCAGAATTACTCAGAAGTAAAAAGGGACTTGGCAGTAATTATACCGAATGATTTAAAAGTAATCCACTCAACAGATCCACTAAAATCTTTTGGTTTTGTTTGAAGCAGAAAAGAGATGTACTAGTATTACTTACCTAGAATACCATGTCTAGCTCTCAGTCTGATCGCCTGGGCTCTGACTAGGGGCTCACAGGGTGTCTGCCAGACCTCCCACCACTAGAGCTTTTCATTTTGCTGTCTTTATTTTCATGTGTGTTTTTTTTTTTTTTTTTTGTGGATAGAAGATGAATTTTAAGTTTTATTTTGTATTTTGGGGAGAGAGAAGCAAAGATTAATCCCTGTAAGCAATGGAAGTGATCAGCAGCAAATGGGAAAACAAAATGGAAGCAGTTTAAAAGCCAACACTGAAAGACAATAATGCATAATAGAGAGTTGAGATGGAAAAGGAAGACATTGTTTTTAATTATTTTTAATCTTCTGCTTTTGGACGACCTACTCGCTCTTCAGCTGCCATCTTGCACAAGTACTCTTGGTCAATTCTGAAGTGGCGCCATCCTTCCGTTGAAGGGTCAGGTGCTCCACGTCTTTTGTTCCATTCGTGAAAACAGGAAGTGCATGCAGCTTCAGCGATCTTTCAAAAAAGCTGCTGAAAACTGTTAACTTTTCCATGGTCACACAACCAATAGTGAGCTCTTCTAATATAGTGGCAGTCAATCTTCTATATGGTAAAGCTGTAATTTGTACACTGGAAGCTGCTCACACTTAATTACAGAAGGGCATCACAGGGGTGAAGGTAATCTATGTACCAGTTTAACCCTTGGATTGACTGGGCACAAGGTAGTACTTTACTATGTAATGTGCCCCTCCCTTCCTTCCTATCAGACTCCCGTCTATGTTCCCGCCAGCAAGCCCTAGGGCAGCTAGTCACCCATAATTACCTCCTTTTTAAATAATAAGCATGTTCCAGCATCTGGCAACTCCTGCACTATATCACCCATTCCTGCTGACCCCAACATAATGGAGTCAAAGTTTACAGACCCCAAAAAGAGCTCAGACAAGGAGGTTGTTCACCTACCTACCACCACAGCTTCAAGCTCTCTTCCCGAAAAGTCATGTGTGCCTGTAGTATCACCCAAAATTGCAGGTACTGGGGAGAATGCCACCGACCCTCCCTGTGTTGGAGCTGATTCCCCACAATGCCATTCTGCCCGCATCATAATCTGTCCAGTTAGCAGGGGTGGCAAATACCTCTACAGAGAAGAAACCTTGCAACCGCTCCAATTCCAAGATTGATGACCCAAAGAAGGGTGCATATACAACTGAGAAATGGGGAATGCTCTACATTGGAGAACTTTTCTCCGGAAAGAAGTGTGGCAGTGTCTGACCCGACAATCTGAATTGGCCAGCCACTGTCAGACCACACACACCTCCCTCCAGTTCCTAAGAGGAATAATGTAAATGTGTTTGTCTGGGGACAAGATGGACGGTTTAGTGAGTCGGGGACGGAAAATTTGAGGTTTTGCTTCTAACTGTCCTGCATTCTTTCTGGATCTATATCAAACATTTACTCTCTAGATGCTGTTTTTACAGACACCTGCAGGGTAGATGATGGAGTAAGAGTGGCTTTACAAACCAATAACATTCAATGATGTCTATGAAGCCATTCCGACTTTTGTCCTGTCCAGGACTTGTGAGCGATTCTAGGACTTGCATTCCATCTAGTCCTTGGTGAAGCCTTAGAGGAGATGCCCCTGTCTCATCACAGTAATTGCTGTCCAAAATGGGAGATCTCTGCCTTAAGAACTGGAGACTGGTCTCACTGCTCTGCACAGACTATAAGATTGTAGCTAAAGTGGCCTCCTTGAGGTCACCCTGACCACTCCAGTGCTATCCCAGATGTCTGTCACTCGCCTTCATCTCTCTGGATCAAGAAAAGGCATTTCAGAGGGTGGACCATTGCATCCTCATAGCCATTTTTCAAACATATTTGTGGGCGATTTGTTTACTTAAAATCTATTAGTCCCTAAATGCAACATTGGTATTTGAATGAGGATGCACCTTGTCTAGATAATTATGTGGATAACTTGAGGAGAAGGCTCACAGGGCTGGTGCTAAATGACAGGGATATTTTCTTCAGTTGCTAACAAGATGCTCGTAGCCCAAAACTCAGCTGATCTTGATTTGGCAAAATAATTCCAAGAGGTTTATTCAGCTGCCTGATCTTCTTGGATCAACTGGTCCAAGAGCTCAGGCCTTCTAGAAGGGTCTGTACAGGTGGAAACCTTGCCTCGCACATTCTACATCATCTAGTGGGAGGCAGCGATCATCAATGATTTGGGAGGTGTCTGCTGTGGACTGTTCATCTCAGACAACTGGACTGAGCAGAATATCTCCTGACTTTGTCCAGTGGGAGCATGTCTGAGTTTACCTCCCACGGTATCAGAAAAGGCAGGAAAATGATTCACTATGTGGGATTAGCCCCATAAAAGGCCAATCCATATCATACCTCTTCCCTGATATCCTGTGTCCGGTTCTGGAGACCATATCTCCAAAAGAAAATAAATTAGAGACAATACAATGGAGGGCCACTAAAATGGTACATTGTCTAAAATACAAAACCTTTAAACTATACATATTCAGGTTTCCTTAGAGGACAGAATGAAAGGGGTGATGAAATATCAACTTGCAAATATATCGAAGGATGTAATAAAGTTCAGGAGGAAAAATCAAAGTCTTGAGAGAAGCACAAGGTAGATAGAACGGGCAGGCTAGGTGGGCCTTTATTGTATTACTAGTTTAGGGCAGAAAAGCAGGACTAGGGATCCTGAATGGTCTGTCAATCACACCTTGTGTCCTGTCTAACCCACAGCCTGATGACCAACACTGTTGTACAGACCTACAACACCGGCCGACCAGTCTGGAGCTGCTGCTGGTGCTCGGACAACACTAATTACATCTACGCCGGCCTGATTAATGGCTCTGTGCTTGTGTACGACCTGCGGGACACCAGTCAGTTTGTGCGGGAGTTGGTGCCACTGGGTTCCAGGTATACTTTGCTCTTTCTTTGTATTACGGGGTGAATAACATTTGCCTAAATGTGTCTGGAGTCTCATTATCTTCTCTCTATTAGATGCCCTGTGGTGTCACTCTCCTATGTACCCCGCGCGGCCTCTGAAGTCTTCCCATGTGGCGGTGTGCTGGTGGGGACCCTGGAGGGTGCCTGCTTCTGGGAGATGAAAGATGTTCAATACAGACCTCACCTCCTCCCTCTGGAGACCGGCGGCTGCACTGATGTCCAGGCAGAGAGCAGCACACGGCACTGTCTGGTTACCTATCGTCCAGGTGAGCGGCTGTAAAAGAACGGACTATTTGTCTTGTAGTCCTTAATTTCCCTTTCATGATATGCAATAATAGTGATCAGTGGCGGCGTGGTTATTTTTTTAATTAAAGGATCTCTGTGGATCCCTAACAAGAGCTAGATATTTATTAGGAATTGATAATTAATTAATACAGTTCCTATTCATTATTAAATGTACTTTGAAAGATCAAACGCTGCAGATTTACCTAGTAGGCAGTGCTATATTTTCACACACAAAATTGTATCAACATCATGCTCTCCATTGATTGGACTTGCAGTGTTAGAGCAGTTTCACATATTTTGCTGTGCAGCCGTCCTTAAATGATTGTTTGGCCTATTATCTAATCCGATTGTTCTAAAAACTCTTTATACCTTCCTCTCTACCAGATCTCCCGCCATCTTGCCCCCTCCGCCTTGATAACCTTAATAGGGTGGAGAGAAACTGCTCAACTGCAGGCTGATACTTTTTGAAAGTGAATTAAATATTGCTATTATAAATATTATAACATATATATCATTAAATTGTAATTTTATGAATGATCAAATAGTTATTAAATAACATGCTCCTCTTGTTGGCGCATTAGTGATCATTTACACTCCCTCAATAGCCCTTTATCACATATATAGTTGTGAGCATACGAGCCGTTGCTCACGCTAGCGGGCTCGCAGAAGGTGCTCCTTGCCAGCAACTGAGGCCCTCGTGAAGCTGGCAAGGAGCGCCGAAAATAAATAACATTTTTTATATATATATATATATATATATATATATATATATATATATATATATATATATTCCTTTCCAATGTAGCTGTAAATATTAAGACAATATGAGGGGACACCTTTCATAAGATGTTAGTACATTAAAAATGTTTATATATTTTAATAGTTATTAGTTGTATAAATCGATGGACTAACATGGCTACATAAAACTACAATATATTCCCAGGTAAGACTCACAACTACATGCGCTGTGTGATGATGGAGCTGACCAGTAATCGGCTGATGGACTCTGAAGAGGAATATAGCTGCTCCTGTTATCCTGTCCAGACCTTCAATGCCGGGTCTACCTGCAAACTGCTCACCAAGAACGCGATCTTCCAGAGCCCTGAGAGGGACGGCAGCATCCTAGTGTGTGCTGGGGACGAGGCCTCCAACTCTGCCATGGTGAGGACTGACCAATCGCCTCTATACTGGGAGCATGATTTATGCTTCATTACTCTATTGGTAGAAAGGTGTAAAGACGGTATATAGACGATAAAGCAGTGCTTTCAACAACAAACTGCTCGTCCTATCTTAGAGGTGTTCTTACTCTTCCATGAGCCACCGAGACAAAAGGCCAAAAAGTGAATAAACCGGGAGGTATGGTGTAGATCACAGTATGACCACATGGGGGCAGTTGGGTGCAGGGAATTAGATTTAGGATTTAATGCTTAAGGTATATGTAAGTGAGCTGGGTTATTAATTAGTAGTTTATGTAAAAAAAATATTTGCATGAAATAATACCAAAATAAACATTTAAACAGTTACCCTAAAGTTTGCTGAATTTCTTGCATTTGCAAACTGTTTTCTATCAATGTTGACACCCCAGGAAAATGAGCATAACTAATACATTGTATCTTTTTTTTTTTTGGTCTGTGAATTGAGCTGCAGCTTTCCTTTAGATTTCTGTAATACCCATGGTCTGTGTCCTGTCATTCACTGATTGTTTTTATCTACATCCCAGTTGATACATCCCCCAGCCCCAGACAGACACACATGCACAGAGACCATGGATGCAAGCTCTCTTGCAGGTCATTGCAGGTCCATAAATCAAGCATCAATGCTCATTTGCCTAAAAGACAGATTAGAATAGGAAGCAGAAGCTGAGATGTTTGGTTTCAGTACAATTATAATTTGTCAGAATGTATCAAGCAGAGGGTGTATGTCTAAAGAACAACTGTGTAACTGCTCAAGCATTTTTACTTGAATATCGATTTTATGGTCCTTTAAGGACCCAGCCTAATCTAATTGGCGGCATACAGCATTGCTGATTGGCTGCAAAGCTGAGCATGCTCACATGGACAGGGTACATTTCTAGCTCAATCCTGGGGTGGAAACATCACCTGCAACTTTATTTTTCTAGCTTTGCATAAAAATAAAAAATAGTGCATGCAAATAAATGTAATCGTACGCTACTAATTCCCCTCTATCATATGCATTCATAACCTAGCTCTCTTGCATATACTGTACCTTTAAAGAAGAATATGGCAGGTTCCTGTGTCTATTTACTTTTATGTACTTTATTTTATTAAGACGTGCTTTAAAAGCTCTGTTTTTACTGCCTAAAATTAAATGATACGAAAGGAAATGCGTATAATATATTATATATCTAGTAAAATCTAGAAACCTTCATTCTTTTAATATGAACATCCTTGGGGGACAAGCGTTGGCTCTTAAGTATGATATATGTGTCATATGGTTGTCAAGTGCTGTTAACCATTTATTGGGATATTCACAAACTACCAAATGATAAACCCCTCACAGCATATACAAGACACCACACCCAGCACAGTCTATACGGACACAACTGTACCAGCTCCTTCTAAGAATCTAATGGAATGAAGAAGTAACCAAGACACAGATTCTAGGGCTGGATGTGATGTGTACTGCCCTAACCTATCAGAGACCACCTCTCAACTGTGCTGAGATGGTCACTGATTAGTTATTATGAGGCACAGCAAGTACTATAAAGTCCATGTCTTCATGAGCTGCAGATGGCAGACACATACTATTTATGTGATTTTTAGGCAGCTAGAACAGAGCTTATAAGCACTTCCTAACTTATAATAAAGTACATAAAAATAAATGTATACACAGTGATATTATACCTAGTAAAATCCAGAAAACATCTGTGGCCCTTTAAGAATCTCTACATGTGCACAGGTGAGTCAGTGACTGCCTTCACTTGTTTTGTTTGCCTCACCTGTGTTCAGGTTGGAAGTCCTGGCGCCACACACTTATTGAGTGAAGTGTCTTGGACTATTTTGCAATGGCTAACCCTGCTCTCTCTCCTCCAGCTTTGGAACGCCGGAGGTGGCTCCCTCATCCAGAAGCTGCCGGCTGACCAGCCTGTGCTGGACATCTGCCCGCTGGAGGTGAATCAGACCAGCTTGTTGGCCACTTTAACAGAGAAAATGGTGAAAATCTACAAATGGGAGTAACCAGGACCCTGCACCTTAATTGTTCTAATCTTAACGGACCTGGAGTCTTTTCCAAGAGCGTTGGAGTCTGTACAAAGGATAAGACCAAAGGTCCAGAAGAACTTCTCCTGACAGGGAGTCTGAGCCCAAATGACCAACATTCCAGAGCGATTAATGGCATCATTGGACTAGAAAGTGCAATAAATATACCATGAAAATCCAGCAAATTGCATAATGATAAATGAGTTTCCACCCAATCATGCTCACAGTTCAAGGATTATCCCCTCCTATTCTTAATGAGCCAACATAGGGTTGAGGAGCCTTGAACTCGTTAGGGATCTAGGTCGCTAATATGTACAGTCTGTTTCTTTGCTATATTTTCTTTTCTATGTATATTGTTTGTGTCCTGTACATATTTCCATTGTCCACTAATTTTCCTTATGCCAAATAAAATAAAGAATAAATACTTTTATTACTGCAGTTTGCGTTACGTCTTTGCAGTAGGGAGCAGAAGATGCGCTCAGAACGGAGATTTGGGAAAGGCTTACGAAGAAAAAGGTCCAAACTCAGAACGCCATTATACCAGGTCGTTATGAGGAAGGAACAAGATAAAAGCAGTGTGTGATAATCTAGATGTATGTAACGTCATGGCTGACAACGCTCCATGTGAGTGACTGGTAAGACGCAGGGCCAGAGCTGGTACACTACTTATCTGCAAATCCCCTTCCTCCTCCTCCTCCTCCTCCTCCTCCTCCTCCTCCTTGCAGTAGATGTGGTCTTGTGGTCGCTCCTCGTGCAAACTTCAGTAAGCAAATCTTATTTCAGATCCAACTTCCCAATGAATGTGTTTTGGTTAAGCTTGCTGCTCCTATGTCTTGGATACTTCTTCAAAACAAGAAACCAAATGTTAGTGCTGATAAATATTCAAAAACTAAAATGGGGCAGCTGTCCTGAAGACCAGACGGATATCTGATGGGGATAGATAATAAAAGGGCTCGTGCTGCTGCTTTTCAAGAGCAGTCTCAATTAGTTCACTATTAACATTAAAAACTGAATTGTTTTGTTTTTATTATTTTAAATAAAATAATTGGGAAAAATACTTGTGCAAACAGCATTAAAGGAAGTCTTTAGACAGAAATATAATTTAAAAACACAATTTCACTCTATATGCCGATACCTCACCCCTATTTTTTTTTTTTCCTTCTTTTAATTTCTCAAAATGACAAATAAATTAAGATAGGTTGCATTATTTATACAGGCCAGATTGGGGGCATATGGCTACAATGCTATAACCCCCACATGCTCCTGCTTATCTGGCCTGCCTAAATACAGTTTGTGTTGATTTGTTTGTCTTCTGGAAGATAAGTGCTTACATCAGCCTTTTAGTTGGCGATGGGGAAAAGTCATATATAGCATGTTTACTAACAGGCTAATTTATATAGGACCGATACAAGCCATCTTGTCTACATGTAGATTAACACAGTACACTGGAGTTATACTGAATCTCTACTGTGTTCCTAGTGACAGAAGTCCTATATTCAGGTACCGGAGCAACGCCGAGGCTCTATGCTTGATTCAAGGCTGTCATGGGGCAGGATCTTGGACCGTGAACAAGAAGCTTCAAACATAAGGCAGCCGGCTCAAAACTGTCTTCTGATGGTTTTACTCCTCATATAAGGGATTGGTGGTAGTGTCACAAAGCAGGACCGGCACTCTCTGGAACTCCCATTAGTTAGGTTCCCATATTGGGTGGTGTAACGGAGCTGAGACACGCAGTCCAAAATCTCCGTTGGTATACGGTAAAATATCCAAGAAGCACTACAGGCTCACCATTCCCGACCTCCCATATTGGACGACACACAATTTGGGAGTCAAATGAATACTGACTTTATTTTGTTATTGCAGAAATACTTATACCCATCTCTTCCCACAGGCAATACACATGCCCATATTTGGCGACACAATACACATAAAGAGAACAATAGGTGGGTCACACCTCCCTGGCAACTTTGATACAATCAGACATTGATTCAATTACACTTCTTTGTTCTTATCTGAGAATGAAAACACTTTGGAAAATGCAAGGATCCTTTACAACTTTCTTATCTCTTGAATCTCTGTAATAGGATTATCTATTAGCCTAGGTCTGCAAAAGTCTGGCTAATATTCTGCAGAGCATAAACCAGCATACATATTGTAGGATCATATTTTAACCATAATAATCATAAAACAGGGTAAAACAGTGATGGGTTCCGCTACACACCTCCCCCGTGACCATAAGCCGGCATACACGGTCTGATCCCGACGGATCGGCCTGGGGATGTCCGGACAAAAGTATTTGTTGGTCAATTCTCTAGTTTGACAACCCATCAGCATTACTGCAACTCACATTTACTCACATTTCCCATATCCCCAGATAGCTGGGATCTGAGCGCACAAAACCACCGAATAGCGCTCAGATCCTCTTCACACAGTTCAATTGCCATGTAGCTAAAGTCTTTCCCATAGTCTTTCATCATATGAATGGGCTCCATGGCATAGTTATCTGGGGTATCATGGTTCACACAGGGCAAGTACAGAATGACCCACCTGTATGTAAAGGGCCAGAATGAGTGACTTACACTCTGGTATGGCCGAACACTGGTTTCAAAGGGCAATATGTACCAGGGCCATAGTCGCAGGGCAGGAGGCTGGCAAACAGTCCTCTCCAAGCCAAAGTGGCGAAGGGCACTTCGTCACACATCTCCCCTTTGGGGGGAAGTCTAACCAGGCACCTGGATATTTCGCTGGGGTGATGGTGCAACACGCTGAGGGGACTTGAGGGGCAGAGGCCAGCGGCACTCTGCCCTGATGCCAGCTCTTCTGCTGGTATAACCTGCAGGACCTCCTGCTCTGTACCAGGGACAAAGGGAGGGCAGAGGCCGACTGCACTCTGCCCCGCTGTCAGCTCTACTGCTGGGGTACTTGGGACATATTCCGGCTCAGTAGCCAGGGAAACGTGGGGGTCAGTGGGGGTTAACATTTCCTCTGTTAACCCTGGGGCCACATTAGAAGTTAGCTGGGGAGGGGAGTTTGTACTTACCCCCTCCTCCGGTTGTCCCAGTGACGGTAGTTGGGGATCTGGACAAGCTGTGGGCGCAGAGACCACGGTCCCATCTGCGCCGTCTGGGAGATTGGTGTCTCCCCTGGTTAGGGTAAACTGCCGCTGGGGGGGAAGGATGACACCTTCTGCCCCCTGTGTTTCACACTGCCGCTGGGGGGGAAGGACGACACCTTTGGCCCCCTGGGGTACCCACTGCCGCTGTGGAGGAAGGTCGATACCTTCTGCTCCCTGGGGTACACACTGCCGCTGGGGGGGAAGGACGACACCTTCTGCCCCCTGGGGTTCACACTGCCGCTGGGGGGAAAGGACGACACCTTCTGCCCCCTGGGGTTCACACTGCCACTGGGGGGAAAGGACGACACCTTCTGCCTCCTGGGGTTCACACTGCCGCTGAGGGGGAAGGACGACACCTTCTGCCCCCTGGGGTTCACACTGCCGCTGGGGGGAAAGGACGACACCTTCTGCCCCCTGGGGTTCACACTGCCGCTGGGGGGGGAGGACGACACCTTCTGCCCCCTGGGGTTCACACTGCCGCTGGGGGGAAAGGACGACACCTTCTGCCCCCTGGGGTTCACACTGCCGCTGAGGGGGAAGGACGACACCTTCTGCCCCCTGGGGTTCACACTGCCGCTGGGGGGAAAGGACGACACCTTCTGCCCCCTGGGGTTCACACTGCCGCTGAGGGGGAAGGACGACACCTTCTGCCCCCTGGGGTTCACACTGCCGCTGGGGGGGAAGGACGACACCTTCTGCCTCCTGTAGGGCCGGTAGAGAGACCTCGGTCCCATCTCTACCTGCCATCTGGAGGTCATCCCAGGACCAGTCAATGAAGTCTGGTTCTGCTTGTCGAGTAGGTTGGGGCTGCACAAGGCTGAGCAGGTGTTGGTAGTCCTGCTCCAGCTCCCACTCTCTCATTACCAGGTGGGTCATGTCTTTGCTCACCTCGCCTTCGTCATCCCAGACATACATGCCCATCTGGTAGTCGTAGATGTCCCAAAACCTAGACCCCTCCGTGCTGCCAAGATCAATATCGTCCTCCAAGGCATCCCATAATAAACCCGGGCCATCATAATCATCCCCCTCCGGTAAGTCGTGTTCAGCCGTCCAGGGGGTAAGTCGAACGGTATGCCACCAGAGGGCCTGGTATGCGTTGTCTAGCCAGATCTCTCGCCATACCAGGGTCTCTAGTCTTGTCACCCACTCATCCAGGGGCTGCTCTCCCAATAGATACATCCGCATCGCCACACGCTTCTGTAGCCACTGCTCATCACTGGGGAGACTCTCACCTCGCCGCCATTGGGCATCTTCCAGGGCATCATACCAGAGTTCCTTTCTGTCTGTTTCCCTGTAGTCTGCGGCCTCCTTCTCATCCTCATCATGGAACGCTGTCCGAAAACTAGCCGGTTCCATCCTGCTGTAGTCAGGGGCGCTGTACGGATACTAGCGTTGCCCTCAATTTGTACTCCACGGAATGGTGTCTCCTGTAGCTGTCCTTCTGACCGTGGGAACAATTCCACCACTTGCCAACAAATGTAACGGAGCTGAGACACGCAGTCCAAAATCTCCGCTGGTATACGGTAAAATATCCAAGAAGCACTACAGGCTCACCATTCCCGACCTCCCATATTGGATGACACACAATTTGGGAGTCAAATGAATACTGACTTTATTTTGTTATTGCAGAAATACTTATACCCATCTCTTCCCACAGGCAATACACATGCCCATATTTGGCGACACAATACACATAAAGAGAACAATAGGTGGGTCACACCTCCCTGGCAACTTTGATACAATCAGACATTGATTCAATTACACTTCTTTGTTCTTATCTGAGAATGAAAACACTTTGGAAAATGCAAGGATCCTTTACAACTTTCTTATCTCTTGAATCTCTGTAATAGGATTATCTATTAGCCTAGGTCTGCAAAAGTCTGGCTAATATTCTGCAGAGCATAAACCAGCATACATATTGTAGGATCATATTTTAACCATAATAATCATAAAACAGGGTAAAACAGTGATGGGTTCCGCTACAGGTGGGTATCCCTATCTTCCTTTGACACTTCTGCCAGATGAGGGGATTAGCAATCCCCTCATCTGGCAGAAGTGTCAAAGGAGGATAGGGATACCCACCCAACATGAGGGCCTATGCGATGGGAGTTCCAGAGAGTGCCAGTCCTGCTGGTCCAGTTATGTGACACTATCAGCAATCCTCTCATCTGGTAGAAGTGTTAGGGGAGGATATGGATACTCACCCAATATGAGGACCTAACCAATGGGAGTTCCAGAGAGTGCTGGTCCCGTTATGTGACACTATAAGCAATCCCCTCATCTGGCAGAAGTGTCAGTGTCACATAACGGGACCAGCAGGACTGGCACTCTCTGGAACTCCCATCGGTTAGGTCCTCATACTGGGTGAGTATCCCTACTCTTTGTGACCGTGGTGCAGAGTACAGGGATTCCCTTCTCAAAGCAACGTGAGTGACATTTAAAGTAGCTCTCTGAACTAATGAAATCCATCTCTCGCACTCATGCTCACTAGGACAACCTTTGTTAAGGGGTGGGTGAACATTGTATAGGGAATGGGATATAGGCAAGTCAAACCTTACATAGTTACATAGGCCCTCATTCAATTGCAACTTGGCCAATTGAATAGGGGTCTAAATAAGCACATAACATATTTTTTTAAAGAAGTTTTTAGTTAGTAAATATCTATCCAAAAGCAAGATTTTCAATAACTAAAAACTTCTTTAAAAAAAATATGCTATGTGCTTATTTAGAGCCTTATTCAATTGGCCAAATCGCAATTGAATGAGGCCCATAGTAATTAAGGTTGAAAAAAGACTTTCAGTCCATCAAGTTCAATCTTTGAAGATCTCCTCTGATCTGCAATATGTTGATTAGTTAATTAATTAGTTAAGTAATTATTAATCAATTATTTAATTTTTTTTTTTATTGTTAATTAATCCAGATGAAGGCAAACCGAAACAAAATGCAAGTGAAACTTACCCAATCATCTCAAAGGGAAACAAAAATGAATTCCTTCCTGACCCCAGATACTGGCGATCGGATTCCTCCCTGGATCAGTACTCTCTCTCTAATTATCCAGGGTAACCCTGAATTCCCTTTTTAATTAGAAATAAATCCAGTCCCCTTTAAAGTTATCTTTTGAATCCGCTGTCACCACCTCCTCTGGTAGAGAATTCCACAGATTAACCACCCTTACCGTGAAGAACCATTTTCTTTCTTTAAGGTGGAATCTTTTTACTTCTAATCTCAAAAGATGTCCTTGTGTCAGTTAAAAACCTCTTGGCACAAAAAGCTCCCCCGACAAATCTTTATACTGACACTGGATGAATTTATATAAGGTAATCATATCTCCTCTTAGATGTTCAGCTTTCTAGCAGAAGCCTAAAGGTTTTGTGCCAATATTGACTGGTATTTGGAACTGTTCATAATTCCCTCTATCGTAACAAAGGCCCCAGTTCCAGCTGAAGAAAAACAGCCCCAAAGCATGATGCTGCCACCACCATGCTTCACTGTGGGTATGGTGTTCTTTTGGTGATGTGCAGTGTTGTTTTTCTGCCAAATATCTCTTTTGGAATTATGGCCAAAAAGTTCAACCTTGGTTTCATCAGACCATAACACCTTTTCCCACATGCTTTTGGGAGACTTTAGATGTGTTTTTGCTCTATGTAGACTGGCTTGGATGTTTTTCCTGCAGCTCCTTTAATGTTGCTGAAGGCCTCTTGGTAGTCTCCCAGACCGGTTTTCTTCTCGTCTTTTCATCAATTTTGGAGGGAGCTCCAGTTCTTGGTAATGTCACTGTTGTGCCATATTTTCTCCACTTGATGATGACTGTCCTCACTGTGTTCCATGGTATATCTAATGCCTTGGAAATTCTTTTGTACCCTTCTCCTGACTGATACCTTTTAACAATGAGATCCCCCTGATGCTTTGGAAGCTCTCTGTGGACCATGGCTTTTGCTGTGGGATGCGACTAAGAACATTTCAGGAAAGACCAACTAGAGCAGCTGAACTTTATTTGGGGTTAATCAGAGGCACTTTAAATGATGACAGGTGTATGCTGACTCCTATTTAACACGATTTGGAATGTGATTGCTTAATTCTGAACACAGGTACATCCCCAGTTATAAGAGGGTGTGCAGACTTATGCAACCACATTATTTTTCTTTTCTTTTTTTCTTTTTCTTCCTCCACCTGAAAGATTTCAGTTTGTTTTTCAATTGAGTTGTACAGTTTATAGGTCACATTAAAGGTGGAAAAAGTTCTGAAATTATTTATCTTTGTCTCATTTTATTATAGCACAGAAACCTGACATTTTAACAGGGGTGTGTAGACTTTTTATATCCACTGTATGTTAAAAAGGAGAGGACCTAATACTGAACCCTGAGGAACCCCATTTACCACATTAGTCCAATCAGAGTATGCTCCATTTACAACAACCCTTTGCTTCCTGTCTTTTAGCCAGCTCTCGATCCATGAGCAGATATTTACTGCAATTCCTGTATCTCTTAGTTTGCACAATAGTCTCCCGTGTGGCACTGTATAAAAAGCCTTTGCAAAATCCAAAAAAACTACATCCACTGAGTTGCCCTGATCCAGGTTCCTACTAACCTCCTCATAGAAACTAATTAGATTTGTTTGACATGACCTATCCCTCAAAAATCCATGTTGACTCCTACTTATAATCCTGTTCAAATAGACATATTCTTGTATATTGTCCGTTATTAACCCTTCTAAAAGCTTCCCCACTACAGAAGTGAGGCTCACTGGTCTATAATTCCCCGGATTTGCTCTTGCTCCCTAGGTATCACATCAGCTTTTCTCCAGTCATCTGGTAGAGACCCTGTGTTGAGTGAATCTTGAAAAATTAAATATAATGGTTTGGCTTTTACAGAGCCCAGTTCCCTTAGTACCCTTGGATGTATTCCATCAGAACCTGGGGCTTTATTAACATTTATTTTTACACAACAAATCAAAGGTTCACAAGTCTGACATACCCAACTTGAACCTTTCTCCCCTAGTGTCTCAGTTATAACTCATAAACTAACACTCCTCCAGAATTGGGTGCTGGAGAATCCCATTGTCCAATAAGGTAGAGCGCACTGTGTCTGGGAGATTGAAGTCAGGGCCGGTAAATCACATTCTATTGAATTCAACATGTCAGCCATCTTGTACAATGCAATAATGACAGAAGTTGCATTTCTTCAATAAACCAAAATAAACCGTAACAATCCACAAAGTCCTAATGTCCATATGGTTGTGACAGCTCTGAAAGGGCATTTTTGGTGAAGCTCTGGGTCCCAAAAACAGAGTTCAGGAGTTCAGGGGTCTGTGCCTGTATGGCCTTGGGGCATAAAGTGCCCTTGCTTGTGTGGTTCAGGGAAGTCCCACTATGGCCCAAAAAGTCAGTCATGACAGGCGGCCCAGGGACTAGGGTACTCAGGCAAAAGATAAAGTAAGGTGTAAAGATCCTGAAACTGAGGTTAGCCGGAGCTTGGGCTGGATCTGAGGCACTGGGAAAGGTATGTGGCCCTTTGTCACAGTCAGTATATCTAGATCTTCTAGTATAAGGATATGCTGATCACCTCAGGGTCCTAACCCCAAATTCAAGTGACACAGAAAATATCCCATTTATTGAAGAAATGAAAAAAAGTACACACAAAAATATACAAGATTGCAATTGGTTGTTAAAAAAAAAAAAAAGATAATATAGAAAAATCTAATTGGACAAGAGACTAAATGGAAGTCCTTGGATAACGTAATCCCTATCTATAACCCCACTAATGGATGGAGATGGGAGCCCGTGGTCCCACCATTGGTAACAGCCCCTAAGATGTAAGGAGGCGCATACCTAAAAACGCCATTTTTCTCTCAGATAAAGCTTACAAACTGAGAAAAGAAATCATACTGGAGAAGGTTTTTTTCTTTTATTATTAAAAAGTTTGTTATTTATGTTACTCTTTTCTTTTAGTTGAGTTCTTTTATTTTGTTCTTCTTAGCCTTATTTATATATATTTTATACATCTTTTATATCTACACTGGTTAAAGTGAATTTGTAAACTGTTACTTGAAATAATTTAATAAGAAGAAAAACAAAGTGATATATAAATGTCTTCTACTACTTATGTTTCTTTTTTTGTTATTACATTATTTCCCCTTCGTTATCGCCCCACTGATAATTTTGCTGTTGATAAAACCAAATATCTCAGAGAACGGATCTATTAGGTGATTTATTATTCATAAATAACTGACTTTTATGTCGCACTTAGAATTTGTTTCCACTTTTACAAATTTTACATTCATTAAATATGACCGAAAACATGTTGATAAAAGATTCCTCAGTTTAAGGCCCTGTTGTCTTAAGTAGAAGACATTTATATCTCACTATAAGACGTCAGGGCCTTAAACTGAGGAATCTTTTATCAACATGTTTTCGGTCATATTTAATGAATGTAAAATTTGTCAAAATGTAATTCAAAATATTTATTTTGTTCTAATAAAACTTAAAGTGTCGTATAAGTCAGTTATTTATGTATAAATCACCTAATAGAGCTGCCCTCTGAGATAGCAAAATGATCAGTGGGGTGATACGGAAGATAAGCATGCCCAGTGGGAAATGATAATAGTCACAAAAAGGCTTAAGTTAAAGGCAAATGTTTCTCTGTCACTACTACAATGGTGTCAGCTGGGCATGCTTATCTCCTGTATCTCTACTGTTAATACACTTATCACTGGAGGGTGAATCTTTACATAAAGTCACTCTCACTCCTACATCTGATTTAAACAGAATGTTTATTGATAATATTTATTTATACACTTTTCACATGTATTCAGTAACTGGGAGCTTTTCTGTGTCCCTTTAACCCTGCAGGGCTGGCCATCCCACCACCATCTTGATTACGTATATCTCTAGTGCGCGCCCCCGCTGCTTGTCCCAGAGACAAAGACGTATTGACGTTTTCATCACATGACTTTACGTGTAGATCTCGGTGGCCATGTTGGATGTGGGCAGTGCCGAGTGTGAAACAGGCTGGAGGTGGGCTTCTGACGTAATCACGCCGCCTGTCCCTCGCACGCGCGCGCTCTCTGTGGCCGGTGGATAGTTTCGCGCATCTCCGTGACTGGCTGATCCCAAGATGGCGGCCTGCGGACGTGTCGGGCTCTGGTGTCTGTGTGTGAGCGCGGCTCTGTTGGTCTCGGCCAATGATCACCCGGCGGGTGAAGTGCAGCCTGGAGCACAGCTCACACGGAGACTGCCCAGCTGGAAACTGGCTGAGGACGAGGCCTGCAGGGAGGACGTGAGCCGCATCTGTCCCAAGCACACCTGGAACAACAACCTGGCCGTGCTAGAGTGCCTGCAGGACGTGAGAGAGGTGAGGCCTAGGGAGGAAGACGGGGTGTCCTGAGTCAGGAGAGACTGGGCCTAGGGAGGGAGACAGGTTGGCCTGAGTCAGGATAGACTGGGCCTAGGGAGGGAGACAGGGTGGCCTGAGACCGTATAGACTGGGCCTAGGGAGGGAGACAAGGTGGCCTGAGACAGGATAGACTGGTCCTAGGGTGGGAAGACTGGGTGGCCTGAGACAGGAGAGACTGGGCCTAGGGAGGGAGACTGGGTGGCCTGAGACAGGATAGACTGGGCCTAGGGAGGGAGATAAGGTGGCCTGAGACAGGATAGACTGGTCCTAGGGTGGGAGACTGGGTGGCCTGAGACAGGAGAGACTGGGCCTAGGGAGGGAGACTGGGTGGCCTGAGACAGGATAGACTGGGCCTAGGGATGGACACTGAGTGGCCTGAGACAGGAGAGACTGTGCCTAGGGAGGGAGACAGGTTGGCCTGAGTCAGGATAGACTGGGCCTAGGGAGGGAGATAAGGTGGCCTGAGACAGGATAGACTGGTCCTAGGGTGGGAGACTGGGTGGCCTGAGACAGGATAGACTGGTCCTAGGGTGGGAGACTGGGTGGCCTGAGACAGGAGAGACTGGGCCTAGGGAGGGAGACACCAGGGAGGGCACCAGGTGACAGAGGGATCAATACACACCTGGAACATTAACCTGGCTCTGGTGGAGTGCTTGCAGAATATGAGAGCGGTAATGGTGTGGGCATAGGGAGGAAGAAGGGCTGGGACAGGGAAACCAGGGTGCTGAGCTGGGGATCAAGATGCACCTGAAACAATTGGATGGTGCTGGAGTGCAGGACAAAAGGTGAGGAGCATGGGCCTAGGGAGACCGTAAACAGGAGGAGTCAGGTGATAGATATCCACATCCACCTGGAGTCTGGCAGTGCTGGAGTGTCAGCAGGATGTGTGAGAGACAGAGAGATCTGGCATGGGATCTGGGTGTCCTGTCCATGGTGCAGTGCTTCAGGTGTAAGAGAGGTGAGGGCCTAGGGAGGTAGAAAGAGGCTGGGGAACCAGAGGTTATAGGGTTAGGGTTCAACATACACCTGGAACAACTACATAGACCGCCTGCAGTACATGACGTGAAGATTTAGGGAGAGAGAGGGGCCTAAGGAGTTGGGGACCAAGGGGACATATGCACCTGGGACAACAACCTGACCGGTCTAGGGCACTTTCAATGTGCAATATTAATGAGAGCCGGGACCTAGGGGAAAGAGTAATCAGTAGAACAGGCCTGGGTGTGCTGGGCTGCCTGAGAGCTGAGGGGCTGCTCCAGGGAGTGAGGGGCTGGAACTAGGGCTGCAAGGGGGCTGCAAAACAGGTGACAGATACATGCACCTAGTAATCGGCATATACCTAGAACAACCTAACCATGGACAATGTGAGAGAGGTAATGGCCTAGGGATGGAAAGAGTAGGGGGGAACCAGGGCCCAGAGGACAGAGCTAGTGATCAGTACAAACACCTAACTGTGTTAGAGTGCATGCAGTGGTGAGTGTAGGGGGCTGGGGGCAGACAAGTCATGCACAGCTTTAGGGGTCCTAAATATACTAATACTCATGCAGACTGCACATGCATGTATACCTTTACATGCCCATAGGGATCCTCATACCTGAACACACACATGTAACTGCTAATAGACCTGCAGACTTCGGGCTGTTGTTCTGAGCTCCTCCACTTTACTTCTGGTTCCTAATTATTTTCTAGAATTGCGTGACAAAAAAATAGACATGTTTGTATAGATAGGAAATGGTGTAATACAAATGAAATACTGCAATCTAGAATGACCAGGTTCATAGGGCGTCACGAGCCTGTGACATGTTTAAGTTATGGCCCCGTGTTGTGATTATTCCTATGTTGTGCACATTTTCATCTCATAATTTACAGTTGCAAACCTTTGTAGTAATGCGCCTGCTCTCAGAGGGACGCTACTTGCAGTTGGATGATTCAGGGCCAGGTTTGGCGAGTGAGGGGTTGTAGTGTGAGGAAGGGGCTCATCCTTTCATTTGATGATTTCTATATGTTTTTTGAAGACTTGAATTTAAAAGTATATGGCAGGTTCCTGGATATTACTAGTTGTATAATATACATATTTATCTTTTTACTTTTATGTATTTTCTTATAAGAAATGCTTATAAGAAAAGGAAAATTAACAGATTTTCAAGTTTCACTTTTGTGTTAATTTTGTTTATTGCAGGATACCATTTTACTTGTGTGTATTGTCATTGTAAACTAATGAGCTTTCTAGTAGTCTTGCTGAAAACAGTGGGACTTATTGCCATATCTACATTGTGTAAAGTCTCCTCTCACCTCAGGAAGTTGATCAGATTCCACATTATAATTTTATATAAAATGTGTATAAATTGCATGTTTTATTTTGTTTACATACTGAAACCTTTTGCCTTATTTCAAGTGTAGTTCCTCAAAATAATATATTTTAAATATGACTATGTTGGTCCTTTTTTAGATGACTTCCCGAGGCATGGTCCCCTTCTTATTGGACAAGGGAACACGCCCTTCTCCCACAGTACATAGTAGACACATTTGCATGTCCCTGCCCAGTTTCCCAGAGTGCAGTGCAATAGCTGTATTACCAGGAATTCTAAGCAGGCTATATGTTGTAACTTATTTTTAGACATTCAAACTGAACACAAATGTACTATTTACAGTATACTCTCCACATTCGCGGGGGTTCTGTTCCTGGGTTCCAAATGTAAAAAAAACGTGAATAACTAAAATGTGTGAAAACAATCATTTTACCCATATTTTGTCCGTTGGGAAAGGGTCTAGGTGTTAGGCGGCACCCACCCACAGGGGAGAGGCTGCATTTGGGCCATCTACTAGGGACCAAGCGTCCTTTTTTTTGCATGGGGGTATGGTTTGGCGTCCCCCTCTGCACCTCAGCACAGGGCTCCCTGGCCAGATATCGCGTGATTATAGTAGTAACAAATAAACAAACACGTGTCAAACCTGCGGATGTCGAGGGAGGCCTGTACCTTATCCCCAGTACATCTCTTATTTTCCTAAACCCCTCATCCACCCCCCATGTGATCTATGACGTGCCTCACAGGATGTGCAGTGCCCCCCCCAGGGGTCTTTGTGGTGGTGTATGCCTCTTCCCATCCTCTTATCTGTATTGCTTCTCTAAAGTAAGTGTGAATATAACACTTGTATGTCAGAAGCAACATCATTGGGATGAAGTCAGTCATAGGCAAAACAAACATAAATCGGAAATATAAACTAGCGCTAAGGACACCTAATGACCAGATAACATTATCTGCCATTTAAGGAGTCTCTGAAATTCCCCCGTTTTTATAGAGCCATTTATCATCTGTCTGACTGCACAGCTTAGTGATATGATCGAAGACGTCTGTAAAATGACATGCTTATCTCGGCTCTGACGGACTTTGAGTCTTTTTACTTTCATGCAGTGCTAAAAAAATCAATATCTTAAATTGCTTTATAACAGAATAAGCCAAACGCTCCTGTAGAGATGGGGTTTCCTTATTGCTTCCTGAAAGATCCAGTCAGATCTAGAGCAGGTAAAAACAATTCATTACTAGTTTCCTTGGAAGGATATATCCTAGTTCTTGCAACATATAAGATGACCTTTATTTATAGGACATATGTTTGGAACAGCACAGTTTCTCAGGAATATAAGACATGTCTTGAGGAAAGTTTTTCTTCATTCTAAGTATTGAGTGCCCAAGAGTTTTTCCCTTTCTGGTCATCCTTTATATGGAAAGATCCTAGGTATATAATATCCCTGGGTATCTAATTATTTTTATATACTTTATTTTAAGTAGTGCTTATAAGCGCTGTATTTACTACCTAAGATCAAACGTATAGTCTCTGTATGGGCATCAAACTAATCTTAATTGGTTAGTTCCTTGGGCATGATAACCACTCTGAGAGCACCTATTTTAGCCACTTGTGCCCATCACAGGGAGAAATATCCTGTAGTATCTCAGTCTGGTCTCACTCAATAGAGCAGCGGATGCAGACACAGACTCTGCTGTACTTGGTTTGCAGTGTCTCACACTAACCAATTAATGACAGTCGTGGTGCCTGATAGGCTAGGACACTACATTGCACATCCAGCCCTACAGAGCCTGTGTCTGCATACGCTGCAGAGCTTATAAGCACTTCTCAATGAAACAAAGTACATGAACACACAGGGCTATTATATACCTAGTAACATCCAGGAACCTTCTGTATCTCTTAATTATGCCCTTTGCTCTAATGCCTTTCTCATAGCCCATGCTGTGTAAGCCTGGTATTGGAGATATTATGGACTGTGAATACTAATAGTTTCTCATGGGCATTGGTACTGCAGCCCAAATTTTCCCATAAATGTGGATTTCTGTGTATTCAATATGTGGCACAGCTGGGTTCTGCCCTCGTCTTCTGCCCAATTGATTGTATTGACCCGGTGGTTAGTGCACCTGGCATCCTAGTCGTAGCCTCACCTATAATTACAGCGCACTTTATGATGGACGGGGAGGCGTAGTGTAGTACTGGTTTATCGAGGGCTAAGCAAAAATACATTACATTAAGGAGCCAATCAAAATGCAAAGGAGCCACCAAGACACCAATTTGTCTATCGGCGATTACCAAACTTTATTTGATATTAAACAAAAGCTTGTATGTTTAAAGGTGCATGAGTAAAAAGTAACAGTATTATGATGCACAAGTAAAACTATAAGGGCTAGTGGCTTATTGGCTTCTCAAATCTTGACTACAGGAACTATATGATATGGTGTTATATTGGGAAAGCACCATCTTAAAGGTGTATGGAAGTTTCATGGGGTATGAATGTATCTGAGAGAGGAGAATCAGTTATATATTTGCATGAAAAAACCCTAAAATAAACTTACCCTAAAACTTTCAAATTTCTTTAGTTTTCAAGGAGTTTATTTTGAGAAGGAACAACCACGAAAATCAAAGCTATATTGGCATTAAATTCATAGTTTGCTGTGGCCAATCAGAACAGTTTCCTTCTCACGGATTGAGACCAAGCTCGGGAGGCAGCTGTGATACTGGCAGCTGATTGGCTAGGACACAACTCCGCACAGCTCATTGGCTAGGATGCACTGCATACGTAGGTGCCCTGGAGGTGGAGCTCACACAGGAAATTTCAAATGTACTTTGAATTCACAGCTCATTGGCTAGGACAGAGCACCCCCAGCAACTTACGATATAATGCATGCTGACTGATCTGAGGATAATGGAGAAAAACAGGCCAGGATATAAGCTGTGATAGGTTTGGGATTCTCATGGCATTGTCACTGTCAAGGAGAACTGTTGCATTATAGAGAATTGGAATCTTTAGTACTATTACTGATTATGTAGAACTGAGCTGGGAGGAAGCGTACTTGAGCAGTTATAAATCAGCAGTGGCGAGGTCCCCGTGACACCAAGTACAGTGAGATCATTTTATGGTTGGTTTACTTTGATTTTGTATGCAGGTAAATTGTCTTCTGTGGTTTGTGCCAAGAACTGGAAGAAAAGTGTTAGAGCCAGCAATGAGACGGCAAATAAATGGATTGGAAGCATCATTATTCATAAACTGTACCACCTGCAAAGATCTGTATGTGTATGATTGCCGCCATTACCTGTGTGTATTCAAACGTCAGGTTATGGGATTATAGTTTGCTGTTAGTATTGCGGGTTACGGCACCGCGGGTTACGGCACCGCGGGTTACGGCACCGCGGGTTACGGCACCGCGGGTTACGGCACCGCGGGTTACGGCACCGCGGGTTACGGCACCGCGGGTTACGGCACCGCGGGTTACGGCACCAGCTGTCGGCACCGCGGGTTACGGCACCAGCTGTCGGCACCGCGGGTTACGGCACCAGCTGTCGGCACCGCGGGTTACGGCACCAGCTGTCGGCACCGCGGCTGCCTCCTCAACAGCTTTGTCTCAGCCATTGAGAGGGAAAAGTAGAACCTGCTTCTGATTGGCTTTACTTCTCAAAATAAAGTGCCTGAAAACTGAAATAATTATAAAATTTAGGGTAAGTTTATTAACATTTAATTGTTTGCATGTACTATTTTAATATCATGACATTGTTAGATCTTCTCAACTAAATAGGAAGGAAATGTGCATCACAAAGAGCCGGCAGATTATGGAGGTGATTGAATGGACCAGAGTGTGAGGTGTGTGGCCTTTTCTTTACCAACAATGGCTGTTACCTTTCCTACATTCCACTTGAAGACCAGGGGCTCTAGTTTAGCAAGTACCAGCAAGACCCTTCGACCTCTGACCCCTCACACAGCCACAGGTCCCGGAAACATTCAGCTATCTGGCACAATCATTTTATACATTGCTGGAAGCAAAATGTGCAGGTTGGGACCCGTCCCTCCACCATCCTCAGGTTTACTTACAGGCCAATGCATATGGATATGCCCCTGGGCTACTGTCTGACTCAGAATGATTTGATATGAGACGCCCAATCAGACAGACATAAAACAAACTTCCAGATACTGTGTAAGTCTAGTTTTTTTCCCTTCCTTAGGCAGAATATGATATAAAGGCCCCGGAGAGTCTTCCAGGACCCGTCCTCTCTGATTCTGCCTGGGTTGGGGCTCTTGCATTGCACCCAATCACTGGAACATTTGTCTCATGTCCTTTCCGCCCGCTCCTTTATAACACAATGTGCAGTAAAAGCGAGACTAGCAAAAGGTTTATAAAACCCAGCAAAAAGCTGCTGTTTATCTGAGCCGCTAAAAATAAGCACGCTGTGTAATTATACCCGTTGTCATTTCCTGTAGGTTTCTTATTATAGGTAATGAAATTTCATGTTCTCATGTCCCAGACTGTGCCCTGGCATTTGTCAGCTGGCACCAAATAAATCTGCTGTTAAATATCTACCTTTTTATTACATCATTTAGCTTATGGTGGGCAAAAGAGCGATAGAAGCCTCCGCCATGCAGAATGCAGTAAATAAATAGTACATTTGTGTCACATTTGAATGTCTAAAATAGCTTGAAAATATTTTCTGCTTAGAATTCCCAGAAATAGTCATTGCACTGCTCTCTGGGAAACTTGGCAGGGACATGCAAATGAGCCCACAGTACGTTTATACTATTTAATCAAAAAACGCTCTATACATGGTTCCCTTTAAGTATATGCTCACTGTATTACACAGCTGACCTAAAAGGCGCCATGTATAAAATGGTTTTGGGTTCGAGTGAAAATGCATTGTGGGCTCATTTGCATCTCCCCACCCAGTTTCCCAGACTGCAGTGCAATAACTATTTCTGGAAAACCTAAGAAGGATGTAAGTTTTTTTTTTTATCTTCTTTTTAGACATTCAAATGGGTACGCAATTAACCTATTTACTGTATTCTCTCTTTTTATTGATTCATGGTTTAGCACGGACAGCATTTTTCATTTTTTTACATATATAGAAAACCTTTAGCAATATTCAGTTTTACATATGGTGGTTTCTGTTGAGTCTGCTCTGGGTCCCCATGGAAGGTCTGTGGTTTTCCACACACAGATGGGTCCTTCACGGTTGAGCCCCCTATTAGCAGTGACAGGTCGAGCTGTGAATGGGCAGTCATGGGTTTCCCTTGCTCAGGTCACCTCCCAAGGGTGGAGGCAGACCCTGCCCATCGCAGCTGCTGCATGGTCCCATGTGTGGGATGAGGACACAGCTATTTTGTGTCCCCTTATTTTAGGATGCGTAGCAGTTTTTTGGTGACTGAGCTGTATTTAGTACTAAACCGTGTCGGAGGCGCACAATATGAGAATGATCCCCTAAGTAGGTCTTGCCATCCACTGTGAGAGCAGCCTCTTCTAGCTACCTGTGCCCTTCACAGGGAGACATATCCTGTAGTATATCAGTCATATGGGAGATCCAGCCCTGAAATACCAGGCAATTCTACTATGAACAGGGAAAACGGCAAACCCCAGATATATGTTTCATCCTCTTTTAGGCCTCCTAGGTGAGGTGCAGCTGCACCCCAAAGGCACAGTGAGCAAGGAGCCCACGTCAGGGGTCCCCATCACCCTTAGGGTGACAAAACTGTATGTTGTACTACCAGTTTTCTAAGGATCACTTATTGGACTTCTACAGCACTGCTAGAAGCCTGAGGGGGAGGGTTAGTGTATTGTTAATAATCTACATTTAATAGAGCTGGACAGATATATTTTATGCCACTGTCACTTCCACGTGGTTAATCCTGTAATTATAATTGATTATAGCTTGTTTTTTTTTACTCCGCTTTGTAGAACATTTTGCAAATTATGACTTCAGGTTCTTCTTTATAAATCGGCATATGAGCAGTCCTTTAATCATGATCGAGGTGACACACTTACATCATGGCCTATGAAAGCAAGCAGTGAAATATTTAATGTCATTCTGGTGGGTGGCACTTGGGCTCTAGGACCTGGTCCCACATTGATGGGAAAGTCCAAAATAGCTTCTGTTTTCTGTAAGAGTTTGTGCGCACCCTTGTGCCAGTGTGTACGCGCTCTTGTGTGCGCGTCTGTCGGTGACTGAGCGCAGTCTGGGGAGCATTATGTGCCATGAAAGCTGTTCAAACAAAGCGGTGTGTAATGCATTGTAGGTACACTCGGGATGTTGCTTTTCTATGTACACAGAGCTCAAAGTATTAATCTACAAAGATGGTGCTGTTTCCACTGATGTTTATACTGTTACATTGTCCTGTAAATATACAGAAATCCGTATTCGCCAAACACAGGACGTGACAGACCTGGGAACGTTTGGTGGAAAAGCTTTCATTTATCTGCATATTTGATAAATATATATATATATATATATATATATATATATATATATATATATATGCTGTAATTGCTCCGTGTGATGCAAAATAAGATTAAATGACCCCTCCATACTTGCTGTTATTTCTTGTGTTGAGCCGGGGGTCACATATAAGTGTCTGGCTCATGTGTCTGTATTCTCCGCCCCTGGCTTGTCTCTGCAGGCCTTACTGATGCTCAGTGCAATGTCCCAACATGCCCCCTGCTCAGGCTGCTGGTGCTAAGGGCTCAGACCCTGAGAATAAGCAGAATACTATATTGTTGTGTCATCGCATTACTAAGCACATGATTGTGCCATTATATGTCCCGGGAGCCAGGGAACTGGTTTAGAATAGCTACTATGCATAAGTGTGTATATAATTTAGAGTCTGGCTCCTAAATTTCAGATACATTTGTCAAGCCCCATATTGGGCTCTGTAGGGGGCTCGGCTGTCTGTGGTGCTTTACAGAAAGCTCTGAGTGTGTGTGTAATATCTGTGAAAGAGTACCACCCTTTAATGTACATGTCAGTAAATAATATCACTGGGTATCTATATACCTAGTAACGTCCAGGAACCTTCCATATCCCTTTAACTGCTCTTCAGGGCTTGCCCTCTGCCGGCCAATGAGATCTCCAGACTATAGTAGGTTCTCATGGGTGGATCAGAGAGACTGGCTGGCCAGGTATATATTGCAGGTGTCCTTGTTCTAGCCTGTCGGTACATTATGATGACACCATAAGGTGCTGGAGGCAGGAGGTGACGCTGCAGCATTTATGTAGATTCGAGTTGTGTTAATGGCTGTAAAGTTCCTGTCAGGGTTGCCATGGAAACGCGATCATACTCACATTGGTGCTATATCTGTATCTTGTACCTACCAAACAAACTAATGATAATTACCCAGCAGTCCGAGGCAAGTGGAGGTTATATTGGGGGGCCATTGGAATGCCTTAAATTATGAGCTGCAAGTTTTAATTGGGCATCGATAGTTAATTAATATTTAATTATTTAAAAAATATACCATTAAACTTACTTTAAAGGTTTAGACCGCCGGTATCCACCCTCATTATGGTTAATGAGGGGGTTGCGTCTAATTTGTTGTTGTGTCCGACTCTCAGTGACCACATGGACACAGCACCACAGGCACATCTGTCTGTTTCTTGGTAAAGATACTCAAGTAGGTGCCAGTTCCTCCTTCAATGGCCCATGATTTGTCTGACCTCTCTGCTATGCCCTGCTCATCTTGGCTGACCCTACATGGTATAGCTCACAGTTCACTGAGGTACACAAGCCCCTTCACCACGACAAGGTAGTGACCCAGAAGGGGTATGTTTAATAGGAAGCTGCTATATGTTCTGATAAACACCAACACAATGATCTCCATTGGCTGAAGACCTGTCGTGTTAGTAGTTTTTACTGTTGGGGTAGTTTGTGAATGGTTTGTTTATTCATCTAAATATTCCTAAAACCATTCAAGATCTCTCTCTCTATCAGCCAAAACCCACCTTGATGACCTTATCAGGATGGAGACAAACATTTAGCTGGAGGTTAATATTCTAAGATTAAATAACTAAATGTAATATTGCTATTATAAGTTATTAAATGGTAATAGTATCAATGATTAATGTATAACTGCAGCGGCCCTTAAAGGAGCGTAACCCAAACAATTGGAAGCCAGAGGTGTTTAGGAGCCAGTGGCCATTTGTATCTGTGCATTTATGTCAGTATCTTCACTTTCATCTGTATGGTCCTGGGATTTAATGTGGGCTCTACATGGACGGCTACTGAGACCCGTAACAGGAATCCATATTGTGCTATGTGACAATGGGCAAATGTAAAGAAACAAAACCAACCTTGCCTTGTTCGGGCCATATCGTTGCAGTTTTATAAAATTGTTGATATTTTTGCTGTTTATCTATTTTCATGTTTTTTTGTATTTTTTAATTAGGGACTTTTGTTATTTTAAAGAAAACTGCCTGTGTAAGACCTTGTATTAATGGCCGCCTTAGGATGGGAGCTCCTGGGTCTTGTTGTCAGGATTAATCTATTTAGAGCCCCAAGCTATTATTGAGCATTATATATTTGCACAGACAGTGATAAAGTAATGGAGCATTTGTCTGTTGTGCAATAAAACAATAGGTTCTTATGTAATAAAGCATTTATAGCATGAAAAAGGTCCCTAATGTTACTAGGTATATAATACCCCATGGTATCTGTTTATTTTATTATGACGTGCTTATAACCCCTGTATGTACTGCTTAAATTCAAATAAATAGTCCCTGTATGGGTTTGCCCCCTGTGGCATATGCAGCCAAAGATTCTATAGGACTGGATGTGCAGCATGCTGAGAGATGGTCACTAATTAGTTAGTATGAGACTCTGTACAGCAGAGTTTGTGTCTTCATGAGCTGTTCTGGGCAGACCCATACAGGGACTATTTGTAAGATCGTAATCCGTACAAATAGAGCTTTTAAGCACTTCTTGATAAAATAAAGTAAGTAAAAGTAAATAGACTCACAGGGATAAAATCCAGGAAGCTTCCATATCCCTTTAAGTGGCAATCTTTTGCCCACCATATTATAAATGATTGTTGTGGTGAACTACCTACTCATAAGGTCCACAACATTAGCTAAGGAACCGGCCCCACACTGGTGAGAGGCAGTAACCTTGAAACGTATGTGGATGGGATTCCTGACTTGTGTATAATCCAACCCTAGCTTTGCTCAAAGCTGTTTGATACAGCAGGCATATGCTTAAGGGAAGCCATGTTTGAAATGGTTATGGATTGCAAGAGCAAATCCTTTGTGTGCACATTTGCATGTCCCTATCAAGGGTGTAGTGTAATAACTGTATTTCTTGGAATTCTGGGCATGAAACACGTTTTTAACTTATTTTAGACATTTAAATGGGACAAATGTGCTATTTATTTACTGTATATTATAGTTGGAGTTCGTCCATACGCAGTGCTTGGGAGTCTTGATCCGTCTTGTGAAGCTGTGTTCCCAGCCTGATACTGATCATTGCACGCTCCCACATTGTGTATTTAGTTGATTTTTGTGTCAAAACTATTATTTTGCTAAATTGATGGCATTTGTATTAAACATATAGTTAATTAGTAATTTAGGCTGAAATTAAGTCCAAATTCAATCTCTTTGAATCTCATCTGATCCTGGTAATATCAGGATTTGTTGTTAATTTGTATCTACCACTGTGGTCTGATAAATGTTCCGATTAGGACAGCCTCCTGGGCAGATACTCTCCCATGTCCTGGATACCTGATGGGTTGGAGAGAAGCGAGACCGCTTATCTCTTTCAAACCCATTGCGCCCCTTCAGATGTGACCCAGTGGTGGCTTAGTTCTTTTTGTCCTGAAGATGGAGCAGAATAAATATGTCAAGAGATAAGACTGGAAATGGAGCCACATAAATGATTTATTGTCTGAGTATTGGGAGGTTTGTGCTGATCTGTGCAAGAAGGGGGAGAGGTGCTGGTGACACCTGACCAGGGCTAATAGTCCCTGTATGGGTCTGCCCTCTGCAGTGTCTGCAGAGAGTGTGTAGGGCTGGATGTGCTCTCACGCTAACCAATCAGTGACCATCTCATTGCAACATTCTGCTGAGATGTGGTCCATGATAGGCTAGGCCACTACACTGCACATCCATCCCTACATGGTCTGTGTCTGCATATGCTGGTCATTTATCCCCTGCTGATCAAGTCTAATCCCAATATCAGCCCATTTTGTGAGTGAGGACGTTTCGCTCTCCTTGTAGATCTAGTTGAGACGCTGAGCATTCCTTTTCCTTCCTAGATGTCACCGGCTCCCTCAGATAGTCCGGAGTGAGAGGATTCCCAACCGGGCGCACATTTGTTTCCTCGAGCAGTTGGCAGTTATTTTAAGTGCTTAGATTTGGGTCCCAGCCTAGAAATCTCTCTGTTTTGCTGATATAATTCAAATTATAATCTGAGGAGATGTGTTGGAGTGAATGGGCCGCTGTAGTGCTTGCATGTTAGTGATTGTGTTGCTAGTTAGTTATTAGAGAACAAGCAAAACCATATTTGAAGAAAAAAAGCAATATAGGATTTAAAAATAAATGCAGATGTGTTTCTCTCTGCACCCTTTAGTGTGTCGAGGAGGATTTGCCAAGGAGGCTACCCTTATAGAAGACTTTATTTATTGTCCTAATACATTTTTATCTGCCTGCCTCCTTATTGTGTTCAAAACCATTAACTATCAGAAAATATATTTACGTCCCCAGGCCGGGACCCCGCTGGCACGGCGGCTCCCCGGGCCGGGACCCCGCCGGCCAGGACCCCATTCGCAGGAGCAGTGCATGTTTGTCTCGCACTACAGTGGTCCTTTAAATTTAAACTATCCTTTAGTTTTACCTGCCAGACGGTAGACATATTTTTCTTCTAACATGATTTGAATGCACATAGGGTTTATATTCCATCCTGTAGAAAATACTGAAAGAATGTTGTGAAAGTTAATAGGATCAAATAGAAGTGCAACTTCCAACTGGCTCTCCTGTTCTGGTGATAATCCAGGAACGCAATCTCAATTCCTGAGAGCATGATCTTGAGGTCGCTTTTCTGTATCTGAGTGGGAGGAGTTGGGAGAAGGCAATAGGCAGAGGTCAATAGATGATTGGATGATATTGGAATTGACACCACACCCCTCTCCTCACAGGCCCACAAATAGGAATTCAATGATTTCAGGAAGTTAATTTAAATCTGTAGATGCAACAACAGAGCTTTGAAATGTAAACGCCCCTCTTACTCACATTCTTACCAAAGTATCATGGATTCCTACAGAGCCATCATACTTTATTTTTTGTCGATAAAAACTATCTTTGATGCTTTCTTTGCCTAATCATGAATGCTTTAAATGTGTTTCTTTTTATTATTCTGATCTACCAATTCTTGCGGTTTATCCACCCCCACTTTGAGAGATGATAAAAGGGCTACTTTATTCAGGACAATTTGGGGTATTGGTCCGTGATCTGATCACAACAAACAGAGAATTAACCCTTACCACGTCTATCTGTGCCGGCATAGAAGACTGGTACTCAACTAAAGCAGGGAAGCTTATGGGTTAACTGGTCAGCGCAGTGAGTCCAGGGGAAGGCTGTGCTATCACACACATCCCTCACCCCCATTGTCTCACACTCTGCAGTGCAGCTAATTACTAATGCAACAGCCAGTGGGCAGGATAGACTGCCTGTAAACACAGATTTAAAACTTAAGTGTTTATTGTTTTAGTGTAATTAAAAAACATAGATGATTTTAACATAATCTTTCACACCATGTTGAGCACTTATGGAGAGGTTAATGGGCTTTTAATCACATGAGAATCTCAGGAGGTGAGTGAGGAGGGTTTTTCATATACTTTATGTTTAACATACACTGCTTCCAAGCTCAATTATCGCACACGTCTACTCAAAAGTGTAATAGCAAAGTGTAATTCTATTTATTTGTCTACTTCATTTGTATGACATCTGGGGCTATACATGCATATTCATAGGTGTAGGAGTTTGTAGGCCAGTCCTTGGCTCTTATCACAGGAATGTCTCCTTGTGCAGGTGTTGGTGACTCGCTGGCGTTCAGCCTCCTTGTAAATAAGATCTGTTCTCACTAGCAGAAATCCCAGCTGCTCCTCTCCACACTCACTGCCTTTTCATGCTTCGTTAGCGCCTGCTGCTGAGTGTGGGCGTCTGCATGAGGGAATCTGTCTGTGAGCCCTCCTGTCTTGGAGGAGAGATGGCAGCTCTGTGACTGGCTGTGAAGCCGTCTTGTGTTACACTAGGTAATCTGTGCCTGGCTTTGTAGCTTTGCCAAGCCATGCCAAGGCCTTCCTGTTATGGGCACAGCGTTGGGATGTCTGGCATCCATGGTCATCAGCTGCATTACACCCTCGCTACAAGCCAGTCTACTCATGCAAGGCATGTTAACATACCATTGGGATAAAACCAGCTTCTATCTCTTGTATCCCCACAGCCTGCCCAAGGCTTGCACTTTCTCTTTAGGCTGTGATGTAGGCTGCCATTGATTCTTTGCTTATATCTTTGTCACAGCTGTGATCTAGATACAGCCTATAAGACTTGAAGCTGGCCCACCTAGATATATACAGATGTGCTGATTAAACACAACCATCTGGAGGAGGCTTCTGAATCTGCTGTTACAGCTGTGGCTTGAAATGGACACGTGCCGTCCGCTAACATACAGTGTCTGCCCATTAGTAGTATTTATAGGGCTGAAAAATCTTTTAAAGTAACAAGTTTGGTCTCGCACTTGTGGAAACCAAAAGTAAATAATTATAGTCTTGCGTATGTCTATATAGACAACAAATAATACATTTGTAAGCTCATCTGCATATCTAAAAGGTGGGGACAATATACCTTACTCTTTGAATCCAAAAATAGCAGTGTGCCGAGACAATTCAATCATGATCTAGAATCTTGGGACTGATATCGGACTTAACCCAGATGTGGGATGGGAACCAATCACAGGGCTGGCTGAGAGGTCTAGAGATAAGGAACGTTGGTCCAGGTCAGTTCTAGATGCATTACCCTGCCTCGTATGATACATCTCCAGGTTTTACATGATCAGACCTTATTTGGCCTCTGAGGTGTGTGTGTCCCTCCAGATAACCCCATGCATATCTATAGATGACCCTCTAGTGTCTCCCTCCATGATTATCCCCTGTACCTCTTTGTATGCTGATTTATTAAAGTGTTCTTGTCTTTGTTTTTCAGGCTGACAATGAGATCTCATCAGACTGCAACCATGTGAGTATTTGGCATGTACAGTATCACACACACAATAATAGTGTGCTGTCTGTATTATTCAACACCATTGTCTTACTGTACCCTTGTAAACTGCCCCAGAACATGTCAATACGGCAAAAATAGGGAAGTTATGTTATAGCACTGTTCTATATCCTGTGTGATTTGCCTGGGCGCCCACTCTGCCTTGTATGTTAACAATATCTATAATCTTAAAACCACGTATGCAGGTTAATTTCTCTTTTTCCATCGTCCTCATTATAAAATGTTCTGCTCCTCTGCCCTATATAGTCCAAATAGCAGGACCTGCTCTAGTTTTTCCTTACCTTTGCTCTTTACCACTTCTGCCGGAAGGCTCATCCACACAATACATCCTTCTGTAAAATCAGGCTTCTAGACTGAGTGCATTTTAAATAAAAAAACGATATATGTAGTATGGTGTACTGTTCAGTTTCTTCTTTTGAATGTGTTTGGTTCAGACTGAGCATGTTCAGTAAAGAGGAAGGGGCTCTGATGTACTCTCTGGGTGATGGGGCAGCTGCAAGCAAGTGACATTAGATCTGTTACCTCTATCGACACTGTGGCTGGGGATAATGACATTGTGGTAAATCTCGTAGTGTCGCTGGTACCAACCTGACTTGGAGGCGCTCTGGCAATTGCAACCGCTGCCGAGTACTGCGGTCACCAACTAGATCTGTTACAATGTTTTCAACTTACTTTAAAGGGGGAAAAACTGGTAACAGTTGTTTAAATGCAGGAACAATCTGCTGAACCATGTACCCCTGTGATTGTAACAGAGCACAGAAAACCAGGATAATTTGGTATCCTAGATTAGAGCCATAATTATATATATATATATATATATATATATATATATATATATATATATATATATATATATATATATATATATATATATATATATACACTATTTATTGGGATGTAATTAAAACAGAAAAAACATGCAGCTTGGGAGAAAGAAGGCTAATAATATTTATTAGAGGTTTTTAGTCAATCCTCATATGCAATGCCATATTGCCAAACCAATCCAGTACCTGGATATGGATCACTGATTATTCCCAGGATTAACAAAAAATAACTATATATATATATATATATATATATATATATATATATATATATATATATCACTTATTAAAAGACACTAAAACCAAATAATGAGCCAGTGTACACCTTCTAAATAATTATAAAGGCAAAAAAAGACTGATTCAAATTTGAGCATCAATCATCAAAGCAATATACTTGCATTTCTTGTGCTGGTACCATGACTTAATACTTGTGTAGCTAAATAGCCAATATCCGCTGTCCTGTAGCCATTGTATGAAAAAGAAAAAAAAAAAAGAAAAAACAGTTTGGCAACGGGCCGTTTCGTTCTCTATCAGAACATTTTATATATATATATATAATTACACATACTCTTAAAAAGCTCCTGTGTGCGACGCTCTCTCCATCTGTTTGCTGCCCTCACTTAGCTATTCTAGTTTTATGATTATAACAGGATGCTTGTAAAGATAGATAGATATAGATAGAAAGATACAATTTTACACCTACCTTGATGTTTGATTTTCATTCATTCTGGTTTCCACTTCTTGTGATTTGAGCCCAGATCTCGGTACAGTTTTTTTTAAATTACTCATGAGATTAAAGTCCATGTGTTGCTACAGGTCCCTGTAATGATCCAGTTTTACAATATCCTGTAGTTTATACTGTAATAAATACGTTTGCAGAATACATATAACTCAGGGCTGGACAAATCATGGAAGCCCAGGAGCCACGTCTCCTATGATTTTAATGCTGACTCTTCACTTTTTAGTTGTACACACCCTCACTCTGAACAATGTCGGACTGGCTCCTAAGTTTCAGACCCATTTGCCAACCCCTGATAATTAATGACATGCTGCTCGTACAATTAGTGGTTCTGTGTTTACTCCTCCCCAGCTTGTTGGCTTCTGTAGCTGGATCCATGTTTCCCATTGGCACAATGTGATAGTCATTAGAGGATCTGTTTGCTTTGGCTGTGTGCTGTAGCCCCTTAATACACGTTTCCTATCATACATGTAGAATACTCTTGCACTGATGATTTGCCGTGTTTCTTCTCGTCCCAAAGCTTCAGATCCATACAAGATTTCCTGAACTCGTTGCACGGATAATTTTCACTGAAATGCTTTAATGTATCCATGTGAGATTAGCACAGGGGTTAATAATGGCAATAAAATAGTGTCAGAAAAGCAAAAAATATCCCCGTCATTATTGTGACCATAAAGTGTCTTATTTCTCCCTAAAGCTGCTGTGGAATTATAAACTGAATCTGACCAAGGACCTTAAGTTTGAGTCTGTGGCGAAGGAGATCTGCAAGTCTACCCTGTCTGCGGTGAGTATGGCCTGGAACAGCGCTATTACCTTATTATATCATGGCTGTCATATTCTGCTACTCCATATTACTATCCGCCTCTGAGATGTTCAGGTGTGTTTGTAATTGTATCCACAAGCGCAATGTCTCTCACTCTATCTACTGGCTTAGACAGGAAACAGTTAATGGGTGTATATATAAATATACATGCACTGTGTGTAAGTGCACACACACAAACCAGTAATTCCATTATATCTGTTAAAGGGCCAGTGTAAACTCTTAAAATTAAATCAACGTTTTAATTAATAACATTACAAATGCAGCAAAGAACAACTTTGTCCAGTTAATATGTTTAAAAACACTGTTCCCTTTGATAATGGCTGCTGTATCACTCCTTCCCACGTAATGCAGAGAGTATACTTTAGTGTGTAGATCTCATTGGCTGGCAGAGGGCAAGCCCACAAGAGCACTTAAATTGCTGGATACATTTTTGTGATCGGAGACCTTTAGTTGAAAAAATAAAACCGTGGCACAATATCAAATGCCCTCTTTCTGAGGCAACAAAGACATTTTTTTTTCCATTTGCTTAAATTATTCAGGCCAGATTACCTGGAGTGCTCACTTTGGAGCGGCGTGGGTTACAAGATTGCAGTCATGGCCGCCGTTCTCCTACAGAGCATGCTCCAGGCAATCTCACCTGCAGAATTAATGTTTAAAAGCTTAAGTTCTACAAAAAATGTTTAATGTGTACAATAAGTGAAGTCTGAATAATGTGAAGTAGTAGTAAAGCGTTTATCAGCGTTGATCGTGTGGTGCTATTTGATCTTGGCGTAGTAAGGTGGCTCTTGTATCGGTAACAAATTAAATATAGAGTATCTGGCTGGATTGTTTGGGTTTGAGGAGATGGAAGTTTTATGTCCTCTCCCTCCACTAGACTCCTCCGCCATACTGACCACTCAGTGTCTGCAGCTCCTCTCTGTCACTCCACTGGCTCCCCATATCCTCCAGAATAAGATATACTAACATGACCCTAATGTATAAAGCCCTCAACAAAAGTGCACCCTTTTATATCTCTGCTCAAAATACTCCGCCCAACCTCCCTCTTCACTCTATCGACCTTCTTCTTTCCTCCTCATCACCTCCTCTCACTCCTCCTTAAGGACTTTTCTTCTGCTGCCCCTACTCTATGGAACTCCTTGCCTTGCTCCACTAGACTCCTCCTGCCTCACAATCTTCAAAACCTCACTAAAAACTCATCTGACAAAGAAGCTAATCACCTTCATCCTTAATATGCCCAACTGTACAGTATAATGTCACTTGCACCCCTAGTCTACAGTGCAACACAGACCCCTCCACTTGCTTGAGACTTTTGCCTTCTTGTGTCTATCACCCTCCTGTGTTACACCCTTAGATTGTAAGTTTATGAGTTTTCTATCTTGTGTTGGAACAAGCTCTATGTATGTTAGATTTTAAGCTCCAAGACAGGTCCCTCCGTTCTTCTGCAATGTGTTAAAAAACATTTTTTGCCTTGTACTTCTGAATAACACTACGGAATATGCTGACGCTTTACAAACAAATGCCAATAATTAAAATGTTAAGTTTTACATTTATACGAACTTAAAGACATATTAACATTTTAACTGATCCCTCATCATATCTTGAAATCCTTTGCTGCATTTGTTCTCAGCCGCTTCCTGTAGAATATTCTTTCTATAAAATAACTTCTGTAAATTCCTTCCATCTCCAGCTTGTCTGTAGTCTGATGCTGCGCAAGTAGCAAGTGCTGTTGTTATAAATCCCTACAGGCGCATTGAAGACGCACCGGAGTGCTGGTATTACCTGAAAGCGTTTATTTAACTCGAGATTGCAGTTTCAAGACAAGTTTTTCTTGCAGAGCCACATTTTTCTATTTTGAAAATTTTTAAGCAGTGGGAAATTCCCTTACACATTACTTACCTCCCCAAGATCTCCATCGCTGCACTGTGATTCAATTCACCTGCAGTCATTATTGCAAATTTTAAGGACCACTTTTGTTTAAGAAACTGCATGTGTCTGAAGTTTATAATGAGGTAACAATAGCAACTGTGTAAACTATGCACATTTATTTAGAGAAAATTATACTTCAAGATAATAGACAATTCTATCTTGTGTGTGTGTTTTGTAATATCTGGATAGTGGCAGCAAAAAAGGTAGGAGGAGATGGATCTTGTTAAATGATTGGATCTTCTAGAGTTTCATACCTACACCCTTCACTAGGAGCTATCAGGTTGCAACAATAAATGCAAGCCCTTCTCTCCAGGGCATCCCTTTTAAAACCAAAACTTTCACCAAGGTATCGGGCACCAGTGGAGGCAGTGTCATTTCATTTTTTTCTAATTAAAAATGTTGTCTTTTTTCCTGCTCAAGTGTGATCTAACTGACTGAGCTGTTAGTCACAGCCAACTCCATTCGTCAAACTCACATTTCACCACATTTACCATCCATTAAAATTTGAGGATTCTTCCGCCCTGTTTGAGTGCAGATATTTGTTCCTGTGCTTTGCTGTTAATCTAACCTACATAATACAGTATCGCTAGATACCTGATTAGAATCTGATCCGTGTGAAAGTGACTGTAATCTGAGGCTGCCACATAACCTAAAGTTTCTGCTTCTCTACAGCTGACCGAATGTGCCAATGAAACTCCTGGGAAAGGCTACGTGGTGTCCTGCCTGGTGGAGCATCGTGTCAATATCACAGAGTACCAGTGCCTGCAATACATCACCAAGATGGCAGCCATTATCTACAGCGACTACCGGCTCATCTGTGGCTTCATGGAGGAGTGTAAGGCTGAAATAGACATGTTCAAGTGTGGCAGCATCCGGCTCGGTGAGAAGGTGAGTGCACCTCAAGTGCCGATATAAGCAGATCTAGAACATTCTCTGTCATGTGACCGCCTGTATATATTGTTTCTGTAGCTATTGTGCCTTAATGTACTAGTTCTGTCTAGTTAAAGGGATATGGTGGTTCCTGGATATTACTAGGTATGTGTATCTATTTACATTTATGTACTTTGATTTTAGGCAGTAAATCCAGACCTTATAAGCACTATGGGTCTGTCCTCTGCAACTCATGAAAACTGACTCTGCTGTACTTAATATGCTGTGTCTTGTACTAACCAATCAGTGACTCTCTCAGCAACATGCTTCTTAGATGTGGTCCCTGATAGGCTAGGACCACATTGCACATCCATTCCTACAGTGTGTGTCTACATACGCTTCAGAGGGCAGATCCAAACTGACTATTTGTATAATTGTAGGCAGTAAAAACAGAGCTTATAAGCACTTCTTAATAAAATATTTTACATGAAAGTAAATAGATACATAGGGATATTATAAATTAGAGGATCACTGTAAATTAGGAAAAATGTCATATACCTTTTGTAAGACTTTGTAAGAAATTAACATTAGCAGCTAGGTTATTTTAGTGTACACAGTTTGTGATTAAAGGATAAGTGGGAATAATATTCCAATTTTTATTATCAACGCATGAAAGAGGGAGGGAGATATGTTGTTTCATTGGTGGATTCAGATAGTTTCAGCACATGGGCTCCTCCCCCTTTCTCTGATAGGATCAGTAGGGCCAGCTTGCAAAAACACTTTGAAGCCTTGATTACCCAGCTCTGTAGCCTTCTCTTGTGCATTGAAATGTAAGTATGACTATCATGGCAACTTAAACTCAATAGCAGAATCTTCTAAAATTACGATTTTTCTATTAAAACAGCTGCTAATATTGTTGGTTTTGTTGCAATTTCGAAATGACAAAAAATGCATCACCACAGCTGAATGTTCGGGTGTGGGGACCCCTCCCAGTATGAGTGTTATACCTGAGCTTATGCTTTCGCTTTCTGTTCTTGTTGTAGGACCCTCACTCTCAGGGAGAGGTGGTCTCCTGCTTGGAGAAGGCTATTGTGAAGGAAGCGGAGGAACCAGACACACAGAGACACGTAACGGACACATGCAAGCAGGCCATATTGAGAGTAGCTGAACTCTCATCCGATGATTTCCATCTTGATAGACATCTGTACTTTGCTTGTCGAGATGACCGAGAGCGCTTCTGTGAGGCTGTACGTACCCATCCATTAGAACCTTAATAAATGTTTTGTAGACATGCTTGTGAGTACACAGTATTTTTTTTTTTTTTTTATCTTTTTATTTCATTTAAATAACATAGAATAAATACAATATATGGTATATGGAAACATCATTTAGTCAACAATCATTTAAAGGAATAACGGGCACATTTTCTTATAATTGCTTATGTATAAATAAATAGGACAGGCAAAAATGCTATTTACAGTGTCATATGAAATTTGCATCCCAAGAAGATCATTTAGATTCCACATTTTTCCCATCTGTTAAAACTACTCTCTTCACCTCTGTCCGTATATGAACTTCTTTTGACTTCCATAGTCTCACTATAAGCCATTTACATGATAATCAAGAATGAGAAATCACGTATCTATGTTGTAGGTATTTTTCATAAAGTGTTTTTTTTTTTTATTATTTGGACACACTTGATATTGGAAGATAGGCAGAGATAATGTGGATATTTTATACAAAATACCCATCTACAGAATAAGTTGTATTGTTTTTCCAGTCTTGACTTGTGTGTGCCCTAAATGCTTGTTTTCTAGTCTCAGTCTTCTATATTTATCTCCCACAGACCCAGGCTGGAGAAGGGAGAGTCTACAAGTGTCTGTTCAACCACAAGTTTGAGGAGTCCATGAGTGAGAGGGTAAATAAATGTCCGTCCATCCAGATAATAATTATGCAATTGCTGCTAGTAAAACTGTTTTGAGGCCTCATTTTTAAAGTCCTTTTCGATGCTGTTATCACTAATTATTGTAGTATCTGGGTCTCTTTACGCTATAGATCATAACTGTTCAGTTTGTCCTCTCCACACATAATCATTTATTATCCTAGTAAATTTAAAGCAACATAAACTTGTTTGAAATTAGCCTTCAGCATTTGTTAGATGTCAATGAAATGTATGGAAACCGTTTTTTTCTTTTTTTTTAAATGAAAGCTTTTTTTTTTTCTTTTTTTTTTTAGCAGAATTATTTTCTTTTGAAGGATTTATGTTTCCATTGCCTCTAGTCCTCCATCTTGCTTCCCCACTACTAATGTTATTGGGGCTTTGCTCTTTAGCCAATCAGAATATAGGTATATTTTATGCCTATTTGTTTTAATCCACCTTCAGTAAACTGAATTGCATTTCTCAGACTGCAGCAAACCATTGTACCTCAATATAATGCAGTATAGATAAATTAGATCGACAGATCAGTCAGCCTGTACATAAATATTGTGTTTAATCGTTATATGGCACTCTGTCATCATAAGTAAATCAGATTTGCCTTTTCTGCTGATTTTAAACAGGTTTATTCTGTGAATGAGCTTTATGTGTATAAAATACGTTTGTGCTTTCTCTGCTTCATGAGAAACTAGATGCAAAATCCACACCCGACTTTTTGACATGAATAATTACCCCCTGGCCATAATACTTCCCAAATATCCAATCTTGTTCTTCTAGATCTGTCTGCCTGTGTCTTACACAACATTCTCTTAATCTTAGTACAGTCTCACCATTCTTGACCTAGTGATATGTAACTGCACATACATTGTATTCTGTACAATAAATTATCTTGCTTTTCATTATTACCTGCAGCAAAAGTTGCTGTGTAGGACACCGGCAGAAAGATATACAGCAAGGCGAGTCTGTGGGTATGTAAGCAGGACACAGCATGCTGTAAAGCACAAAAGTTGAAGCATTCTGCCTCCTATTATCAGACTCTGGTTAATGAGCGGCTAAGACAGCCTCCATTTGTGACATAATTACTGAACATGCAGGGAGCCTATAACTGACTGAGCGGTTAGTCACAGCCATCTCCATTCACTCCTTCTCCAATCAGATTTTTGGGAATGAGAGGCTAGGACAACCTCCCGCAGTGACATAATCAATTTTCAACATGGTGGGAGGGTCTAACTGACAGTACTGTTGGTCAAAGCCAGGTCCATATGCTCAATGCACCACACAGTACACCGCCAATTGGCTACAGCTGCTACACATCCCTGCTCATTACTAATGCAGGAGACTGGAGTTTGGCTATAAGAAGCACCAGAAGCCCATATTCAGATATATGGGGAAAATGCATAATTAAAAAAAAAAAAAGTGTGTCTTCTTTTCATTTTCACTGCTTTTATATGTGTATGATCAGTTCGGGTGGCTTCAGTGGCTCTTGTTCATTCTCAAGGCATTTACTACTTTGTGTTTTACTGTATAAGACTAATTTGTTACTGCAATTTCCTGCACAGACAGATTAGTCTCTCTGTGTACCATAGGGGCACATCCGTAATTAAGGCCTGCGATTTTCTCATTTACAAAACAAAAATAGCATCTCGGTTTGTGGGTGATTTGGACAGGCTGACAGCATAAAAGGGCACATTTTCAATATTTATATATTGTAGAATTTTTTTCTGTATTTTTTTTTTTTAATAGCATTCAGCTGATAATGTATTTATTACCCATCTTCTTATAGGACCATTGCAGTATCACATTTATAGTAGTATAGTGCGTTTTTTTTTTTTTTTTTTTTGGGAAGCTTATTTTGATAATTTGTAAAGTGTTTTTACACCGTTTAAAATACAGCTGGATGAGTTTTGCTTTAGTGATGAGACATTTTGTAAAAGTATTAGAAGTCTGGGATGAGTGGAAGAAGATGTTTATTTAAATGAGATCTGTATTAACATGTAAAAAAATTATTAAAAAAGGGGGTCTTCAAATGACCTTTTCACAATACTGATTGGTAATCTATTTACAGGCAGACTATCAGTCTGACATGGAGGCACTCCCCTATGACATAATCAAGATGATTTAAATATAAGATTTTCTCTGTTTTATGTTGCCATATCTGCTGATTTTAAGTGCTGTAGACTTCTATTAGCATGGAACGATTTATCCAAAGGGACGTGTTCCCATACCAGTGTAAACACATTTCCGGCATCTCCATACCTGTAATACTATATCGCCTGCCCCATGCCCTGTTATCTAGAATTGGTTTACTGATTATATCTCTGCTCTAATTACTTTACTGCAGTTTCTCCTTATTCAGCCTCCTGACTATTTCCTAACTCTTCTCCGTGCAGTGCCGTGACGCCCTGACCACACGCCAGAAGCTGATAGCCCAGGACTATAAGATCAGTTATTCCTTGGCCAAGTCATGTAAAGCTGACCTGAAGAAATACCGCTGTAATGTGGAGAATCACCCTCGCTCTCGGGAGGCCCGACTCTCCTACCTGCTGCTGTGCTTGGAGTCTGCTGTTCACAGAGGTGTGTATGCACTGAGCGCCAAATGTGGCTGGTCTGACGCTTGAAGCTACTGCTGCCCAACACATGAACATTTATTTCTGGTACAGGTTTTCCTGGAATTATGACACTGCAGGAGAGTTGCTGCTTGTAGAGGCCCTGAGTGTAACCAGTGCATTCAGTTCTCTAATAGATGGCTCTGTGTTTGTTTCTCCCCTTTCGTCAGGCCGCCAGGTGAGCAGCGAGTGCCAGGGCGAGATGCTGGATTACCGGCGAATGCTGATGGAAGATTTCTCTCTGAGCCCTGAGATCATTCTTAGCTGTCGTGGAGAGATCGACCATCACTGCTCAGGGCTGCACCGGAAGGGACGCACGCTGCACTGCCTGATGAAAGTGGTGCGCAACGAGAAGGGAAACATCGCAGAGAAATGTCAGCAAGCGGTGAGTGCCTGATTTACCTGGGGGTGTAGGAATGTGAACTATAGGTACTATTTCATTTATCATAGTCTGTCGCTACCTCTCATTTTATTTGTTTGTCACAATCCAGATTATCCACACTAGTCTACAGTACGGAGTCATCCTATTACGTAAATAAGCTGCATCAAAGCAGAGTTGGATTATATTGCAGAATTGGTTGAAGGATCACTGTATAATATAAAACAGTGTTTCAATAAATGAAGGTCTAAGCATAATTAGTTAGAAAAATTAAGCTAGTTTTATTTTGAGAAAAATAAATATTTGTGTCTGCTTACTGCTGGAGGGATCCATTACACTTCTGGAAGTGGTATGTACAAGATAACTGCCACTTTTAAGTACCTGATTGGGGTGGGATAAAATTGCAAATGGTCCAATGACTTAAGAAATCCCCCTCCCTCCACTAAATGATAACCCCTCAAGCTGTAAGCTGTCAGGGCATGATCACGTCAGACAATATGGAAGCAGTCTACATGCAAACTCTCTTATAAAGCTGCTAATCTTGTTAGTTTTGTTACAAATGTCACAAACTTGATGTTCTTCCTACAATAGTGTGGTGCTTTGAAATACTATATTTTTGGTTTCTTGTGTATTAATGATTATATGTACTTACGTGTGAGCGCAGGAATGCGCATGAATATCTGCGTATATGAACCATGAATATCTGTGTGTGTTCTCAGAATGTATGTAATTCTCCAGCATATACACTGTTGTATTTGTGAAACTTGCACCAGATTCGGAGCTCTGTATCAGTATCTCCTTCTCAGAAGTGACTCTTGGTCCTGTGGGGACACCTACAGCTCCTCTGCCTTGATGCAGTCTTTAGTTTCTTGCATCTTTCTTGTCTTACAGCTCCAAACCTTGATACAAGAGACTGACCCTGGAGCAGATTACCGCATTGATCGGGCGCTCAACGAGGCCTGTGAGTCTGTCACCCAGACCGCCTGCAAGCACATCCGATCGGGGGACCCTATGTGAGTACCATGGAAGCTCGAACATCTGTATGTCTTGTCCCCTCTGTGGACATGTAGGTTAGATTCTGTGCCATTTAGGAGTCTGCAGTATTCTTAATATTACACCTTAAATCGGCATATACAAACTGGTTGCACATTAAAACAAAGAAATTGGACGTGCTTGTTCATTTTTCTCTGGAAAATCGTTTTTAATAAAACATCATATATTATACGAAACAAAAACTAAAAGGCTTTTAGGTCCTGTGCAAACACAGCACAGACCACAGCATGTGAAGAATACCATGTGATAGGGGCAGGGTTCACTGGCATTGTAAGTGTTAATATACACAAGCAGCACAATTGTTATATGACGGAAATACAGGACAATAGTGGGTATGTTTATGGGAAGAACCCAACACAGTATAACCCTTGAAGTGGCAGGGGACGAGACAGCGAGATGAACCTCAAGTTCAGAAAAGGTTTTTGCACAATGTACATGCACGGAAAACATTATTATGTTCATAACTATGGAACGCCGTAAGTTGTGTTGTCCATAACATATATATATATATATATATATATATATATATATATATATATATATATATATATATTTATATATTTATTAACAATATAGTCAGGGATCCTGTGTAGTGTTTTGTAAACAGGTCATGCATTGGGTACATAATTAGATATACATATTTGTTATTTTAAATCTGGCCCACCAGCTTGCTGGCCAATAATAATCAAGCCTCCCATGTAAAATAAGTTTATCAGCACTGTCACAGGAATGGGACCCTCATCTCCTCTCTACCAATGTGTATGTACAAGTGTGCTGTCTTGTCTTATTTATGCTTTCTTCAGATGTATTTATAAATTCCCATGTGTTGTACCCCTAGCAGTACAGAGTATCCTGGAGCTGTACAAATTAATAATGTAGGCCACGCTTTCTGATTTTGTGCTATCTTCCTCCTCTCTGCAGGATCCTGTCCTGTCTCATGGAGCACTTGTACACTGAAAAGATGGTGGAGGAGTGTGAGCACCGCCTGCTGGAGCTGCAGTACTTCATCTCTCGGGACTGGAAGTGAGTGCTCCACATCAGGGAGGGGCATTATGGAGTACATTCTGTTAGTTATTCTGAAGGCATTGGCACTAAGGAATTCCATTGTTCAATATGGTAGTTGAATGCTTTTTTGCATTCAAGGTTAACACCCACCGGAGCATGTTGTCTTCAACTTTAAATACAGCTGACATTGAGATATTTGGTATCTGGGTATGCTTGCATGAAATTATCTGTAATTTGTAAGTTTTGGCCCTATAAATAGTATCTGTACAGATATTCAAAGCCGTTATTGATCTATAACAGGCGGGCCAGTCATGGAGGGCCAGGCACATGTCAGGATTTGAGGATATCCCTGCTGTGTACAAACGAGACAATCACTACTTCAAACGTCCTGGTTGACTCACCTGTGCACAGGAAGGAAATTCTCAAATCCAGGTCTGTGTTTCCCTCTAGGACCGACTTGCCCACCCCTGGTCTATAATCATTAATAGTCTTTTTGTGCAACTGAAATCCTCAGTATTATCTGAAATTACCTAATTATAGCTGTGGCATCACTTCCTCACTTCTCATTTGTTTTTGCTTTACTTAATAAAACAGGCTCGATGCCATCATGTACCGCAAGTGTCAAGGAGATGCAGCTCGCCTCTGCTATGCTCAAGGGTGGAATGAGACCAATGAGAATATGCCGGCAGGTGCCATCTTTTCCTGTTTGTATCGCCATGCATATCGAACAGAGGAGCAAGGGAGGAGGGTGAGAGGATTGTTACTATTTCTACCGCAATCATTTTTATCCTTATTTCACAAGGTCACACCCCGCTGGGACGATAACAGGTAGTATCCAATGAGAAAAGAAAAAACGAAACCTGTAATAAAAATAAGTTGCAAATAGGACATGTCTAAAGGCTACTTTTATTTCGAAAATGATTTTAAAAGTTATCAAGCGTTTATTTAACATACCATATAAAAATATTTGACCAGTTGACAAAAAACAATTAAACACTAATATGTGACCAATACAATGGCAATTTAGTTAATAGATGGTTAGCAAATGAATAAGAATTTGAATAAATGGCGTTATAGTTTTTAACTTGCATTTGAACTGAGGTGTTTTAGACTTGAGCAGAGTCTTCATCCCTATTAATGCCCAGGAGCCTAAAGTATTTTTATGCAAAGTGTTGAAAGGGTTGATGGTGGATATTTAAATTGTATCTATATCATTTCATTTACATTTGTACAACACTGTAAAATCTAATTTTATTGCATGTGTTGAGCAGAATTTTTTATAATATTTTACAAAACAAAATGTACAGGTCGTCTGAGACCACTGGAGAAAAAGATGCAACAAAACTCCTATTAGGACAGCGTCCTGTTATTATTATTATTATTATTATTATTATTATATGAAACCTTATGGTGGTACTAATAAGTAAGATCCAAGTGCTATATAATGACAGACATCATCACCGTGCAGGTTATTATTGTCCTGACCTTGCTGTGATTTTCTGCTCCTCAAGTTACCCTGCTTGAAACTCTTGGCTGCTAGTTCTGAATAGGAAAATATTAGAACTGTCCTTAGTTGTGGTTCTGCAGGTCATGTTGATTTTAATGCTTTGTGCCCTCTCACCCTCAGCTGTCGCGGGAATGTCGAACTGAAGTACAACGTATTCTCCATCAGCGGGCGCTGGATGTGAAGCTGGATCCCGCTATGCAGGCAAAGTGCATGTCTGACCTGGGAAAATGGTGCAGTGAGAAGACTGAACCCGGGCAGGTGAGAGCGACTTGCTGTGATGGACGTGTTTAATTACCGAGTTGGGAATTCAGAAAGATGGTCTTGAATGTACAACCGCTCCCATTACGTCATCACTTTCATTTACTGGGTCGGTGCAAGAAATAACAAGCACTTCCTGGAGTAGTCATTTTAATATATTCTTCCAAATATTAGAATATTTTTTTTTTGGGGGGGGACTACAGTATCTCTTGAAGTGTGAATACTCACTATACTATAGATAATACATCTGTTCACATTTGACCTTTCACCTGATGCCCCCATCCCTTTGTTCCACAAATGTCCAGTATCTAACAATAAAAGAATAAGTGAGGTTTAGGACATATAAATCTGTTTTGTAATTCATAAGTCATTTTCCAAACCAGATCTTTTTGCATTGGTTTCCATCTTTTTCCGTCTTCATTCCTACCCACGAGAAATGGAAGAACTATAGACTTCCAACGTCCATAGACAATTATTACGGTGAAGTCCAATCCTTGTAACAGCAGAACACAAAGTACTTACTAAGCTCCGCTAAAGTGTCCTATTTATCTTATCTCTGTAAAACCCAATAATGATAATACTTATTTACGTATGTCTCTGTTTCTAGGAGCTGGATTGTCTCCAGGATCACTTAGACGACCTCATTGTAGAGTGCCGAGAAATTGTAGGCAATCTGACTGAGCTGGAGTCTGAGGTGAGTCTGAGATTATCGTAGTCCTTATTACTGCCTTGTGTATAATGGCTCCTTGTATGGTCGCATCTTATTTCTCTATATTCGGGGCACTTTTATTTCTCTCCATGACTCATGTTAAAGGACCATTGTATTTTAGGAAAAAAGTTAATGTTCTATAAGTATATAAAACTGAAACCAAAGTGACTGTTTAACAGTAAACAGAAAACCAATTAGAGAAAATGTTAGTGTTGGAAGATTTTATTTTGATATAGAACAGTTCCCTGTTTGGGGCTTTGAGCCTGAGAGCAATATCTTTAGATTATTGGAGGGAGAATTGAGACAAGTGGGGGGACATGAGAGAAGTTGGTTTAATCATTGGTTCTTTTGAAATCTGCCTCCCATCCCAGATACTCAGAAGTGTGCGCCTCTGATCAATAAAGCTGTAAACACCCCTTTCACACATGCAACCTTCACCGAAGTACCATGGATCCCTCCAGGATCCGTCCGCAACTAACTTTGTCATTTTGTGTTTCTGTTTATGCTTTTAGTCAGACTCAAGTTTTAAAACAGATTTTGGCCTTTTAAATAATAAAACAATGATTTATGTTGAAATCTTTCCATAAAGTTTTTATTATTGCGTTTTTTCATGTGTAACGTTTGGCTCCCAATTCCATAAGGCTGAATGTGCTGGCCATACAGGAACCTGTCAGGATGAGGAACTGAAAGCCATGGCTTAGATTGTGTAGGCTGTGTTTTCAGCAGCAGTTATATTTTTTATGATTTGTGGGAGGCGGAAGTACCATTCTTCTCATGGGTCCTCCAGCTCTATAGAGGGTTAATATGGCAGCAACTGATTTTCTTCTCAATGACCCTTTCTTTTCAGGACATTCAGATAGAAGCCCTTCTGATGAGAGCATGTGAGCCAATTATCCAGGGATACTGTCACGTGAGTGTCTTAATACTGTGTCTGCTTAGGCAAGACTGCTGAACCACCAGCAGAAACACTACATTTATCCGCCAGCAGAAACACTACATTTATCCGCCAGCAGAAACACTACATTTATCCGCCAGCAGAAACACTACATTTATCCGCCAGCAGAAACACTACATTTATCCGCCAGCAGAAACACTACATTTATCCGCCAGCAGAAACACTACATTTATCCGCCAGCAGAAACACTACATTTATCCGCCAGCAGAAACACTACATTTATCCGCCAGCAGAAACACTACATTTATCCGCCAGCAGAAACACTACATTTATCCGCCAGCAGAAACACTACATTTATCCGCCAGCAGAAACACTACATTTATCCGCCAGCAGAAACACTACATTTATCCACCAGCAGAAACACTACATTTACCCACCAGCAGCAACGTTGCATTATCTAACCTTACTGTTACTGAAATCGGAGTTACTTTTTATTTGTAGGAATGGGCTTATCCTAGACAGGCAAAGAGGGCTTTGACAGCAGTTTCAATAAATAATTTTTAGAAAAAGGGTTGAATATATTTTTTTAATAAAAAAATCATGGCAGTGAACTAGTATAAATAGGAAGTTGACCCTGGGTATCATCCAATTGAGTATTTTTTTGAGACAATTGGCAATATTTGTGTTTTTTGTTTCTTCCTCTGGATCAATTCACTTTTCACATAATAAAAACATTGATCTTGATGAACCTCAATGTCTATGTAGTATTTCTATGGTGCTCCGTTGGTTTGCCGGTGACCTTTGTGCATAGCTTGTACTTCCTTTTTGACGATTATGATCCTTTGTTCCTGCAGGAGGTGGCTGATAACCAGATTGATTCTGGGGACCTCATGGAATGTCTGATCCAAAACAAGCACCAGAAAGAGATGAACGAGAAGTGTGCAGTGGGAGTCACCCACTTCCAGCTGGTAGGACTTGCTTTACTTTGATAGTATTACAATGTATGCAGATAATGGGAGTCTCTACCCAGAGCATTTACACTATATTAAAATCACACAGGGTTAAGTAGAATGACTTCCTTAAAGAACCACTGAAGAAGCATCTTTATAAGATGTTCATATGAAGAACTTGATAACGTGTAAAATGTGTTATTACATGGCTGAAAATAAGTGTAGCCATTCATTTTTAACTATACAGTTTTGCATTATGGGATCACTGTGGATTAGAAAACTTTGTATGTTTGTAGCATATTTATAACATTGCCAGCTGCGCAAGCTGTGGGTATAAAATAATTTCTAGGTAAGATTGTAGTTTAGTAGACACTGGATGTGCATGAAGGATGCCAAGACTCAATGGGAGTGATATCCTAATGTTAATTATTTATCACGTGCATGCAGGAGAAGGGAGTAGGAGATGTTTCATCATGTGACCCCCACCTCTTAGGCTCAGTAGAGGCAGTGTGCAAGTATTTATGTCCCTTCTGTGTCTAGCTCGTTGCTTCATCTACTACTGCATATTACTCCTTAGGTCCAGATGAAGGACTTCAGGTTCTCATACAAGTTTAAGATGGCCTGTAAAGAGGATGTGTTGAAACTGTGCCCCAACATCAAGAGGAAGTAAGTAGATATTTGCAGAGGAATTGCCTTGAATATATATATATATGTTATGTTGTGCTGCTCTTGTCACTTCCCCATCGGATGCTGATATTTTTACTATACTTTGTAGGGTCGATGTGGTTATTTGCCTCAGCACAGCCGTTCGCAATGATACTCTGCAGGAAGTGAAGGACCAAAGGGTGTCGCTCAAGTGTCGCAAACAGCTGAGAGTGGAGGAGCTGGAGATGGTGAGTGTGAGAACAGGAGAGTAGTTATATTGACATTGTGCAGTCTGTTTATATGATATAGCAATAGGGCAGCTGGGCAGGTCCCACACCTGTCTTTGGTATGGGATTTAGCCCACGGTTTGATTATAGAGGCCAGTTCTCAGGATGGCGCACGTAGGTCAGATAATGCATTTAAATTTGTTTGTTCCTCAGACTGAAGATATTCGCTTGGAGCCGGAGTTGTATACAGCTTGTAAGGATGACATAAAATCCATCTGTCCAAGTATTCCTTTTGGCAATGCACAGGTAAGGAGTCCAGTATGGACTGATGCAGGTCAAAGGTAATAGACCACAAACAAACGTGTACTTGGGTGCCCCATAGTAAGAGAGAGATGTTAACTAAAACATGGAAGTCACAAAGGCAGCTTCAAGCAATGTTTGTGGTTGTAAATCTTGAGAAACATTTTCTGCTGCCTCTTATGGAGCTCGTCCTTAGCATCTCCAACTGTATACACATACAAGAGTGAATGTGGGAACTTGCAAACAGTCAGAGTATAAGTGTGGCAGTTTAAAAAAAAAAAATGGGGAGTTTGAAGAAAGACCGCCAAATGAGATTTGTGTTCAGGAAGGATTTTTCCCCCTTATAAGATAATTGCCAATGTTTAAATTTGTCCAGAGAAAAGAAAAAAAAAAAAAAATTAATCCACATATTTACAAGAGTCAAAGGAGATCTATAAAAAGATTGAACTTGATGGTCAGTCATTTTTCAGCATCAGTTACTATAATACATGTTTTGTACCATACAAGGCAGTTTGTTGTGGTCTTTTTGTATATTTTATTTTTGGTAGAGCCTATCCACCTACTGCTGCAGTTGGTTAGTAAAAATAGGAAGGAGAAGTGGCTTCCTACCAAATTCAGGACCCCAAAGAATGAGAGTGTGTTACTTCCTAATTTCTTATTGTCTGATCAATCGATTTCACACTATTTGCCTCAAGCATCAGGTTCTGCTTGATCTTATTTCAGCTCAGGAATGTTATTATCTGAATCCTGTGTTTCTGGCAATAAAGAGGGTGCGACCCTCAGACTGCAAGTTTCATGTGGATCACTTCCACAATAGACTCTTGACCCCCATGCAAGAATTTGAGGGGGAAAAAAGGCAGGTTTATTTAAAACTGTTCAAATAAGCTTGTGGCAACTGCAACCCACTATTATGCCTCCTTTCTGGTGGTATTTGAAGGTTCAGCCTCCATCACTCCTCTGACACATAGCAGTCAATCTCTGCTTGTACCAGTTGATTTAACTGGGCTATGTCCTCCCCTGTGGCTTAAAGGATCTCTTCTTAGAATCCAGTCGGCAGTTATGACTTTGAAGTAATGCTAGTTGATAGATAAATAAAATAAAAAAAACAACAAAAAACAAACTAGTTTTGTACTTAATGTTAGTTAGAATTGTTTTTGTCTGCAGTATCAATATTACCATGAAGTGCATTAACACCTTAGCTACAGACACACATGCTTGTCAAGGCTTCCTTTGCTGTAAGATTGTAGGTTGCTTTATATTCCTTTTGGCCTGTCCCCTTGGGTCACTTTGTGTTATCTTATTGCAGATAATGGAGTGTTTGAAGGAGGGCAAGAAGCAGCTTAGCGCCCGCTGTCACCAGAAAATCTTCAAAATGCAGGAGAGTGAAATGATGGATCCGGAGCTGGATTATACTCTCATGAGGGTCTGCAAGCAGATGATCAAGGTATGAATGTGTCTGGTTCCTTGGCTTTATGGCAGCCCTCACTGCCTTTTCTGGCTGCTTCTCATGTGATTTGGTCCCCAAACAGCCCATCACAATATTGTCCCGTTAATCCACTTTAATTCCTCCAAGATTTCCCACATAGTCTCAATGTAGATCAGATGTTTGTTTTGTTTTTTGACTCTCGCGTTCTCTCCCAATCTGTTCATTTTCTTTCCTCAGAGGTTCTGTAGTGAAGCTGATCCCAAGAACATCCTACAATGTCTGAAACAGAACAAGAACACAGAGACCATGGACCCTAAATGCAAACAGATGATCACCAAGAGGCAAATAACACAGAACACAGGTCTGCTTTCTCTCTCAGTACTGGTGTCCTCTAGCAAACACAACAGTGCAGTAATGTCCACGTTAAAGTTACATAGGGTCTACTTTTCTGTCTCCTTGTGTATGTAGGTTCTTTTTGCTTTTAGCACATTCAAGTTACTAAGATTCATTAATAGTGATTTGTGCTGATTTAGAGAAACATTGAAAGCCTGGACTGTTGGAGGCCCTCGTAGGACTGATTTAGTGGAGGTAGTGTTGGGGAGCAGGGAGAGGTGACAGATAAGTTCATTAACTAGATCCTCCTGAATTTGACTTGACCCTCTTCCTCACACATTCCTTGAAGTAAGCAATTTGCAACAATAAATGCAAGACTTACCCCTCCAGAAATATAAATAACCTTTCTTAGCAAACATATTTCACCCAAATTCCTCTAAGGACCAGCAGACACATTAATTATACTTATTAAAAATCGTATATTTTTTCTTTTTCTTGTACAGTTCTTTAAAAAGTGCTGTGAATAACAAGCCTCCTTTTTAGCCCCGGTGTGATCATCTATCACTCCATATATCAATTCCTAAGCATTTTTTTCTTCTTGTTTCCCTTCAAGATTATCGTCTCAATCCTGTACTGAGAAAGTCTTGTAAGGCAGATATCCCCAAGTTCTGCCAGGCAATCCTGAACAATGCCAAGGATGACACTGAACTGGAGGGGCAAGTCATCAGCTGCCTGAAACTGAAATATGCCGACCAGGTGAGTGCTGTGAACAGTGTGGCGACCATAGGAGTGGGAATGTTTATCTTCTGTGTCTGGTTCTATAGTACTAGAGGTTTTGGTGTAGACATTATAATTTGTGCATAGAATATCACCATTGGCTGCCAAAAGTGGGCATCATGCTGGGACATATGGACCATGAAAATAGGTTGGGAGAGACCGAGGTACACTCACCGGTTGACTTGAGTAGCTGGGCTTCTCCCATTTCCTCCAACCGGTCCCTCTCCATTTTTTTTGGTTACTTTTTTACTATTATACCTGCAAAACCTGATTTGCCCTTTCACATTTCCATAACAACAACACTGAGATTTGAGACCAGACTGATATACTACAGGATATTTCTACCCGTTGCTCACTTAGAGAATGCAGCTACACCTCACGGACAAGGCCCACAGGGCCTAAACATACATCTGGGGTTTGCTATTTCTCCTGTTCTGGGTAGAATTGCCTGGTATTTCGGGGCTGGATCACTATGGAGTGAGATCAGACTGATATACTACAGGATATTTCTCCCTGTGAAGGGCACAAGTGAAATAAGAGGCTGCTATCGTGTCCATAGGTTAGTTGAGTGTCTGCCGTTGGTTTTAGAGATTACCACAATACATATGGTGCCATATTTGTGACTTTTTTTTTTTTTCCTTTCCCTGCCTCTTCTAGCGATTGTCTCCAGACTGTGAGGATCAGATCAGAGTGATCATCCAAGAGACCGCCCTGGATTACAGGCTTGATCCCCAACTGCAGCTACACTGTACTGAAGAAGTGAGTGTCCTCCATACTGTCCCGGTCTGGTTATGGTTAATGTAGCCATGCCAGGTCAATAACGTGTGACATTTTCACAGATCAACTCCCTTTGCGGTGAGGAAGCTGCGGCTCAGGAGCCGACAGGGCAGGTGGAGGAGTGTCTGAAAATGAACCTGCTGAAAATCAAGAACGCAGAATGCAAGAAAGTAAGAATCTGTCTGCACTTCAGGGCCATCGCTTTGATATAAAGAATATAATATAAACTAGAATTAATAATGGACAAAACATCTTGGAATATTTATAAAGAATCTGTAATTTACCATCTGTTATATGGAGTCTTGTTGGATTATAAAGACCTTCCCTTATCTGTAGGTCACGACTTCCCAGGCCTTGTGCTGCTGGAAAAGCAAATAAACAGTCAGTTGTTTCTGATATAAAAATGTAATTTGCTAATCTGAGTCTTTACGGTTCCCACCTATTTAACAAGACAAACCTACACAAATGGGGAGCTGTTAGAAGTCGGCATTGGTGATGGCCCCAACTACAGATAGATGCATAGATCGATAATATTTATTAATGTTGTTTATTTACATTGCTAGCCAGTTTACCCATTATGAATATTAGCTCCTCCCAAACAATAGTGTAAACATAATCACATTTTCTTATTAAACATTTACAGGGGAAAAATGACATTATATACAACTGAAATAGTTACAATTTGCACCAAGAAATGCTATTTGATATTATTGAACAACTCAAGACTGAATCTGAGATCTGGACAAGTGATGTAATTTCACAGTCCAGTGATGCATATTTTTTAACCATTTAAATATTCTTCTGTTCTATCCTCTGGACAATACTTTTTATATACAGTTAATATATTTAGATATAATAAATCCTTTGGGTTTATAATGACATTAAGTGGTATATTTGTCACCCGACTTGAGCCCAGCTTGCAATATAAACTATATTTCATTATTTTATTTGTCAGAACTTTTAATACACAATTACATGGGTTTATAGGTGAGCTCGGTACATGCTCTGGCTTCCAAGCTTTTTTGAGACCTAATAACCATTAAAGTGACAGGTTAAAAAAAAAAAAAGTTTGTAAGTCTCCTTTTAAAGAGCTGCTTAGATTGCAGTAGTCCATTAAACCCAATGTGTGACACCTGCTTCCCTCCTATGCTGAGATTCTTATCAGGACATCCATATTATTCTATGTAATATCCCAGATTACAGACCAGCTAAATGTACAGTCTCTGTTGCGTCCTACAAGCTCCCTTTTTCCCCCACTTGGCAGGAAGTTCTGAACATGCTGAAGGAGAGCAAGGCCGATATTTTCGTTGACCCCGTACTACACACGGCGTGCGCCTTGGACATAAAGCATCACTGTGCAGCCATTCCTCCGGGCAAGGGGCGGCGTAAGTATTCCATATTAAAGGGCCACTGCAGTGTTTGTACAATATGGTTTAAAGGGACCTGGAAGGTTTTTAGATGTACTAGGTATATAATATCCCTGTGTATCTATTTACTTTTATGTGCTTATAAGCTCTGTTTTTAGTGCTTAAAATCCAATAAATATTACCTGCTTAGGTCTGCCCTCTGCAGCTCATGAAGACACAGACTCTGCTGTACTTGCTGTGCTGTGTCTCATTCTGCTTACACTGCAAAGGGAAGACCCATACAGGGACTACTTATTTTATTAAGTGCTTATAATCTCTGTCTTTACTGACGAAAACCAAACCAAATAATGGTAAATAGATACAGAGATATTATATACTTGGTAACATCCAGGGACCTTCCATATCCGTGTAACTTATTAGCAATAATATCAGTGGTTGAAGGAAAAAAATAAATATAGCTTTTGTTTGTGTTGGGTTTCACTGATATGCTGCAAGGTGTACAGGGAGCTGGAGAGGAGCTGCCTTGATAACTTTTTATCAGGACAAGAGAAAAAAAAACCTTATCTACTTGCAAGCTCCCTTCTAGCATTGAGCATGTGAACCGAATGCTGGAATATTACCTGAATCTATGAGTTGGCACAGCACCCTCCACTCCAGAATAGATAATACATTACATTACAGTACACACCAACTCAGGCTCCAAACCAAGGGCGTGTGGAGATCACAAACATGGCATCCCTTAGGCAGAAGCTGCTGATGTTTGTTGAAACATTTTTTTCCCAGTTTCAGTATCATTCCCTGCTGACAATGTTGTTTAGTGTGTTAGAAGAGGGTAACGTGGCAGACATTTTTATTCCACACATGTATGGATCTGTATAGAAGTATACGTGAATGCCGGTCTTCCACTGAGAACATTATGTTTTCCCTTGTCACGTGAATAGCCCAGTTGTAAGTCACTGATAAAAACCTATTGCAGCTATAAATAACACCTTTAATGGCCGTGATGAATATATTCTGTTGGTGCAGAGTGTAATACTTACATAGCTGCACTGCCGGCAGGACAAACAAACGAACCAAGTCCTGGGCTTAATGGGACCGTATATTATGTGTTATGCCCGTGATTTGAATCTCTGCTGTTGTCTTTACCTTGCAGAGATGTCTTGCTTGATAGAAGCATTGCAAGATAAGATGGTACGTCTGCAGCCTGAGTGCAAGAAACGGTTACAGGACCGGCTGGACATGTGGAGTTATGCAGCCAAGGTGAGTGCATAGTTTTTTTTTATAAAAATGGTGGAGATTTAAAGTGACACAAAAGCCCCAGTTATTGCAGAAATTGACATAAGTGATTAGAACTGCTATTTTGTTATTAAAGAATTTTGGTGTTTGGTAATTACATTTGAAATTTGTGTATTTTAAGCATGGAGACTCCTATATAGATTTCTGGATTTTACTAGGTGTATAATATACCTATGTATCTATTGAAATGCTTATAACAAATAGTCCCTGCATGTGTCTGCTCTCTGCAGCATATGCTGACACAGACTCTATATGGCTGTATGTGCAGTGTAGCATCCTAGCCTATCAGGTACTACGTCTCAGCAGCATGATTGGTTAGTATGAAGCACTGCACAGCAGAGTCTGATTTTATAAACTGCAGTAGGCAGACCCATCCAGGGACTATTTGTTTGATAATGGGCAGTAAAAACAGAGCTTATAGGCAGTTCTTTATAAAATAAAATACAAAAAAGTACTTCCACTTCTAGTACTGCATTTATTTGTCATTGTTTTCCCAGACTTGTTGCTGAAGACTTCCAAAGCCACATTTCCTATTGGGATTTTGGCAGCACTGAATCAATTTGCTGTGGGCAATGTCTTCAGTTAGACAATAAAACATTTCTATGCCATTTCCTTATGGGGTTTAATACATTGTTTATTTTATCTATTCCACAGGTAGCGCCAGCCGAGGGCTTTGCTGAACTGGCCTATCAAGTGATGACATCTCCGTCCAAGAACTACATCTTGTCAGTCATCATGGTTGGTGTGTGCGTGCTGTTCCTTGGGGGTCTGCTCTGTGGGCGCATCACCAAGAAGGTGAAACGGGAGATGAAGGACAGGTAGAGCAGAGGATACCATCTTCACCCTTCAGCAAGATTCGTGAGAAATAGGGGGACCTGGGGGAGGGAGGGCAGGCCTGTCACCATGTGTACAGCTCTCCCGTATAGCCCTGTTTCTTCTTCCTTCTCCTCCCTGCTCCTTCCAGCAAAAGCAGAATCTGGAGGGAGCAAAAAAGCCTATGGGATCCCCTTATCTCTCCTCCCACAATATCTCCCCCTCCCCCGCAGCCGCTGCTTCATCCAGATTTACCCCCGTCGATTCCTCTAGAACATGGCTATTCTGCCCAGCTACAGACTCTCCAGCTCTTTCCATCCCCACATCTTAAGATGGCCTTTGGTCCCTGTGCACAGCCTCGCTTCCTTATCTGTGCCGTGTTGCTCTGTTTTGTCCTTATCTCGTTTGGGGGGGGGGATTGGGACAGATTATTTTAATTATTTGCCCCCACTGGAGCTGGGAACTGTGCCGGGGGTACTAGTTCTGTTCAGCCCTTCATTATGTGGGAATTTTGGAATGAGCACTTCCAGACGCTATCTGAGCCTGGGCGTCTGCAAAGGAGGAATCGAGCAATCCAATTGGCTCCTGGCTCGCCATACTGGACTTAACACACAGACTTGACCTTATCTGCTCCTCACAATCTGTCAGGACTTTATGACCCCAGCTTTGGCGACTGGATGTGCACAATAATCAGAGGGGACTGTTCCTAAGGATTCCAGCTGCCACTTGCATATGGAATATTAAGGGTGCAACCAGACCCCTGTCTTCTTTTTAATTAGATTATATTATATATCCTAAATTAAGCATTCAATTTCACCACTAGCACACAAGAGACAGGCAACCGCTCTAATGGTTGTTTGTCTTCCACATGGATAAGTTATAACACTGATTTACCAAATCTGCACAAAATGTGTATTTTAAATTGAAGAGTTGCACCCTTAAAGCTTCCATCTTGCTTACCTTTTGTCTTTATAGTCGAATCTGTTTTACAAACGATTGTTCTGTTATCACAAATTGTGAATGTGTCTATTTATCGCCTCGAGATCCTGGTGGATTTATATTAATTTAAGGAATTTGCTTTGTCACATTTTATCTCTGTTGGAAACCGATCTCTTCTCCTGGAGGCTCAGAGTCTGCCTTATTAATTAGAGGACTAGTCTGTCCCCTTCCTGCAAGAGACACAAAGGGGATACAGTGACACAGCAAAGGTCCCAGTTATCCCAGAGGTGATAAAGGAAAATAGAGCTGCAATGTGTAGTTATTACAAATTTTGACTTGAAGTTTTAGATAATTGAGTATTGGGTAGAGGGGGAGATGACAATATATATATATATATATATATATATATATATATATATATATATATATATATATATATATATATATATATATATATATATATATATATATATATATATATATATATATATATCCTAATTATCTAAGACTCAAGTTTTTCAATAACAACCTATTACAGTTCTTTTAATTTATATGTGGTATGTTTCTGCAATGGCTACGACATTTACTATATCACTTTAAGCTATTTAACAAGCACAGAACGACCCCAAATATCTCCCAGGACAGGCGCCCTCATTCCCAGTGTACGTCTTGGCCAATCCTCTGGGTGATTAGATAAACATGTCCTGTTACTACACATACCACAGCGGGTAGGGGCTGCAGTCCTACCTCCTAAGGTGCGCACTAAAAGCAGAGGAATTGCCCAGCTCTGCACCCAATGTCTTAGACTGGGGCGCCTTGATTATGGGATCCTTTGATCGCTGCAGACACACAATAAGAAGCTTGTATCCTCTCCAGATGAGCTTCTTGATTAGGCACAAGTTCCTTTAGTGAATTGCAAATGTGAATATGTTGTGGTTCAAGAAAGTGTAGAATAAACAGACTATGGCTATCTCTTAAAGTGACAGGCCGGTTTGTGCTGATCTATAATCTAAATACTTTAAATAAGATAAGAATTAAAGCAGTCCTTTTTCCTATTAAATGCTGGTGGGCTCATAGTCAATAGACATTTGTAGCATTAAAAGGACATTAGTCGTCCATCCCCTGGGAATCCATAAAAACCGAGGACCTTGTCATTGAATCAAATGGGACACGCCATTATCATGTACATGTATCTGCAGCTCCCTGCAGTTAGAATATGTATATTTATATTAAACCTTCTCCGCCAATCTCACGTCCTATCCCAGGATGTTTTTTTTTTCTCATTAAACATAAGTGATTGGTTGCCAAGCCAGTATGGGATTCTCATTGTGGTGGTGTGCCAGCTTTACTCTGGGCTCATGTCTTTCACGTTGGTTGTACTGGTTACGTCTTATACTTTTTGGTGCATTATCTTTCCCTTTTACTTCTCTCTTTTGGTTCCTATCATATGATCCCCCTACCTTACTCTATTTGCAAACCTCCTGCTGCGAAAGGCCTTGATTTGCATCGCTTTAACCCTTTGCTCTTACCCTGCACTGTAAAGGTTAATCTGTTCTGCTCTGGGCCCTTCTGCACATTCACCACCTTCCCATGTATGACTTCAGGGATCAGCAGAGCATTGCACCTTCAGCCATTACGGAGACGGACTGTCTCCATATAAAGAAATAAACCCAGCCCCAGCCTGTGCTGCCTTCATGTCCAGACTTTTGCAGGGTAACTTTTAAAGCGATACGGATGGTTCCTTTTTAATATTGAAATTAGCTACCTAAATGTTTATTTCTGTATCTAGTCTTTATTTTACTAACCAGGGATGAAACGGTCTGTTTGTACTCACTGAAACCTTCCAAATAGTCCCTACAAAGCCAGGCCCTAGTAGCTCATACACACAGTGTCTCTGTGATTGGTTAGTACATCCAGTACTGCAGATTGTCAGCACTGTTTTAAAACATGCAGTTGTAAGTGGCTAGTACCAATAGAAACAGTGTACATGAGCGGTGGGGCAGACCTTTGCAGGGACTATTTGGAATGTTTCTGTGTGTAAAAACAGAGCTTTTCAGCACTTGTTAATAAAATTACATGCAAACAAACAGGTAATTTATTTTAATATTAAAACCAAGGAACTGTCCATTTCCCTTTTAAGGAGACCATACGTTTATAAATCATGAAATGTATATGCTAATGGTAATTAAGGGGGTCCTGTAGTGCTTATACAATCTGGTTTTATTAACTGGTTTGCAATAAAATCAGTATTTTGAAGGAAAAAATATCAATGGGGCTTTTAAAAACTTTAGTTTAGTATTTTAGACTTCAGCAGTAGTGCTTGCCTCCACACCCATCAGGTGCCATGGGGGGGGCAGGATCTGCGCAGGCACCGACTTGTTCTGATTAAGTTATCTGCCTCCTTCCCTGCAGTAGTGTTTGTAGGTTTGCCTCCTGCGCAGGTCCTCTTTCACCTCGTGGACTCCTAAAGGGGTGAAGAGAAGGACCCGCTGGGAGCTACAATGCTAATTTCTATACGGTTTTAAAAGCTACATTGAAATTTTTTATTTCAGAAGCTAAATAGATAAAACCTGATGATTCGACCACTACAGATAGGAGTGAGAAGGAAGAGGTGCAGAACGATCTCTATGATGATTGGATAGTGATTTAGTTCATACCCAGTCCATGCAATTTGCAGTACTGTATTTATCTACATTGAAATACTCAAGCGTTATAATGGTCATCTTGATGATCCTGATTTCATGTAATGCCACGTATGGGAGGGTTGGAGTAATCTCAGGCTTTGTCTGGGCAGCGCCATACGTATACCTGGGCAGCGCCATACGTATACCTGGGCAGCGCCATACAAAGTGCACCTATCCTGTAAGAATGCCCATGTGCAGCTCATGTCCTCATTTTGATCAGTATACAATTCCTGTGGCCGTGTAACCCTTTCAATGCCAGTGATATGCAATGTGGTGCATTCATTGTTGCATATGACCTGCTTTTTAAAGGGGCAGTCTCTCTTGGGGCAAAAGTAACTGCTGCTGTGACCTTATTCACACTTTTATTTGAATGCATTGTGTATATATGTCCTCTCTGGCTCCTCCCTATATCAGTATATGGTACAGATTGCTGACTCGGGTGGTGCCAGTTCTTTGCTTCAGTCCCACTCCTTTCTAAAAACAGATCATTGTGAAATACTTTACAGTATGTTGTGTTTTTTTCTCCGTCAGCTACAAGAAATTGTTCCTATAAAGACTCCACTCCATTCAAGACTACAAACCTTACACTGAAAATTGTTCTTCTGACTCCCCTCTCTACTGAAGCCTTCTGACATTCCCACTTACTCCAATTCTTTATGTACTGAGCCCATATAATACCCTAAGAGCCTGGACTGCAACTCTATAGAGGCAAAGGGTGGGGGGCAGTAAGGGTCTCAGCCAAGCTACGAGGGGCACCACAATCTCTCCACTCCTATTCACCCTCCCTGCTAAGAACCAAGTTTAACTCCAGCCACACCATTATACACTGGAGCGTAAACCTCTCCCAGAGAGGAGGCGTTAAAGGATGTCAAATATCCATTGAAATGTCTTTCTTTTAATTCTAAAATAAGGAATCCTCTTTTTTTTTTTTTTGTAAATTGTTCTTTCCTCTGTGTATAGAATCAAGGCGTCTTCTCCTGTCCATGCTGTGTCATATTGAGATGTTACTGACGTTCCAAACATGTGCATTTTTTTCTGTACAGATAAAATGGAAAGATTTAATAAAAAAGTAAAATGCTACATTATGTCTTTATTTTACTCTTCGGGGGTCTTCACTGTTATAGGTGATCAGTAGGAGGCTTCTTGGGGACCCTGCAGTCCCACATCTCCTGTTAGACATGTTATAGATAATGTTTTCACATGACAACTATATTTTTTCCCTGTGAATCTCCATATTGTACCCCACACTTCATATAGTTCCCTGTGATCATGGCAAGAGGCAGAACCACTTGACCAAGTAGACCAATTATTGTTGACAGTGAAACGGTCCGATTCTCCGTAACCCTATGGACCGCACCGCAGCACACCAGGCACATACTGGAGTGTCAGTTCCTTCTCCAGTGGAGCCTGATTTGTATGACTGCTCTATGACCTGCCTATATCATTGACCCACCATGATATAGCTCACAGCTTCATTGAAGTACACAAGCCCCTTCAACACGACAAGGTAGCGATCCAGAAGAGGAAGTAAGCCAATATTTCCATGTAATATAGAGATTCAAAGCTTGCTCTCTGCCAACTTCACTGTGATGCCCTCTAAAAGATTTGAGCAGTTGGCTCTTCCCCTACTAATCTGCGCCTCTTGCTGTATGGAGGATACCAGTGACTTGACAGATGTAAATAGTCCAGCAGGTGCCAATCATGGCCTCTGTCACTTTTACTGACTCACCTGTGCACATCTTTTGAAGGCTTAAGACGGATAATGGGCAAAAAGATTTTTAGCAAGTAGGAAAAAATGTTGTGAGAAGAAATACCAGCAACATATCAACATCTCACAGCTGTGCCCTAAGGCCACACCCACACAGGAGGGACTCAACACCTCCCCTCTTGGCATGGCTTTGTCACAGCTGTATAATATGGCAACTGGCTTGAAAGAGCGCAGGAAGAAATGGTGAGGTTCTGGAAGGTGAAAATAAATTACTTGGGGTCTTAAAAGTATGTGAAGTTTTTTTTATATTGAGGATATATATATATATATATATATATATATATAAAACAAATTACCTAAAGTGTTCCTGATGTAATTGATTATGTTTATACCTGTTATCAAGAATCATTATTCAAAAAACATATTCTATGGAAACTTTATATGTGCGGCAGAAGAGCGTGCCACTCGTCCATAACCTCAAGGCTTGGACCATGAGCAGACAGAGCTGTGTTGGGAAGGAATCCTCACTGAAGAGCCTGGGAATAAATTCATCCAAGGACAAGACAACCCCCACCCCCCTAAATACTACTTTAATGAAAAGTTATATTTATATATATATTTTTTCTAAAAATGTTTTTTTATATGAATTTTATTTATGAATATGGAGTCTAGTGCTGTTTTAAAGGGCAACACCCAAAAATGGGAAAATCTGATCATTCAAGATGAAGAAAATACAGAGATTTTCAGTTATTTTAGAATTACTGATATTTAGTAGTGACCTTATCCCATTACTGGAGAGTAACAGACCGGCTTCTGATCCCTCATCAGGGAGCAATGTTCTTGTTTTTGTTTTGTCAAATGGATTATAATAAAAAGGAAGACTCCACTTGTGCATCCTGAGGAAGGTTCTTCAAAGGTTCCAGTTGCGACACTTGCTGTTTATTACTAGACCGGTTTCAGACAATATTTTATATGTAGGTTCACAACTTTATATTCTTTCAGATTAGAAAACCAGCACCGATTAAATAGAAACAGGAGGTGGAAATTACTTTCTTTAGCGTTCCAGAATCATTCATAAATGTGTTTAAAGGGCTTCTTAATTTAACCAAATTTGGACAACATCACTGTGAAGATCTCATAAAAGCATTTTGAAATACATGTATTTTTCACTGACAAATCAAATTTGTGTGTACACAAGTCACTGACTGATCCCCTTGTTTTTGCATTACTGCAGCCAATCAGCTTGCAGGGTTGTGTACCCCATTCAAGTCATAATGTGCTTGTGCTCCTTTACACTATGAAGAGCCCCTACAATGAGCGAAATGGCCCTTTAAACACCTCCCTGGGTTCCATGCACTATACAATCCATACTGGGATAGTCCAGGGTTTCGGGTCTTTCTTGCAGAGCAGATGACTGTAAAGGGCAATAGTCTGTCCGGGTGTGCAGCTTTATATTGACAATGACAACCTAATACCAGCCTACACTGATACCTCTTCTTATATCTGCTACCTCTCCAAATAAAAAATCTCACTGCATGACACCAAGGCCACACCCATGAATGACCCTGACTGACCAGCCCTTTAACCTCTAGGTCAGGGGTCAGCGTGTAGGGTCAGATAGAGCAGGACAAGGCTGTAGAATGATAACCATTATCATTAATAAAGTTGTCTTGCTGCGAGTTTGTGTAGCGCTCACAAAATTGCGAGTTGCGCATTATGCACAAATTGCGAGTTCAAGCCTGCAAGTCCATGGCAGAAAGCCAATATTGTAAATCATGTTTCTATATGTAGCATTTCAGGCCCTGATCATGATCAATTAAGCAAAACCCGTAACTTACTGCTTAGACAAAACCAAACCCATAACGTGCTGCAAAGTAAGATTTGCGATCCAGAAATGTGAGGAGGAGGAAGCAGAGAGAGGGAGAAAGAGAACAAGGGAGAGAGAAGGGAAGCGGAGAGAGGGAGTGAGCCCAGAGAGAGGGCGTAGAGAGAGACGGTATACAGAGAGAGAGACCATGCACAGAGACAGGGATAGGGCACAGAGCGAGAGAAGGTACACAGAGAGCGAGAGAGGGCGCAGAGAGAGAGAGTGACAGAACACAGAGAGGGAGAGGGCGCAGACAGAGAGACTGTACACACAGAGGGAGCAGACAGAGAGACGGTGCACAGAGAGGGAGAGGGCGCAGACAGAGAGACGGTACACAGAGAGGGAGAGGGCGCAGAGAGAGATGCTGCACAGAGAGAGGGAGAGGGCGCAGACAGAGAGACGGTACACAGAGAGAGGGTGCAGAGAGAGAGATGCTGCACAGAGAGAGGGAGAGGGCGCAGACAGAGAGACGGTACACAGAGAGAGGGTGCAGAGAGAGAGATGCTGCACAGAGAGAGGGAGAGGGCGCAGAGAGAAAGACGGTACACATGGAGAGGGTGCAGAGAGGGAGATGCTGTAGAGGGAGAGGGATAGGGTGCAAAGAGAGAGACGGTACACAGGAAGAGGGTGCAGAGAGAGAGATGCTGCACAGAGAGAGGGATGGGGGGCAGAGAGAGAGATGCTGCACAGAGAGAGGGAGAGGGCGCAGACAGAGAGATGGTACACAGAGAGAGGGTGCAGAGAGAGAGATGCTGCACAGAGAGAGGGAGAGGGCGCAGAGAGAAAGACGGTACACATGGAGAGGGTGCAGAGAGGGAGATGCTGTAGAGGGAGAGGGTGCAGAGAGAGAGAGACGGTACACAACGAGGGCGCAGAGAGAGAGGCGGTACACAGGAAGAGGGTGCAGAGAGAGAGGTGCTGCACAGAGAGAGGGAGGGGGCGCAGAGTGAGAGACGGTACACATAGAGAGGGCACAGAGAGAGAGATGCTGCAGAGAGAGAGAGAGACTGTTCACAACGAGGGCGCAGAGAGAGAGGTGGTACACAGGGAGAGGGCACACAGACATAAGACACTATTTTTACCACAATATTATACCTTCATAATGACGGTCAAACAACTAGTAATAGTAATATTAGTGTGTTGGTGTTGGGGTGAACTCTCTTGCTACTTTGTATCTAGGAATCATTCACTAAGAGTGCAGGTTTATTCACAAGAATTTGTGGCTAGTGTTTAGCGAGAAATAAAGTTTATTTAAAAAAAATATTTGCAAGAGGAAAGACTTCTCTGATGAGTCGCTATGTCCCCGCCCCCTTTGCATCCTGATTGGTTGAGTTTTTCACCGCCGTCGTACTGTGATTGGTAAGTTGTCTACCACGTGCATCACCCAAACACAGCTGTGGGGCGAGCCTGGAGGCGGCGTTCTGATTGGTTCAGAGGAGAGAGCTACGTGATGACGCCATAGATCCTGACGTACCCCTGCCCTGCTGCAGCAAGTGAAGTGAGAGCAAGAGAAGGGGACCGGAAGAGAGAGGTCAGAGGTCATGGGGGGCTTGGACCTCTAGGACTATGTGTATATGTAATGTCAGTCGGACACCTCTAAAACTGTATATAATGACAGCCTAACGCACTAGGACTGACACCTCTAGGACTTGTATCATGTCAGTCTGACCCCTCTAGGACTGTATTGTGTCAGTGTGAAACCTCTAGGATTGGATATAATGACAGCCTAACACACTAGGACTGACACCTCTTGGAATTGTATACCTAAGACTCTATCATGCCAGTTTGACCCCTCTATGACTGTATCATGTCAGTCTGACCCCTCTATGACTGTGTCCGGTCAGTCTGACCCCTCTATGACTGTGTCCGGTCAGTCTGACCCCTCTAGGACTGTGTCCTGTCAGTCGCACCCCTCTAGGACTGTGTCCTGTCAGTCGCACCCCTCTAGGACTTTGTCCTGTCAGTCGCACCACTCTAGGACTGTGTCCTGTCAGTCGCACCCCTCTAGGACTGTGTCCTGTCAGTCGCACCACTCTAGGACTGTGTCCTGTCAGTCGCACCCCTCTAGGACTGTGTCCTGTCAGTCGCACCCCTCTAGGACTGTGCCCTGTCAGTCGCACCCCTCTAGGACTGTGTCCTGTCAGTCGCACCCCTCTAGGACTGTGTCCTGTCAGTCGCACCCCTCTAGGACTGTGTCCTGTCAGTCGCACCCCTCTAGGACTGTGTCCTGTCAGTCGCACCCCTCTAGGACTGTGTCCTGTCAGTCGCACCCCTCTAGGACTGTGTCCTGTCAGTCGCACCCCTCTAGGACTGTGTCCTGTCAGTCGCACCCCTCTAGGACTGTGTCCTGTCAGTCGCACCCCTCTAGGACTGTGTCCTGTCAGTCGCACCCCTCTAGGACTGTGTCCTGTCAGTCGCACCCCTCTGGGACTGTGTCCTGTCAGTCTGACCCCTCTGGGACTGAGTCCTGTCAGTCGCACCCCTCTAGGACTGTGTCCTGTCGGTCGCACCCCTCTGGGAGTGTGTCCTGTCGGTCGCACCCCTCTGGGAGTGTGTCCTGTCGGTCGCACCCCTCTGGGAGTGTGTCCTGTCGGTCGCACCCCTCTAGGACTGTGTCCTGTAGGTCTGACCCCTCTAGGACTGTGTCCTGTCAGTGTGTATGTGATGGTGGGGGTGTATTGTGATCTTGTCTGAATGAAAAGGGTCTAATAAATAAACATGCACTGTATTGCTCAGTTATTGGTCCCATTGTGTGAATAGTGTTACCCCGGGTGTAACACTATACACACCATACCATAAAATCCTCCTGAGGTTCCCCAGTATGTGTGGCACATCCACAGTGCACTTGGGTTCATAAGGCTCTGTGTGTATCATTTATCATTTGTGTACACGTATGTGTGATGACCCAGGGGTGAGGGGACCAGGTGCACCCAAACCCTCCTGATTTCAACTACAGAAACAACCCAGGTAATCTCAGAGTCCAGCGGCTTCTCCAGGTCAGGAGCTGGTTCAGGATACTAGGATCACAGGAACAGGTGTAGGTCCCTTTAGAGTAGGACCTAGTAGAATAGCAGCATCAGGATACAGCAGGAGCAGTGGTATGTCCCTTTAAGATAGGACCTAGGAGAGGTATCCAAATACCCTCAAGTGATTTAGCTCTAAAGCCCTTTCCCAATAATGACATTCAGTACACACAGATTATTATGTACCATCAGACTGCTTTATTGCTAAACATACAGTATATTTATACAAAACATCACCCAATCAAAAACAAGATACAACCTCTGATCACACCCTGCTGGCCAGGAACCGGACTGAGTAATCCTCCTAATCCTATCTGTATTCCCAGCCTCCAAAGTTGTCATCAGTCAAAACAATGGCGGTTAATCCTATCTTGAAACCCCATTCATAACTGAGTGTCCATTGTTCCCTGGCGTCAGCCAGTCCCTCCTCTGGTCTTATTGGACCCCTCAACTGAGTATGTTGCAAATTATGACCCCCTTTCCCCAGTGTACCCAGATAATATACTTTATTAAGATCCCTGTGAAAAATCCAACATTTTAATACTAATCCTGACCGGGTGCTATTCACATTCCCAAAACCACACACCAGAACAGACTATTACACATTAAAGTAATAACACAGTACATGGTTACACAACCTGGCTATTCCTGAACCTAGCCTTCCCTGAAAGGGTTGTAACGTGGTCAGGGCTGCACAAAGTGGGTTTCACAAGCGCCCCACACTGACACTGTGTGTATGTATATATCCGTGTATGTAACTGCCTGTGTGTGTGTATATGTATGTATGTGTGCGTGACTCCCTATGTGTGCGCTTGTATATGTGACTGACTCTTTGTGTATATATCAGTCAGTGTTCATTTGTACTGGCAAAAGTATTCACCCCCTTTGACTTTTTACCTATTTTGTTACATTACAGCCTTAGGTTCAATGTTTGTTAATCAGAATTTTATGTGATGGATCACAACACAATAGTCTAAGTTGGTGAAGTGAAATGAGAAAAATATATACATAAAACTATTTGGCATGTGCGTATTTCACCCCCTTTGTTATGAAGCCCATAAAAAGCTCTGGTGCAACCAATTACCTTCAGAAGTCACATAATTAGTGACATGATATCCACCTGTGTGCAATCTAAGGGCCTCATTCAATTGTGATTTGGCCAATTGAATAGGGGTCTAAATAAGCACATAGCATATATTTTTTAAAGAAGTTTTTAGTTAGTTAAAACCTTGCTTTTGGATAGATGCTTACTATTAAAAACTTCTTTAAAAAATATATGTTATGTGCGATATTAGGACCCTATTTAATTGGCTAAATCGCAATTGAATGAGGGCCTAAGTGTCCCATGATCTGTCATTACATATACACACCTTTTTTGAAAGGCCTCAGAGGCTGCAACACCTAAGCAAGAGGCACCACTAACCAAACTTCCATGTAGACCAAGAACTCTCCAAACAAGTAAGGGACAATGTTGTTGAGAAGTACAAGTCATCGTTAGGTTATTAAAAAAATATCCAAATCTTTGATGTTCCCCAGGAACACCATCAAATTATTATTATTATCTTTTACTTGTATCGCGCTGAACAGGGGAAATACAAGTTTAACAAATTCAAAAGTTGAAGGACACTGTTTTAAGCTTAGAATCTTAGCAGAAAGTGCTTTATCCCAAAGCACCCTGGAAACTCGCTACTTACAATCTAAAGGGAATTAAAGGGCAGATAACTGGGGAAGAGTAACAAATAAGGAATAGCAAGGATCAGGAAGAAAGTGAAAGATAGAAAGAGTTTTATTTTAGAGGGATAGGGGAGGCATCTGAGGTGAAAGACTAGTATGTTGGCTGACACCTCGTGTTGAGATGATATATCTGCAAGTAGGAAGTCAGGTGTTTTCAATGGCTCTATAAATTGAATCTGAATTTGGGTGAGAGGGAGGGCAATATTCTGAGGGCCTCATTCAATTGCGATTTGGCCAATTGAATAAGGCTCTAAATAAGCACATAGCATATTTTTTTTAAAGAAGTTTTTAGTTAGTGAAAACCTTGCTTTTGGATAGATGCTTACTAACTAAAAACTTCTTTAAAAAATATATGTTATGTGCTTATTTAGAGCCCTATTCAATTGGCCAAATTGCAATTGAATGAGGCCCTGAGACTCTCACAGATGTAGCAGGCCTTGAAGCAGAGTGAATTTGCACTGAAAGAAATAGAGAGAATGGATTGGGGACATACAGTACAGGAAGATAGGGGAGTTAGAGAGGAATGGGAGAGAGACCTTAGAATGAAGGTATGTGAGGAGGGGGGAGGAGAGTTGAGGTAATTTTGCCAGCCATAAATGGGGGAAGGTGGAGACAGTCAAGCAGGGTATAGGAAACAGTTAGAAATTGAAAACAAACAGAAATATTTCTATCTGCCAAGATATAATAACATGCATACAGTAGCGATATTAATAAACATATTGGCTCCAGGGATGGCGCAATTTACATAGTCTCCTCCATACCTGCTGAGGTGGTGTGGATGCAGCTCTGAGAATCTCACAGATGTAGTAGCCCTTGAACTAGAGTGCAAATGGAAAGAACATGGCACAACAGCAAACCTGCCAAGAGACGGCTGCCCACCAAAACTGATGGACCGGGCAAGGAGGGCATTAATCAGAGAGGCAGCACAGAGACCTAAGGTAACCCTGGAGGAGCTGCAGAGTTCCACAGCAGAGACTGGAGTATCTGTACATAGGACGGCAATAAGCCGTACGCTCCATAGAGTTGGGCTTTATGGCAGAGTGGCCAGAAGAAAGCCATTACTTTCAGCAAAAAACAAAATGGCACGTTTTGAGTTTGCAAAAAGGCATGAGGGAGACTCCCAAACTGTATGGAAGAAGGTGATCTGGTCTGATGAGACTAAGATTGAACTTTTCGGCCATAAAAGAAAATGCCATGTCTGGCGCAAACCCAACGCATCACATCACCCAAAGAGCACCATCCCCACAGTGAAACATGGTGGTGGCAGCATCATGCTGTGGGGATGTTTTTCAGCAGCCGGGACTGGAAAACTGGTCAGAGTTGAGGGAAAGATGGATGGAGCTAAATACAGGGATATTCTTGAGCAAAACCTGTACCACTCTGTGCGTGATTTGAGGCTAGGACGGAGGTTCACCTTCCAGCAGGATTGCCGCACAAGGTGGCTCTACAAAGTATTGACTTTAGGGGGGTGAATAGTTATTGACTTCTTCTGGTATTTTGTCCTATTTGTTGTTTACTTCACAATAAAAAAAAAAAACATCTTCAAAGTTGTGGGCATGTTCTGTAAATTAAATGATACAAATCCTCAAACAATCCATGTTAATTCCAGGTTGTGAGGCAACAAAACACGAGAAATGCCAAGGGGTGAATACTTTTGCAAGGCACTGTATGTGTGACTGACTTTGTATGTCTGTGTCACTGCCTGTGTCTGTATGTATGTGTGTCACTGTGTGCGTCGCTGCCTGTGTGTGTGTGTCACTGTGTGCGTCGCTGCCTGTGTGTGTGTGTCACTGTGTGCGTCGCTGCCTGTGTGTGTGTGTCACTGTGTGCGTCGCTGCCTGTGTATGTGTGTCACTGTATGCGTCGCTGCCTGTGTATTTGTGTGTGTGTGTCACTGTATGTGTTGCTGCCTGTGTGTGTGTCATGATCTGCACCAGAGCTTTGCTCCAATGCTGCAGTGACAGACTGAAAAGGGAGACGACTTCTCGAGTCTCACAAAAGCTGAGCCCCCTCCCGAGGTAGAAGCTACAAGAAACAGCCCAGTAAATAAAATAGAATGCTGCAGTAAAGAATAATTGCATATAAAGTTAAACGTGAAGGTTTTGTTTCTTTTTTTATTTTCAAAAAATGTTTTCTTAAGTTTAGTTATTATAAAAACCCACTAGGAACAAGTGTGACCCTCGAGGTCCTTTAACCTGTGCCCTCTGCCCTTTAGCCAGCGCCCTCTGTCACCCAGAAGACGTATGGTACTAACCCACACCTTCTATTTCCTGCAGACTATCTCTCCCTTCCGTCTCCATGATGCATGCCCGGTTGCTGTCAGACCTTAGAGGGCATATAAGATGGCATGGCTGGCGCTGTATGTCCGCCCCCCATCGTGCAGCCTCCACGGAGGTGCAGCCTCTTCCCCCACGTGCACAAGTGGTCATCTGTGGAGGGGGCATCATGGGTGCATCGGTGGCTTATCACCTGACCAAGCTGGGCTGGCATGACATCCTGTTACTGGAGCAGGGCAGGTGAGTGCTTATGTGCACAGGTGGGTGGAAACTTGGAATACACAGGACGTTTCTCTCTGAACAATGGTAATGTGGCAACTACAACTACCAGTGCTTTCACTAGGACTAATGGAAAGCTCTTTAGTTTGCCTCCTTGCCCAGTTGTTATTGTTACGCACCAACAGGAAGACACTCCACCAGTGTCTGCGCTTCCTAAGTGCTTCAGTGGGAAATCAGCCCCTCTTAGTATTAGGTGATCACTCCAAGACCAGCAATTATACACCAGGATTTTCTTATTGTGGGACCATGAGACAGCCTTTACCCTCTGACCCTGTATCCCTCCAGTAATTGCCCCACATCCTGACTAATTCTCACTGTATTATTTGAGTGGAAAACACTAAAATCAATCCTCTACCTACCACGAGAGGGCATGTGCACCCCTCATATGATAAAAGGGGTGCTCTTTCTGATCACAGTAGTTATGGAGTCATCAGGGACCTTTCACTATTATGTACAGATATTTTTTGGGGAGGAGGTTCTGATTTAATTTCTTTTGAATATAGGGTCAGTTGAAAACGAGGTAAGAAATACCCAGCCCATCTAGTCGGCCCATTCTGTCTATTTAATAAATCCTCATTTGAATGTGTAAATCTTCTCATTACATAAGTTGTTGTGTTGTTTGTTTTGTAAGGCTCTGTAGATTCTGCAATCTTTAAGGAAATATACAAATGGAAAACCAGGAGTAACCTGGGGACGCACATTAAGTGTATTAATTGGCACATGTTCTTCAGAGATATCCTGACATTGCTTGTAACATGACCTTTTATAATGTATTATTTATCAGGCTCCTTTATGCATCTTGGAATATCTTATATTATTAATAATACATTTATATAGTGCTTTTCTCGAAGAAGGAACTTAGCAGAGGAAAGAAAAGACATAGAGATGAACTTATCGGAAGGCCTGAGTGAGGAGTATGGGCTTCAGTCTCTTTAATACTGTCCATATTAGTGGCCTCTGGTATTGAGTGTGGTCGTGAGTTGCCCCATATTGGTTTGTGCAGAGATTATGGGAATGGTTAATGGATTTTCAGTTATAGTGCTTTATCTTGTCTACGTCTTTTAGATGGGAAAATTAGCTGCCTTAATTTCTAACCACTATCTAGACCAACCCCAAGGTTGAGCACTGAGTTTAATTGCTGGGAGATCCCAAGCTGAAGGCCCACTCCTGTAGTTTGTAAAATCACTGGTCTGTATTGTTCTAAAGATTTCCAGGTCTCCACTCCGCTGTGTCTCCAGCTCAGACAAACTTCAGTCAGTCTGTAAGTAGCCCATCCTGTACTCCAGGAGCAGTCTTACATCAGGTCTGCTCAGGTGCAGCTATTTAACTTAGCAGGAGAGTTAACCCCTACAGTTCTACTGGGGGAAGGGAGCTTTGCAGAGTCTGTGGCTCACCTAAACACAGTGAGGTCTATTTTTTACTATTCCAAAATGAAGGTCCAACTGCACAGAAAGGGTTACAACTGTAGTCTGCAAAACAGCAGTATAAGAAACTCCACCATCTTGACCTTCCTTTCTGTCTCTCTCTAACAGATTGGGTGCCGGCTCCACGCGGTTCTGTGCAGGCATGGTCAGCACGGTCAAGCACATGTCCATAGAAACTGAAATGGCCGACTATTCAAATAAACTTTATCAGCAGCTGGAAGAAGAGACCGGAGTCCCCACAGGTAATCGGGATGTCTGAGTATTTAAGAGGTTTAAATGTACAGGTTGGAAAGTAATCCAGTGTTTCACAACATGTCTCAGCCATGGAAGCCTCTCTTTCTTTAGAATGTATTGTAAGAATCGCATGACTCCAAAATGGAACTAATGGACCCCACATGCCTCCCCCCCCCCCATGTAAACAAACATGGCTCCCCAGTATGTCTCACAACCTCTCCCACAGCTCCAAACAGAACTCTGAATGGTATAACGTACACATATAAATAAGTAGAATTACAATTGAATGCCATTACATATTTTGAGTGAAAGTGTTAGATAACAGAACTTGAAAGTTTGGTATTTTAAAGGCACATGGGACACAACCGTTCTTAAAAGTGCACATTTTAACCATGTCAAACTTTATTGTAATTCACAAGAAATGCAGAAAGCATAGACCTCATTAGCTGGCAAAAGGCAAGCCCCATTCTGAAAACGTTTCTGGGGTCTTTCCTGGTTTGGGGACGCCAGCAGTGGCAGCTGCAGCAAAGAGCTGCTAGATGGCGCTGCCGAAATTGTACACAGTTTCCAAGCTTAAACCATTACCCTAATCTCCTAACCGTAATCCTAAAGCTATGACATTGGCAGCGATATCTAGCAAATGCTCACCGTATGTGCTGCCGGCGTTCTCGTAACCAGTTTCTGTGCTCTGAGACCTTTATTTGTGGACGGTCACTGTGACACATTATCACATACCCTCCTTTGGGTGCAACAAAGAAAAACATCCATGACCCTTTAAGCATAACATATCTATATCTTTCTAAGGACCGTCCTCTCTTTAACACTGTTCATTTAGGGCCATTAACTAACTGTTCCAGAGAGGGGATGATGTATCTGTTAGGCCTGTGAGCAGTCCTTGTACATGGCTTATGGTCCATGAATTGCACCCCATTCACTCCCTGTGTTTAAGTCTTGTAATTATGCCGTTCTCCTTTTGCAATATTGGTGATCTTATAGAGTAAATGCAACCGGGTGACAGATGTGCTCAGCAGAAAACAGTGTTGCAATGTGGACCTTTTATATATGAGGGAGGAGACCCAGGAGGTGCTGTATCTTACATGGGACATCATGGAGAACCGGCCACTGCTGAACACTTGTAATTTCATAAAAACTTGGGCCCAAATGTGCCATCTCCTTGTCCCATCATCATAACAAGTACCGAGCAACAGCATATTCTGTGGTGGTAAAGGACCACAGACTAATAACATTAGCAGCTATGTAAGTCAGGAGCATAATAGCATTTTTAGAGAAAATCTTATATTAGCTGTTTGCGTCTGGGATTCCATCTTCGACTGCTTTTCTGCCTCTAGCTTGACGGGGAATGTTTACATATTAAAGGTTGTATTTATTTTAAATAAATACACATATAAAGTCAAGTTTTTTTCAAATGAGCATACTATAAATATGACACTTCAGCGGTTCTTTCAGCACCATGCGTACCAAGTAAAAACTCGTCTTGTAGCACTGCGACATTCCTATGTGCTCAGGCAGGAGCTGCCAGTCATTTATCAGCACTCTCAGATTGTGACTTTACACAAGGATTTAGCTACATTGACGTATCCTGACTCATTTACTTTGGGAAGGGTGGGCATTGTGACTGGCACTCACTTGGCGCAATCACCTCATGCCATCTGTCTGTCCTGCAGGTTACACGCGGACAGGATCCATCTCTCTGGCCCAGACACAAGATCGCCTGATATCTCTCAAACGCATGGTGGCCAGGCTAAGGTGAGAGACAGAGAGATTGTGGTGATGTCTGGGACATATAATGGCTTTAGGTATGAGGAGCAGGATGAAGGATGAGTAGAGATATAGTAGCATGTGGGTGCAAGAATACACCGTATAGAGTGAGTGTGAGGCCGGGATACTGAATTTTGAGAGCAGTCGATGTTTAGATCTCTTATCCTCTTTCTCCAGAATGAAAGGGATTCCCTGTGAGATTATTAGTCCGAAGCAAGTGGGGGAACTCCACCCCCTGATTAATATTCATGATCTGGTGGGGGCTATGTATGTGCCCGATGATGCGGTGGTTTCCACAGCAGATGTGACGCTCGCGCTGGTGAATGCTGCTCAGAGGAGAGGTAAGTGCCAAAGATCCCGATGCAATGCTCTGCAAGTCAGTCATGGCCCATGTTGATAACTCCGTGCTCGCAGGTGCCCTGCCTGGAATTGTATTAATCTCATAATGAATTTCTGCGTCCTGCAGGTGCCCAGGTCCGTGAACATACCAGCGTCAATCATGTGCTTGTAGAGAAAGGTCATGTGTCTGGAGTGGACACCGATCGGGGGCAGGTTGAGTGCGAGTACTTTGTCAACTGTGCCGGACAGGTAATTACTGCTGATGTGTATCTGGGACGTGCCATCTGATCATTTTTATTACTAATCTCCTCTTTATTGTGGGAACCGGCAACAAGTCATAAGGAGAATGTAATTACATGTACTCTAAACTGGTGTACTAAGGGGCAACTAACGGGCCACGGTTTACAGTTGTTTGTTTGTTTTTGCAGTGGGCATATGAGCTGGGCCTGTCCAATGAGGAGCCTGTTAGCATCCCTCTCCATGCCTGCGAGCACTTCTACCTCCTGACCCGCCCACTGCGCAACCCCTTGCAGAACAATACGCCAAGTATGTGCCTTGTGTTATCTGTCTCGTAAATTAAACATCTACCCAACCTGTGGATCTGCAGCCCCCACACAGATTACTAAGCAACTGCAGCCATATTGGTGGAGAATAAGAGTAAATATACAGGAAGTTACAGATAGAGAAGCGCACAATGTATACACAGGGGCATCTCATACACGTGTGAGCAACACCATGCTCTTGCTCCTCTCTGACCTGAGACTCTATCTGTGTTACCCCAGCTGTGGTGGACCCTGACGGGAGGATTTACATCCGGAGCTGGCAAGGTGGGATCCTGTCTGGCGGCTTTGAGAAGAATCCCAAACCCATCTTCACTGAGGGGCGGAACCAGATGGAGATCCAGAACCTGCAGGAAGACTGGGACCACTTTGGTAAATCCTCACATTGAATTGACAGGGTTTGGTGGGAGGATGGAGAGATGTCATGGGGGGCTTAGGAGTTTTTATGAGTTGAGCATTTCTCGGTCAAGTCTTGGTAAAAGTCTAGGAGCATAATTAAACAGGAAAAACTAATAAAGCTTGTTTTATAAAAAATGACATCTCCATCATACTTTGGTGAAGACTGTCAGTGTAGAGGGGCATTACCATTTCTTTAGGATCAGGACTTGCAATTGTTGTAGCCAGCTGCCCGCTTCTCAGCATGTGCAAAGGAAAAGGGTAGACACCAAATTCCAACTGGTCCAATTATTTAACAAATCTCTCTCCCCTTCATAAAATAAATACACACTTTGGTCTCCAAGTTATGAGGAAATGCTGTTGTCACACAAGATGGAAAATTTCCTTATACAGATCTGAGGAAATAGAATTTTCTTTAAAATGCTTTTACACTCTTGTCTTACACAGAAGTTAACATTTATATACTCTCTATTAAAGGTTAGGGGTTCTATAAGTAGTGACTGACACCGCCTTGTGCGTTGGAAGATGTCGGCCATATTGTTTGTCTTGTGATATCTCTGCAGAGCCCCTCCTCACTGCGCTGCTGCGCCGGATGCCATCACTGGAAGCTCTGGAGATCCTGAACTTGGTGAACTGTCCCGAGTCCTTCACCCCAGACATGCGCTGTCTGATGGGGGAGAGTCCCAGCCTGCTGCGATACTTCACCCTCGCTGGCATGAACTCCCAGGGGTGCTCTCTTGGTGGGGGCGCTGGCAAGTGAGCATCTGCATCCTAGTCCAACTGCTAGCACTCGAATAGAAAAAAGAAAGTAAAAAAAAAAATCCATTATTATATGCAATTATTCTTTACCACTGGAGGCCATTGCTGTATTTGCCTACTTGATTTGTCACCAGATCTACTGTAAGTTACACTGCTTTGTGGATTCAGGTGATTCTATTGTACGCTGCATCCAGTTGTGAAATCTTTATCTCCCTCCAAAGTAACAAATCAAGTTAGAGGGGAAAATATTATCCCCCGGTGAAGGGATCACTGTATCCATCAGCATAATCATTGGGCAGGGAAATTAATTAAGCTAGTTTTTAATTAGAGAATAAATACATTTTAATGCTTTTGCTGGACCCTGGAGGCATGCATGTCACTGGTTAGGGTTTATAATTTGGATGAGCAGAGCTTGAAGTTATTCATGTAAGTTGCCTGCTTCTGATCACGAGGAAGGGGTATGTGTCAAATTCTATAAGGTCAAGCAATATATCATAACTCCCTCCCATCTCTTGCTTCCCTCCTCCACTGATAGGTAAAAGTAAACTTCATGCTGTTAGGAAGCGATGAAACCAGACAAGATGGAACATTCTACATATAGACAGAGGCTTCACATGTTCTGAGTATCTGATGATGTTGTTAGTTTGTCACATACTTCACAAACGTGTAGCTCTTCTTGAGTTGCAGCAATACTTTAAATGATAATTGTGTATAATAATAAAAAATGACAGGATTTTATACTTTTTAAAGCACTCTGCCGATTTTATCAAATCAAGTCTAGTTCTTCAGGAAAGAGCATAATGCAAGCACTGGGTCTTTTAACTGCAAGATAACATAGTTAATAGCTTGTTTGACTGTGTAACTGGAGATTGCTCTCTATTCAGTCCTGTTGTCAAATACATATTTGCAGTCTTTATGTAGCATGGAATAGAGATCTTATCTGAACACACTTTTGATCCTATTCTTCCCAGATGTGTAATCCGGTAGAAACAAATGCCAAATGTCTTCATAACAACGTACATACAATACCGTAGGGATCCTGTAATGTCCTTTTCTCTTGTAATTTTATTCTATGAAGCAGTCTTTGTTCTTTAGATGTTGTCAGCTGATCATAGTGTCTCCCCATGTGCAGAGCGTGTGTCTGGTATGACGATGTGTGACCCTGCAGTCACTTCCCTCCTCATGTCTTCTCTTTTACCCAAGGTTCCTTGCAGAGTGGATGGTCTATGGATACCCACAAGAGAATGTGTGGCCCTTGGATATTAAGCGCTTTGGTGCCCTGCAGAGCAGCCGGACCTTCCTGAGACACCGTGTCATGGAGGTCATGCGTAAGTGTTATACTGGAGTCCACCTGTGACAATGATAATGGAATCAGCAAAAGTAATGAAAATAGATAAACCAGTGTACTGAAGCAAAAATAAACACTGTCTTGTTGTAATCTCACTACAAGGAAGTCAGTGACATCACCCCCTTAGGAAGCACCCATTGTAGTTTCCAGTGATTAACTTCCTGATATGAGAGAAATGGTAAAATGTCAGTTGGAGAGTGAGATTCTGCTGAGTGGATGATATGAGGCCCAGCAGTAATGGCTGAGCCCCAGCAGAGGTGACTTCTCACTCCCGATGGTAGATGCAGAAAACGAGTGAATGAGTGGATGGTATGAGGCCCAATGATACTGTCTGCAGAATAACTTCATATAAAAGTAATAAATATACAGGCTGTGCTTATTTTTTACTTTCTAAAAGTATTGCCCATTACAAAGTTTTGTTATTCCAAACAGCATAGTGTTCCTTTAATATGCGGCGACGCTTATCATGATGTCTCCAGAACTTGAAATATCATCATGTCTAAATATCATAAGATTATCGGATGTCTTTGATTTTTCTGCTGCATCTCTGCATGGCTGTGCTGTTTCAAGCTCCTCTTACTGGTATTTAACCATTCCAGCTCTAATCTACGACCTGAAGGTGCCACGTTGGGACTTCCAGACTGGACGGCAGTTGCGCACGTCTCCCCTCTATGATCGCCTGGATGCCCAGGGGGCACGCTGGATGGAGAAGCACGGCTTTGAGAGGGCCAAGTACTTTGTACCTCCAGGAAAAGGTCAGAAGCCATGTCAGACCTCAAGATTTTATATGAGATATTAAAAATCCTGCCAGACTCAGGGATACATTGCAGTAATGTCTTGCGAGGTAACACTGCCCGTATACAGTCTACTTTCTTATCTTTTCCTGTTGTTAATTCGGAGTTTTAAAATGTCCACACTCCCTAGGCACCTTGGAACAAACCTATTAAAAAGAAACACCTTTTCTCCAATGACGCACAGGGACATATAGCTGCATCTGACTGGGGGATGCAAGAAGCGTATATAGTGTTAACAATATGTGTCTCTTTCTCTCTCTCTCTTTCCAGATTTGCTGGCTCTGGATCAGAGTAAGACTTTCTACAAGCCAGACTGGTTTGATATCGTTGGCTCTGAGGTGAAATGCTGTAAGGAGGCCGTTTGTGTGATTGACATGTCGTCCTTCACCAAGTTTGAGATCAGTGTGAGTGTCAGCTCTGCGGTAATCGCTGCTTTCTGTGCTGCTCTCTGCTCAGTGCTCAAATACTGCTCTGCCTTATTATTTATTAGTTAATTTACTTCTTTTTCTATCTTATTTTTCTCATACAATGTATATTTTTCATTTATTGAAATTATTCTATAGTTTGTATTCTCACTCCAGACTGTCCCTTCTGACATTCAGTCTCGCTTTTTCTTTTTTGCTCTTTTCCTTGCACGCTCTATTTTTTGGTCTCACTCTTGTTTTCCTACTCACTTTCATCTCTCACTTTTCAATGTTCTGTCTATCACTCCACTTCCCCAGACAGAGGCTCTGGACGCTCTGCGCTCTCACTTTTTGTGTTCTCTGTATTAATCACCTAGGGACCAGGTTCTAGAGACTCTGAACTTTCACTTTTTGTTCACCTTGTCTCCCTTACCTGGAGCGACGCTGCCGTCTCATTTCTCTCTCATGTCTGTGTGGTTTTCTATGTTTGTATTTTCATGTCTCTCACTTTTTGTGTTCTCTCTCTGTCTTCTTGTCACTCTCATTATTTGCATTCTATTTCTTTCTCCATCACTGCACTCTTCTGTCTCTCATGTTTTTTTATTGTCTATCTTTGTCTGCTTCTCACCGCTGTATGATCTCTCTCTCAGTCTCCAGGTGACCAGGCCCTGGACACTCTCCAGTACCTCTTCTCCAATGATCTGGATGTTCCTGTCGGACATGTTGTTCACACCGGGATGCTGAATGAGAGAGGAGGATATGAGAATGATTGCAGTGTGGTGAGACTCAATAAGCGCAGGTAGGATTACTAGGATTGCATTTCTGTGTACTTATTAGGAGATGATTTATACCACAATAACAAATAACCATATTTCAGACTAGAGATATGTTCATAGTCTTAGTAATTATATGTATTTTCCTTTACTGGATAATATATAATTGTCTTGTTGTTAGGTGATCTCTTAGTCTCTGTTATGAGGTTCACCTAACACTTAGGGTTAACCTATATTATGTGATATTCAGCCTTTCTGTCACGTTTTGACTGACCTCTTTATTGATCTGATGTTTGTCTTACGTTTGCACTGTGTATTTTACATATCTCTGTTTGGCTGTTGCTTGGTTGTCTGACATCTGTCTGTTGCTTCTAAGGGCGGGTGACTTCACTTGGTCACCTTGTGTGGTATGACAACCTTGACCTGTTTCTCATCTGGTTGGGTTATATCGATTACTTGTGTGGTTGGAGGACCTCAGTCCATTTCTCATGGGGTTGGAGTATCTTTGTTTCTTGTATGGACAGGTGACTTCACTCAGTCACCTTGTGTGGTTTGATGACCTTCACCGGCTTCTCATCTGGTTGGAGTATATCTGATTCTTGTGTGGCTAGCCTCTTTCTTTTCGTCATGTAGTAGGACGACCTTGGCATGTGGCTCTTTTTTTGATGATCTCTCTGGCTTTCTCTAATTGACTGGTTGACCTCAACCTGCTGCTCCTGTGGTTGGATGGTCTCTGTCACTCCTGTAGTTGGATGAGGTATTTATTTTGCTTGTGGCTGGGTTGCCTCTATTTATTGCTACTTTGGTTTTCCGACCTTTATATTTTGTGTAGTTTGATAACCTTCTGTCACTACCTTGTACGGCTGGTGGACATCTGTCTGTAATTGCCTAAACTTTCTTTGCTCTCTTTGGTTTATCTCTCTGGTTTTTATGTCTTGTGGTTGGACAAACACTTAAGAAAGGATTTCTGGCCTACTTGAGCCACATGTGTGTACTCAGAATGGTCTATATATATATATATATATATATATATATATATATATATATATATATATATATATATATATATATATATATATATATATATATATTATATATATATATTATATATATATATTATATATATATATATATATTATATATATATATATAATATATATATATATAGCTATGGCCTGTAGCCTAATCTTAGGCTGCCTGAGAGCAGAGTACACGATCCTAAATGGATTTCATGTTAAGTACGCTAGAGGCAAAAATGGGGTAGGTTTTCAGCCTCATTTCCTACCTGGATTTCTGGCCTGCATGAAACATGTACGTTTACTCAGAATGTTTTTTCTTTCTTTACTGAATATAAGTGTATGTTTTTTCATTCTCCTTACTACCCACCATATCATACAGAGTGTCCGGTCTGAAATCTGTCTGTCTTTCATATGATTGACTGATATCTGCCACTTCTGTTGGAAGAGCTTGGTCTGTCTCTTGCTTAGTTGACTGACAAATGTTTGTGGCTTGTGTGGTTGGCTGGCTTCTGTCTGCTTTGGTCTACCATTCATTATTGAATGATCTCTGCCAGTCTCTCATGTGATTGGATGATCATTGGGTGCTGCTCATATGGTTGGATGACACTTCTCTGCTTCTCTTTCTCTTTTATGGTTGGGTACCTTTTCTCTCTTGTGATTGGTTGACCTCTATCTGCCTCTGCTGTGGTTGGCTGTCCTCTATCTGTCTCACCTATGGTTGGATGACTTCTGTCTATATCTCCTGTGGTTAACTGTCCTCTGTCTGTCTCCTCTATGGTTGCATGACCTCTCTCTGTCTCTCTTGTAGTTGAATGGCCTATTTCTATTTCTCCTGTGATTGGCTGTTTTCTTTCTGTCTCTCCTATGGTTGAATCACCTTTCTGTGTCTCTCCTGTGGCTGGCTGCCCTCTATCTGTTTCTCTTATAGTGTGATGGCCACTGTCTATATCCCATATCCTATGTCAATCTCTCCTACGGTTCATTTTCCAGTCTCTGTCTGTTTTGTGGTTGAAGGACTTCTCTGTGTCTCTCCTGTGGTTGGCTGTTCTCTCTCTATCTCCAGTGGATGAATGGTCTTGGTCTCTGTGTTTCAGCTTCTTCATGATTTCCCCAACCGATCAGCAGGTCCACTGTTGGTCTTGGCTGAAGCAGCACATGCCAACTGACAGTGACTTACTGCTGGAAGATGTCACCTGGAAATACACAGGTAACCAAAGTCTTATCCTGAGGGGATAAGCTACTCTAAGAAAGGAAAAATGGAAATTAATAATCCCGGTGCTCTCTGTAGACATTCCAAGACCCAGTAAGGAAGGATGTGGATCTAAGGATTTAAAATATGTGGTTTATTACTGACCACATATGGAACATGGTCACTAATGGGCCATTGATTTGGCAGACACTGTGACAAACCAATGTGCCTTATTCATAATTATTGCTTCACTTGGTTAGTCCATGGTATGTAAATAAATGTTGAGCTGTTTCTCCTTGTCTCAGTTTAGTTTCACTATACTTTTGTTTTATAGTTTACTTTTTTTTTTTGGTGAGTTTAAATGTTAATACTTTAGAGAGATAACAGAGAGGAAAGACATTGGACGTGAACATCTGTTTATTTGGAAACAACTCTTATTTTGAGATTTTCTATCCTTACCTGCAGCTCTAAACCTGATTGGTCCTCGTGCCATGGACGTCCTGTCAGAGCTATCATATGCTCCAATGACGCCCGACCACTTCCCCTCTATGTTTTGCAAGGTGAGATGAGCTTTTTGTTGGATTATGCATAGGCAACAATAACCACATCTTACTTATTTGCCCCAGTGACATCACAGCATTTTGTAAGCTGCCCGATTAAATCACAGTTCTATCAATTTCCCTGTGACATTCCAGCCTTGTGTATGAGCCCCCCCCAGTGACATCCCAGCCTTGTGTATGAGCCCCCCCCCCAGTGACATCCCAGTCTTGTGTATGAGCCCCCCCAGTGACATGCCAGTCTTGTGTATGAGCCCCCCCCAGTGACATGCCAGCCTTGTGTATGAGCCCCCCCAGTGACATACCAGCCTTGTGTATGAGCCCTCCCAGTGACATCCCAGTCTTGTGCATGAGCCCCCCCCCCAGTGACATCCCAGTCTTGTGTATGTGTCCCCCCCAGTGACATCCCAGTCTTGTGTATGTGCCCCCCCCCCGTGACATCCCAGTCTTGTGCATGAGCCCCCCCCAGTGACATCCCAGTCTTGTGTATGTGCCCCCCCCCCCCCCAGTGACATCCCAGTCTTGTGTATGAGCCCCCCCAGTGACACCCCAGTCTTGTGTATGAGCCCCCCCAGTGACATCCCAGTCTTGTGTATGAGCCCCCCCCCAGTGACATCCCAGTCTTGTGCATGAGCCCCCCCAGTGGCATCCCAGTCTTGTGTATGAGCCCTCCCAGTGACATCACAGCCTTGTGTATGAGCCCTCCCAGTGATATCCCAGCCTTGTGAATGAGCCCTCCCAGTGACATCACAGCCTTGTGCATGAGCCCCCCCCCAGTGACATCCCAGTCTTGTGTATGAGTCCTCCCAGTGACATCACAGCCTTGTGTATGAGCCCTCCCAGTGATATCCCAGCCTTGTGAATGAGCCCTCCCAGTGACATCCCAGCCTTGTGTATGAGCCCCCCCTCCCAGTGACACCCCAGTCTTGTGTATGAGCCCCCCCAGTGACATCCCAGTCTTGTGTATGAGCCCCCCCCAGTGACATCCCAGTCTTGTGCATGAGCCCCCCCAGTGGCATCCCAGTCTTGTGTATGAGCCCTCCCAGTGACATCACAGCCTTGTGCATGAGCCCCCCCCAGTGACATCCCAGTCTTGTGTATGAGTCCTCCCAGTGACACCCCAGCCTTGTGTATGAGCCCTCCCAGTGACATCACAGCCTTGTGTATGAGCCCTCCCAGTGACATTCCAGCCTTGTGTATGAGCTTTCCCAGTGACATCACAGTCTTGTGTATGAGCCCTCCCAGTGACATCCCAGCCTTGTGTATGAGCTTTCCCAGTGACATCACAGTCTTGTGTATTAGCTTTCCCAGTGACATCACAGTCTTGTGTATGAGCCCTCCCAGGGACAATCCCAGTCTTGTGTATGAGCCCTCCCAGGGACATCCCAGTCTTGTGTATGAGCCCTCCCAGGGACACCCCAGTCTTGTGTATGAGCCCTCCCAGGGACACCCCAGTCTTGTGTATGAGCCCTCCCACTGACACCCCAGTCTTGTGTATGAGCTTTCCCAGTGACATCCCAGTCTTGTGTATGAGCCCCCCCCCGTGACATCCCAGTCTTGTGTATGAGCCCCCCCCCGTGACACCCCAGCCTTGTGTATGAGCCCTCCCAGTGACACCCCAGCCTTGTGTATGAGCCCTCCCAGTGACATCCCAGCCTTGTGTATGAGCCCTCCCAGTGACATCCCAGCCTTGTGTATGAGCCCTCCCAGTGACATCACAGCCTTGTGTATGAGCCCTCCCAGTGACATCACAGCCTTGTGTATGAGCCCTTCCAGTGACATCCCAGTCTTGTGTATGAGCCCTCCCAGTGACATCCCAGCCTTGTGTATGAGCCCTCCCCAGTGACATCCCAGCCTTGTGTATGAGCCCTCCCAGTGACATCCCAGTCTTGTGCATGAGCCCCCCCCCCAGTGACATCCCAGTCTTGTGTATGTGCCCCCCCCCAGTGACATCCCAGTCTTGTGTATGTGCCCCCCCACAGTGACATCCCAGTCTTGTGTATGTGCCCCCCCACAGTGACATCCCAGTCTTGTGCATGAGCCCCCCCAGTGACATCCCAGTCTTGTGTATGTGCCCCCCCAGTGACATCCCAGTCTTGTGTATGAGCCCCCCCAGTGACACCCCAGTCTTGTGTATGAGCCCCCCCAGTGACATCCCAGTCTTGTGCATGAGCCCCCCCAGTGACATCCCAGTCTTGTGTATGAGCCCTCCCAGTGACAACACAGCCTTGTGTATGAGCCCTCCCAGTGACATCACAGCCTTGTGCATGAGCCCTCCCAATGACATCCCAGCCTTGTGTATGAGCTTTCCCAGTGACATCACAGTCTTGTGTATTAGCTTTCCCAGTGACATCACAGCCTTGTGTATGAGCCCTCCCAGGGACAATCCCAGTCTTGTGTATGAGCCCTCCCAGTGACATCCCAGTCTTGTGTATGAGCCCTCCCAGTGACATCCCAGTCTTGTGTATGAGCCCTCCCAGTGACATCCCAGTCTTGTGTATGAGCCCTCCCAGTGACATCCCAGTCTTGTGTATGAGCCCCCCCAGTGACATCCCAGTCTTGTGTATGAGCCCTCCCAGTGACACCCCAGCCTTGTGTATGAGCCCTCCCAGTGACACCCCAGTCTTGTGTATGAGCCCTCCCAGTGACATCCCAGTCTTGTGTATGAGCCCTCCCAGTGACATCCCAGCCTTGTGTATGAGCCCTCCCAGTGACATCACAGCCTTGTGTATGAGCCCTTCCAGTGACATCACAGCCTTGTGTATGAGCCCTCCCAGTGACATCCCAGCCTTGTGTATGAGCCCTCCCCAGTGACATCCCAGCCTTGTGTATGAGCCCTCCCAGTGACATCCCAGCCTTGTGTATGAGTCCTCCCAGTGACATCCCAGTCTTGTGCATGAGCCCCCCCCAGTGACATCCCAGTCTTGTGCATGAGCCCCCCCAGTGACATCCCAGTCTTGTGCATGAGCCCCCCCAGTGACATCCCAGTCTTGTGTATGTGCCCCCCCACAGTGACATCCCAGTCTTGTGCATGAGCCCCCCCCAGTGACATCCCAGTCTTGTGTATGAGCCCTTCCAGTGACATCCCAGTCTTGTGTATGAGCCCCCCCCCAGTGACATCCCAGTCTTGTGTATGAGCCCTCCCCAGTGACATCCCAGTCTTGTGCATGAGCCCCCCCAGTGACATCCCAGTCTTGTGTATGTGCCCCCCCACAGTGACATCCCAGTCTTGTGCATGAGCCCCCACAGTGACATCCCAGTCTTGTGTATGTGCCCCCCCCAGTGACATCCCAGTCTTGTGTATGAGCCCCCCCAGTGACACCCCAGTCTTGTGTATGAGCCCCCCCAGTGACATCCCAGTCTTGTGCATGAGCCCCCCCAGTGACATCACAGCCTTGTGTATGAGCCCTCCCAGTGACATCACAGCCTTGTGTATGAGCCCTCCCAGTGACATCACAGCCTTGTGCATGAGCCCTCCCAGTGACATCCCAGCCTTGTGTATGAGCTTTCCCAGTGACATCACAGTCTTGTGTATTAGCTTTCCCAGTGACATCACAGCCTTGTGTATGAGCCCTCCCAGGGACAATCCCAGTCTTGTGTATGAGCCCTCCCAGTGACATCCCAGTCTTGTGTATGAGCCCTCCCAGTGACATCCCAGTCTTGTGTATGAGCCCTCCCAGTGACATCCCAGTCTTGTGTATGAGCCCTCCCAGTGACATCCCAGTCTTGTGTATGAGCCCTCCCAGTGACATCCCAGTCTTGTGTATGAGCCCCCCCAGTGACATCCCAGTCTTGTGTATGAGCCCTCCCAGTGACACCCCAGTCTTGTGTATGAGCCCTCCCAGTGACATCCCAGTCTTGTGTATGAGCCCTCCCAGTGACATCCCAGCCTTGTGTATGAGCCCTCCCAGTGACATCACAGCCTTGTGTATGAGCCCTTCCAGTGACATCCCAGCCTTGTGTATGAGCCCTCCCAGTGACATCCCAGCCTTGTGTATGAGCCCTCCCCAGTGACATCCCAGCCTTGTGTATGAGCCCTCCCAGTGACATCCCAGCCTTGTGTATGAGCCCTCCCAGTGACATCCCAGTCTTGTGCATGAGCCCCCCCCAGTGACATCCCAGTCTTGTGCATGAGCCCCCCCAGTGACATCCCAGTCTTGTGTATGTGCCCCCCCACAGTGACATCCCAGTCTTGTGTATGAGCCCCCCCCCCCCAGTGACATCCCAGTTTTGTGTATGAGCCCTCCCCAGTGACATCCCAGTCTTGTGTATGAGCCCTCCCCAGTGACATCCCAGCCTTGTGTATGAGCCCTCCCAGTGACATCCCAGCCTTGTGTATGAGCCCTCCCAGTGACATCCCAGTCTTGTGCATGAGCCCCCCCCCCAGTGACATCCCAGTCTTGTGCATGAGCCCCCCCCCAGTGACATCCCAGTCTTGTGTATGTGCCCCCCCAGTGACATCCCAGTCTTGTGTATGTGCCCCCCCACAGTGACATCCCAGTCTTGTGCATGAGCCCCCCCCAGTGACATCCCAGTCTTGTGTATGAGCCCTTCCAGTGACATCCCAGTCTTGTGTATGAGTCCTCCCAGTGACATCACAGCCTTGTGTATGAGCCCTCCCAGTGACATCTCAGCCTTGTGTATGAGCCCTCCCAGTGACATCACAGCCTTGTGTATGAGCCCTCCCAGTGACATCTCAGCCTTGTGTATGAGCCCTCCCAGGGACATCCCAGTCTTGTGTATGAGCCCTCCCAGGGACATCCCAGCCTTGTGTATGAGCCCCCCCAGTAACATCCCAGCCTTGTTTATGAGCCCTCCCAGTGACATCCCAGTCTTGTGTATGAGCCCCCCTAGTGACATCACAGCCTTGTGTATGAGCCCCCCCAGTGACATCACAGCTTTGCATAAGCTGCCTTAATAACTTCATAATCCTGTAGTGCCACTTTCTGTTCTGTGGCAGTCTTGTCTGTCCCTGTGTGGGCAGCTGTGAAGCAACCTCATCTTCTGTGTCTTTCTGTACTTGTGTAGGAGATGAGTGTGGGGTACGCCAACGGTATCAGAGTAATGAGTATGACTCACACTGGTGAGCCCGGCTTCACCTTGTACATCCCTATAGAGGTGAGTCTGACCATGTCCTTCTTTCAGGTCAAGAGATGACGAAGCTCTAGAATCTAATTGCAGGAATTATTTACAGGTTTCCCTACAGCAGAATTGGGAAAGTTATTAATGGGTCAATAACAATTACATTCATTAAAAAATCACTGAAGTATGCTATTTGGAGAACTTGAATATGTGCACATAAATATAGCCTTTATTTTTTGTCTATTGTGTTCCATTTTGCTTTAGTTTTGTTTTCATTACATACGTAACAAACATAAAGTTTTTTTTAAACTTGTCTTTCAATCCTGGGAGGATAGATTTATGTATGATCTCTATTCAGTTCCTTTGGAAAAGTGCCACTTTGCAGAGCCACTTCCCAGTATGACAACTCTCCCTCTCAAGCTGCAGACAGACTAGCAGTTCAAGGTGGAATTCCCCCAAAAACAAGCTGAATATAATGTTTTTATGTTCCTGCTAATACTGTTAGTTTGTTACATACTTCACAAACATATTAAGTTTGTTCCTGACTACATGTACACGGATGCCAGAGATCTTTATACCTGTGAGGGTTTATAGAGACCATCCAATAAAACAAGCCCTGAGACTGTCTGCCTGTCCCCCCACAGTACGCATTACACGTCTACAATGAGTTAATCAGCGTTGGACAGAAATACGGGATCCGGAACGCGGGTTACTACGCGCTGAGGAGTCTGCGCATCGAGAAATTCTTTGCATTCTGGGGCCAAGACTTGGACCCCTTCACCACCCCCCTGGAGTGCGGGAGAGAATTCCGTGTCAAATTGGACAAGGTAAAGACAAAGTAATAAACTGATTGACAGTGATAGGGTTAAACTTCCTGTGTGAGTGTGACTCCAACACGGCACATGTACAGCTGATCAGACACTCCTAGAATAAATCTTTACATAGCAAAAAATAAGTAAACTCAACCTCAACTCAATTTTAATCTTTTTTATGCTGCTAGGTGCTATATACTTTTCTGAACGTATTATGTCTGCTGCTTTCTCAGGAGGGTTTGTACTTGTAAACTTAGGAACTTTACATTATTCCTGTTGAAAGGACTAGCAGTTTTAGCTGCCTCATTACCATGGTGTAGATAAAAGCCTCCTCTGTATTCAAAGTCTGGTCTCAGTAGTATACACTTGTGTAAATATATGCAATCCATTCATTATTTGAACTAAAGTGACCTTTTACCCCTTGGCAGGGCTATGATTTCATTGGCCGGGATGCCTTGCTGCGCCAACGGGAGGAAGGGGTCTTCAAGAGGTTTATCATGTTCATTCTGGAGGACCACGACACTGACCTAGACCTGTGGCCCTGGTGGGGGGAACCCATCTACCGCAATGGAGAGCACGTGGGCAAGACCACCAGCAGTGCCTACAGCTACACGCTCGGCAGGCATGTGTGCTTGGGGTTCATCCACTGTCCCAATCCAATCACCCCAGATTTCATCAACCGAGGAGAGTATCACATAGACATCGCAGGCCAGAAATTCTTGGCCAAAGCCAAGTTGTATCCCTTCAGTTCTCTATTCACCCAGAGACGTAGGAAGGAAGACCTGGAGATTGGGTATTGAGGATAGGGGAATGGGATAATATAGCCGATATCTATAGAGGAATGAGAATGGTGAGAAACTATGGCACTTATATCTACTGAAGATGAGCAGGAGGAGCGTTGAGTGGACAAGGAGGGACTTGTGTCCTTTTACATGTGGGAAGGGAAGGATCGAGCGCCAGATTATAGTCAAATCAAGGATAATATGATTGGACATTGTAACATAAACACAAGTCCGTGCTAGGAGGGGATCCAATGTATCATTTATAATGGACTCCTAGGGGCAATAAATGGCCAACACTGGTCACCATCCATGTGACAGTGAATCAGAGCGGCCAGTCCGGTCCAGTGGAGATTGTAGATACTCTGCACTCATTGAGTCTTTCAGTCACATGAAAACAACTGTATGGAAGTGGATACCCAGATCTACCCAACTCCAAGCTAATCATTTTTGGAGACATTACAAATATCTCCACTTATTTTGTTTAGCAAAGTTGAGATATTCTTAGAATGGTCTCTGAGTTTTCCTGGGTCTCAGAAGCTTCCTGGTCATTTTGTCCCCTGGAGCCAGGCACAGAAATTGTAAACAAAGGTGTGTAATTAAGCGTCTGACACCGAGCGTCTGACACCGAGCGTCTGACACCAGAGCAGCTGGAACTTCATTTAATATTCTCCTATGAATAGCTCCTAAATCTGAATGCACTTTAGGACTCGTATACATATCCCCAGAAACGTCCTTCAAGTTAAGTGTTTCTAGACCTTCAGTAATTTTCTATACTCCCAAGACGGAGCATCTACTTGGGGGTCTCCATTTTGACTCTACTTCTTTATGTACTCACCATACAGATGGATCTTAGGTTTTTGTAAGCGAGAGTGCACAACAGCATACACTCCATGGGTAGTCCAGTCTCCTGGCTGTGGGGCAATAAGGCACTCCAGGTACATACCTGACTCCAGGAGTGCCAGATATTCTGTGGCTCTATGTTTATATATTTTTTATTGCTGTATATAGATAACAATAAAATAACAGTAAAGCACAGCACCCTCTGGCTCTGTCTTGTCATGGACCTCTGTGGCTTCCTCATCCGGGTACAGTGAAGGGGGCACTTGCCTGGAAACCATTTATTTTTTATTTTTATCTCTATTAAATGAATTGGGGAGGTGTGATAGAAAATAGAGGCTCCAAGTCAGGAAATACAAACTTTAGAGAGACCAAAATATAACTTGTCAGTACCAGAGAGGCCAGAATGGATCCTCTGCATTGGATCCCCACCCAATCTCACCTGCAAGTAGCCCTCCACTCCTTGCTATACCAGATACTCCCATCTATGGACTTAACCTTTAGCAACCATACTATCCTATGGTCCTCCAGGTAGCTCTTAAGGGATCAGTGTATACTGTGTAAATATATATATATGTATCAAAAATATACAGGAAAAGCAAGTTTTTATTTTATTTGAGGGAAAAAATGTAAATCTCTGCTGGTCACTAGAGGCAGCCATGATACTTTGGTGGAGGTTGTATATGTGAGAGGGCCTCTATGTTCTTCATTATAGGTACTTCTGGTAGACTTGTAAGCTGGTGGTGTCAAATATCAAGAAATCCAAAATATATACTAAATCCACTGTTCATGTCCTCGGCTCCAAGCTAGCAGGAATTGCTCATGTCAGACAACATGGTTACTTTCTATACACAAATTATTAATTTAAGATTTTCTGTAAAAATGGTTTTATATTCATAGCTGGCACGTTTGATGTTAGTTTGCTGCACTTTTCACAACATAAGAATTGAAAATTATTGAACAATTGCCTAATGCTGTGACCCCTTCTTTATTGACCCTTTAGTTTCTTAACTCCATATAAATGTCAGACTCACTGGCTCCAGTTACATGTTTCATAATGTATTTGTGTGTGGGGTCTGAGGGATGGTGCATGATGACAAATCTTCGTGTGAGACTCCAAGCTCTTTTGTTTTTGGTGTCTATTCAGTGATTTTCTGCATGTTCCAGGCAGCTCATGGTTAATCTGTGCTATGTATAATCTGTTATTGCTGGAAGTGGCTGCGCTGCGCCTGGCTCTGCATCGTGTTTACCTGACAAATTACCAGCTCCCCCTATATACACGCTGCTCTCTGTGCAACCAACAAACTGCCCTTTGTACAATGATCACAGCTGCTCCCACTCAGAGAGTACCCTGCAGAGTATTGCGTAGGTCCCCCTTCAGTTCTGCAGAGCATTGCTTGAGTCATCCTACAGTCCTACATAGCATTGCGCAAGTTCCTTATATCACTGCAGAACAGTGAGTGACTTTCTTCTCTAGATTTGCAGAGCATTAGTTAATGACTTTTATAGCACCGCAGTGCATTGCAAAAGCTCTCCTACAGACTTGCAGAGCATTAGTTCATATAATATAGAGACTTTCAGAGTGACCCCTTCCACAGCATTGTGTGACACCTAGTAGAGACATACAGGGCCTTATGTGATCTCTCCCCCAATCCTGAAGAGCACTGCATGAGTCCTACAGTTCTGAGTGACCCTTCCTATAGACTTGCAGAGCATTATTTAATATTTTATAGAATCCTGCAGAGCACTGCGTATGCCCCATTCCTGTCCTACCAAACCTTGCGTGGTACCCACCAGAGTTGCTGCAGAGCATTAGGTGACTTCTCCTATAGACTTGTAGAGCATTGCTTGACCTCTCCCGCAGAGCATTATGTGACTTCTCCTAAAGACTTGCAGAGCATTAGGTGACTTCTACTATAGACCTGCAGAACATTTTGTGCCCTCTCCTATATACTTGTAGAGCATTATGTGACCTCCCATAGACCTGTAGAGCATTGCTTGACCCCTCCTGCAGAGCATTATGTGACCTCTCCTATAGACTTACAGAGCAATGCTTGACCTCTCCCGCAGAGCATTATGTGACTTCTCCTATAGACTTGCAGAGCATTAGGTGACTTCTCCTATAGACCTGCAGAGCATTTGTGCCCTCTCCTCTCTTGCAGAGCATTATGTGACCTCCTATAGACCTGTAGAGCATTGCTTGACCCCTCCTGCAGAGCATTATGTGACCTCTCCTATAGACTTACAGAGCAATGCTTGACCACTGCTGCAGAGCATTAGTTTTACACAACAGCAGAGTGTTCCATCCTAAATGATGGATTTGTGCCCAACCACTAAAGGGGTCGTACAGTGGCAGAACTGACAGGATGGTGTTTGTGTTTGAATTGGCTGCTCATGTCTCGAGAGGCTCCACAAACATCTTCCATCTGACATTAAAGGCACGATGAAGATAAACATGTTTATTGGCTCCAGCTCAGAGCTCATGTAAAGCAAAGGAAATTAACATTGAAACTACTATACTCCGAGTGCACAACTCGCCCGTAACTGGCACTGACCCCAACAAGACTAACCCTATCCCACCTGAGAAGATGCTGCTTCCACAAGGAGATCTCCACCACCATTTATAACCAGGGCCAGAGCACCAAAGGCAGGCCAGGATGTCAAGAATTCACTGCACTTGCCATTCTGATTTACTTACCCTGGCCACAACAAGGACATCTTGAAATCCTGACCTGTGTCTGGCGCTCTAGGACTGACATTGTATACACCTGATTTTAGCATTGAATAATCCCACATTATGATTTCATAAAGTCGTCCCCCTTCTACTGGGGCCTGACATCCAAACCCTGCATGACCTTGCTGCCAAATTACCCACAAGCCCTTTTCCCTGCCATTCAGCACTGCCTTTAGAATGGGTACTGAGACACGAAGACCGTGACATTGAAGATGTGTTTGCCCAGAATCCCTCGCTGTGACATCTCCGCCATTTCCACATCCACTTGTAGCTCTATGGGGCCAATGAGTGACCTATTGAGGACCAGCTCTCCACGGTGCCTGCCGGCTTGTCGCACCTCCAGCCCATGATGACCTTTGCCCCGGGTGATGGTGAAGCGTTGAGTGTCTCCCAGTGAGCGTGGGGCTGTCATGGTGAACAGGACCCTGGGGACAGGGAGCTGAGACTGGACACTGATATAATGGAATGAGATGGAGTGAGGGGCATCCAGACAGCTGCTGCTCCCCATGGGGCAAGGTGTGCGCTCACACTGGCTGCGGAGACAAACAAAGAAAAAAAGATGAGTGACAGATAGAGGGGGCAAATGTGGAGGGGGCAAGGTGTGCACCAACACTAAGATCATGGTCAACAAAAAGAAGAAACCATGGTTGACCGTAACAGATGGCCCGATGAGATAGTGGAGTTACAGAGAGGTAGTGGGAACCTTGAGAGATATAGCCTAGAACAAAAGATAGAGGATAGAGAGAGATGTAGAGGGGATGATGGAGGAGCCTGAGATAAATGGAAATATGGGGACATAGAGGGAGAGGATGAGCGGTGAGGTGCCTATAATATACTGCTATGGGAAGCATATGTTGCACTTGTAGTTCTGTCCCATAAAACACATCAACTGAACCGCTGTTGTTATGAAGGATCATAGGCGGTAATTACTGAATTCCTTTGGTTCGTGAAACACACAAGTACCAAGTGACATTATCAGGTCAGTATCGCTAAACTTATCATTTAGGTAGGAATCTATTTCAGGATGTGGCTATAGAAGGGACCAAGCACCACTGACTAAGAGACCCATTCTAATCGAGTGTGTCCTTTTGTGGTATATTGTAAAGTCGGCTGCAGGGGCTTTTGTTCCCTATGTGACACGTTTATGTTAATCTTTTCACTTGCATGTATTAACCCCTTGATTACTGGGTTGTGTGTTACCCTGGATGTTGTATTAGACCTGGACATAATAATGAAATTTATAAACTGTTTTAATTTCACATGTGTGTATATTTGAATGTTAAGTCAAATAATGATGAATTGTCATGATTTTCTATTGGTTTTTGGTTCTCTACTGTCTCTTTAACTTCCGCTCCATCACCCAGAAATGGTTTTAAAACCATTTGCTAGTGGCCTTTGGTACTCATAATATTGTCTTCATCTTTTTGATGTTATGGCAGTGTCCTATTTCACAAGTGATCCGTAAAGTCTGATTAGAATAGGGTTTTGGTGTAAAAGTCTAACGGAGGAGCTCATAATATTGTGGCAGTACAATATTCAATGGGAATTTTGACGTAATTTGCGGCTCTGGCCGCAGTCAATCGTAGTGGTTCTCTCGCAATGTTTCTGTGATGGGTGAATAGAATAGTTGGGAGATCTTCTTTGCTCTTAAACATGGTGTAATCTGCAATATGGGAATAGAATGAGGCTCTAAGCTGTCATCGGATCTCCCATCCAAAGTATATCAATTATTATATCATTATTGGTTCTTGCGGCATTCACAAACTGATATGGAGAGACCAAGGACCAGAGAGCCAAGGGTCCTCGCTGACCACATGGTGAGATACTCAACAGGGTTATGTTGCATGAGTACAATAAATGAGTAATTTTAAAATTTTGAATAGAAAAACTTTAATTTTATGTTGTTGTGAGATAAATTTATAACGACCTGAATTCACCATACTATGTCCCGAGCTTTCCGGGCGTGGGGCTATTTCCACTGTTCTGAAATAAAGCAGTGCTTCCGGCGCCCTCAGATAACCAGTACAGATTATGACATAATAGGAGGGATGAGAAAAACAGGCAGAGACACTACAATTAATCAGATCTAAAGCAAATGAACTATAAAAAAGTAATTACAATATTTAAACCTTGGGAGTGAACTGATATGACCTTAATGTTTAACAGTCAATTGTATTTTAGTTTAAAAAGAGTTTATATTACTGTCAATTTGTATCTGGTAGCTGGCAGTGACTCTCATGACTCGATTGCAAGCTCTTCTGGTTCTGACCAGGAGATTCACTCTCCCAGCAACCCACACATGGGCCCTCATTTATTTGCGATTTGAAGAAGTTTTTAGTTGAAAACCTTGCTTTTGGATAGATGTTTACTAAGTAAAAACTTCTTGAAAAAAATATGTTATGTGCTTATTAGGAGCCCTATTCAATTGGCCAAATTGCAATTGAATGAGGGCCATGGACATCATGGTACTCACTGGCCGGAGGTCTTGATGTAGGTGGTGTTTTGTCTGGGTTTTGGACACTCTGGCTGGACACATACAACGCCCCCGAACAAATTCACACACTGGCCCCCTCCAGTACAGGACGCTTGCCCCGAGCTGCACTCGTCTATATCTGGAAGAGATAAGGACACCAGTGATGAACAGTCAGTTGCATTGTTGGTAATACCATGGATCCTACCACAATTCATCTGGATGGAATGAGAAGACATCCTTACCCTGGCAGGAGTTCTGCTTGGAGTCCAGGACATATCCCTTAGGGCACACGCAGTGGTACGAGCCCGGGGTGTTCACGCACTCATGGACACAGATCTTGGAATCTGGCTTATTCTGGAACAAACTACATTCATCCATATCTAGAGGAGAGAGAGGAAATGACAGGTGACCAGTACATAGAGATGTACACTGAGATAATGACCTGTACATATGTACAGCCATACTGAGATACTGACCGATACATACAGTGAGGGAAAAAAGTATTTGAACCCCTGCTGATTTTGAACGTTTGTCCACTGACAAAGAAATGATCAGTCTATAATTTTAATGGTAGGTGTATTTTAACAGTGAAAGACAGAATAACAATCAGAAAGATTTCTGGCTCCAAGGTGTCTTTTTTTATACAGGTAACGAGCTGAGATTAGGAGCATTCTCTTAAAGGGAGTGCACCTAATCTCAGCTTCATACCTGTATAAAAGACACCTGTCCACAAAAGCAATCAATCAGATTCCAAACTCTCCACCATGGCCAAGACCAAAGAGCTGTCCAAGGATGTCAGGGACAAGATTGTAGACCTACACAAAGCTGGAATGGGCTACAAGACCATCGCCAAGCAGCTTGGTGAGAAGGTGACAACAGTTGGTGTGATTATTTGCAAATGGAAGAAACACAAAATAACTGCCAGTCTCCCTTGGTCTGATGCTCCATGCATGATCTCACCTCGTGGAGTTTCATTGATCATGAGAACGTTGAAGAATCAGCCCAGAACTACACGGGAGGATCTTGTTGATGAACTCAAGGCAGCCGGGACCATAGTCACCAAGAAAACAATTGGTAACACACTACGCCGTGAAGGGCTGAAATCCTGCAGTGCCCGCAAGGTCCCCTTGCTCAAGAAAGCACATGTACAGGCCCGTCTGAAGTCTGCCAGTGAACAACTGAATGATTCAGAGGAGAACTTGGTGAAAGTGTTGTGGTCAGATGAGACCAAAATCGAGCTCATTGGCATCAACTCAACTCCCTGTTTTGGAGGAGGAGGAATGCTGCCTATGACCCCAAGAACACCATCCCCACCGTCCAACATGGAGGTGGAAACATTATGCTTTGGGGGTGTTTTTCTGCTAAGGGGACAGGACAACTGCACAAGGGTTTGGCCAGCAAGTACTAAGTCGAAGGGGTCAAACATTTATTTCCCCCATTGACCTGCAAATCAATTTATAACTTTTTTGACATGCGTTTTTCTTGTTTTTTTGTTTTTTTTGTTGTTTTGTCTCTTGCTATTAAATTACAACTACCATTAAAATGTATACAGTGCCTTGCAAAAGTATTCACCCCCTTGACTTTTTACCTATTTTGTTACATTATAGCCTTAAGTTCAATGTTTTGTTAATCTGAATTTTATGTGATGATCAGAACACAATAGTCTACGTTGGTGACGTGAAATGAGAAAAATATATACATGAACCTATTTTTTTAGAAATGGAAAACCGAAAATTGGCATGTGCGTATGTATTTACCCCCTTTGTTATGAAGCCCATAAAAAGCTCTGGTGCAACCAATTACCTTCAGAAGTCACATAATTAGTGAAATGATGTCCACCTGTGTGCAATCTAGGTGTCACATGATCTGTCATTACATATACACACCTTTTTTGAAAGGCCCCAGAGGTTGCAACACCTAAGCAAGTCAGGTTTAGGTTATAAAAAAAATATCCAAATATTTGATGATCCCCAGGAGCACCATCAAATCTATCATAACCAAATGGAAAGAACATGGCACAACAGCAAACTTGCCAAGAGACGGCCGCCCACCAAATTTGGGCAAGGAGGACATTAATCAGAGAGGCAGCACAGAGACCTACGATAACCCTGGAGGAGCTGCAGAGCTCCACAGCAGAGACTGGAGTATCTGTACATAGGACGACAATAAGCCGTACGCTCCATAGAGTTGGGCTTTATGGCAGAGTGGCCAGAAGAAAGCCATTACTTTCAGCAAAAAACAAAATGGCACGTTTTGAGTTTGGAAAAAGGCATGTGGGAGACTCCCAAAATGTATGGAGGAAGGTGCTCTGGTCTGATGAGACTAAAATTGAAATTTTCGGCCATCAAAGAAAACGCTACGTCTGGTGCAAACCCAACGCATCACATCACCCAAAGAGCACCATCCCCACAGTGAAACATGGCGGTGGCAGCATCATGCTGTGGGGATGTTTTTCAGCAGCCAGGACTGGGAAACTGGTCAGAGTTGAGGGAGAGATGGATGGTGCTAAATACAGGGATATTCTTGAGCAAAACCTGTACCACTCTGTGCGTGATTTGAGGCTAGGACGGAGGTTCACCTTCCAGCAGGACAATGACCCCAAACACTCTGCTAAAGCAACACTTGGGGGGTTTAAGGGGAAACATGTAAATGTGTTGGAATGGCCTAGTCACAGCCCAGACCTCAATCCAATAGAAAATCTGTGGTCAGACTTAAAGATTGCTGTTCACAAACGCAAACCATCCAACTTGAAGGAGCTGGAGCAGTTTTGCAAGGAGGAATGGGCAAAAATCCCAGTGGTAAGATGTGGCAAGCTCATAGAGACTTATCCAAAGCGACTTGGAGCTGTGATTGCGGCAAAAGGTTGCTCTACAAAGTATTGACTTCGGGGGGGGGGGGGGGAGGTGAATAGTTATGCACTCAGACTTTTTCTGTTATTATGTCCTATTTGTTGTTTGCTTCACAATAATAAAAAAAAAAAACATCTTCAAAGTTGTGGGCATGTTCTGTAAATTAAATGATGCAAATCCTCAAACAATCCATGTTAATGCCAGGTTGTGAGGAAACAAAACACGAAAAATGCAAAGGGGGGTGAATACTTTTGCAAGGCACTGTAGACTGATCATTTCTTTGTCAGTGGACAAACATTCAAAATCAGCAGAGGATGAAATACTTTCCCCACCCACTGTATATACAGCCATAATGATATATACACAGAGATACTGACTGTTACATAAATACAGCCATGCTGAGATACTGACCAATACACATATACAGCCATACTGATATATGCACTGAGATACCGACTGGTACATAAATATAGCCATACTGAGAAACTGACCAGTACACATATATACAGCCATACTGATCTTTACACTGACATACTGACCAGTACATATATACCGCCATACTGATCTATAAGCTGAGATACTGACTGGTATATATATACAGACATACTCATCTATACGCTGAGATACTGGCCAGTACATATATACAGCCATACTGATCTATACGCTGAGATACTGGCCAGTACATATATACAGTCATACTGAGAAACTCACCGGTACAAATATACAGCCATACTGATCTATACACTGAGATACTGACCAGTACATATATACAGTCATACTGAGAAATTGACCAGTACAAATATACAGCCATACTGATCTATACACTGAGATACTGACCAGTACATATATACAGTCATACTGAGAAACTGACCAGTACAAATATAGAGCCATACTGATCTATACACTGAGATACTGACCAGTACATATAGACAGCCATACTGCAACAGTGACCATGTAAACTGATATAATGGCAATTACATTTATACACTGATACTGAAACTTATATTTTCAGATGTTCCCTCCTACTCTCTCTCTATATATTTCCTTCTTCCACAGTATTTTCCTTTCACACCATCCTCTTCCTCATCCTCTAACATGTCTCCCCCCCCCCCCCTATATACATACATTTCCTCCTCACTTCTTCCATATACCCACACTTGCTCCCCCTCTCATACCAACACCCCTATTCCTGTTACCCTGGCATAGAGCTCCGGGCTGGATCAGGTAACCTGGGTCGCAGGTGCACTGCTGGGTACCAAATAAGGACGTGCATTTTGCCGGGCGCAGGGTGGATGTGTTTGTCACAGATACCAGCTCGGCTGGGGAGAAAACATCCTTAGTGTCAGAGATACACCCAGATACACATCCATACAATGACCAGTGGATTTCAGTTGTTACCAATAATTACTGGAACCCTAAAAGTGATGTATGTGAGATGTACATGTTATCAGGTAAGTTTGTGTATCCTTTTACGTAAGGGCAAATAGAATTGTTTCCCCTTTTAATGACACAAATTGAAGGAAGTGAATGACATCACATAATGATTATCCTGTCCACTCGCTTCCCACCTCTACATCAGTACCTGTGCAGACCGCAGTTTGACCACTCCAGGTCTGGTTCTCCAAGCAGGTCCTGGTTTCTGACCCCACCAGTTGGTAGCCTGGGTTACACAGAAAGTGGACCTCATGTGCTACCATGAGCTTACCACCCAGCGTCCGGCCATGACGTGGAGGCTTCAAACGAGGGCAGGCATCTAGGAAACAATAAAAGGATTGAACTGAGACATTCTAGCAGCCATAGTGGTGGCACGGGGCACAGGGGTGAATTACCTTTGGTGGCTCCTTTCAGAATCTGGCCCCTCAGGTGAGTGAGTCTCTTGTTCAGAGCTTTCAGTCCCCTCAGGTAAGAGGTCTCATGGTCAGACAGCAGCTTCTGGACCTGACGCAGGACTCTGAGAGCCTCTCGCTGCTCTGGACAGGTCTGTAGGTATAGAGCAGAATATGTACCCTACATACCTATCAAAGATTTACTACAGTCAGGAGTCGGTCTACTCTGATTGTAATGCGGACAATAGATGTAGTGATTAGAGGCTTCCAGCCATGTCCAGATCCACTTTGACCAGCATTTGCCTGTCTTGAATGTCTCTCTTATCTTTGCCTGTCTTAACTGACGATCTACTCAATATCTTGAACCTTATTTTGCTTGACCACAAACCCAGCCACAGTTCCTGATTGTATGTCATGGTCTACTGCCCAGACTTCCTTATATCCAGATCCTGTAACATCTCAAGCATCCTAAAACATTTAGTTAAGCTCCAATCAGGAGTCTGAGACCAATGTCTTTACTACAGTGTGCTACTTAAGTGTTAGTCAACATCACTAGTGCAGAGTTCAAGCAGAGGAGAACCCTCAATACTAGAAAATGACCACTGAAGGATCAAAACATCTACCAGAAGTGACCCTTCCTGGCCTGCCTACTTATCCCTGAGCCCCTCACTTATCCACTATCTCAAATAAATGTCATTTGTCAGAGGCTCTCTCACTCTGTAAGATACAATGAATGATTTGCCCACTTGGCCTAAACTTATCAATGTCTCACCCACAGCCTTCTATCATCTACCTATCAATCTGCTTCTCTCTCCTCTGAACTCTTCACTTACCTGACCCTTGGCATTTACACTGCTCAATAACCTAGACATCTATGGATACTCTCACTCACTGAGTTCCTTATTCTCATGTCTCTCTGATAACCATCACTAACCAGTCCTTCTCACTCACCTGCTCCTCTGATCAGGTCTTTCTCTGACAGGTCTTTCTCATGCTCTTTGCTCACCAGTCCCTTTTAGGCCTTCACTCACCTGTCCCTCTGAACCCCGCACTCACCTGTCCCTCTGAACCCCTCACTCTCCTGTCCCTCTGAGCCTCTAACTCTCCAGTCCACCTGAGCCCCTCACTCACCAGTCTGACTGAGCTCCTCACTCAGAGCGCTTCACTCACCAGTCCCTCTGAACCCCTCCCTTACTAGTCCCACTGAGCCCCTCACGCACCAGTCGCGCTGAGCCCCTCACTCTCCTGTCCCTCTGAGCCCCTCACTCTCCTGTCCCTCTGAGCCCCTCATCCACCAGTCCCTCTGAGACCCTCACTCTCCTGTCCCTCTGAGCCCCTCACACACCAGTCCCGCTGAGCCCCTCACTCTCCTGTCCTTCTGAGCCACTCACTCACCAGCCCTCTGAGCCCCTCACTCACCAGTCCCGCTGAGCCCCTCACTCTCCTGTCCCTCTGAGCCCCTCACTCTCCTGTCCCTCTGAGCCCCTCACTCTCCAGTCCCTCTGAGCCTCTCACTCACCAGCCCTAGGAGCCCCTCACTCACATTTCCCTCACCTTGCTCTTGCAGTGACCCAGTAGATGGAGGGACACACTCAGCAGCAGAATTGACCTCAGCATTGTGAGATTTTTCCACCTGAAATGAACATACAAATTACATCAGATATCCCATGAGCGTGTGCTCTCATATGTAGAAAGATGCAGTCTCCTATATTGGTCTCTAAAAGATTTTTTTAGTTAAACTTTAAAAACAAATTTAATGTGTGAATGTATTATATGTAGTTGCTTAAAAAATAGGATCCTTTAAGTGTCTAGTGGTGATTTATCTCTAGTGTCTAGTGGTATTATAGCCCTAGTAGTGTCTAGTGGTAATACATCCTTAGTGTCTAGTGGTAATACATCCTTAGGCCCTCATTCAATTGCGATTTGGCCAATTGAATAGGGCCCTAAATAAGCACATAGCATATTTTTTTTAAAGAAGTTTTTAGTTAGTGAAAACATTGCTTTTGGATAGATGTTTACTAACTAAAAACTTATTTAAAAAAATATGTTATGTGCTTATTTAGGGCCCTATTCAATGGCCAAAGTGATTGAATGAGGACCTTAGTGTCTAGTGGTAATTTATTCCTATTAGTGTCTAGTGGTAATATATCCCTAGGGCCTCATTCAATTGTGATTTGGCCAATTGAATAGGGCTCTAAGTAAGCACATAGCATATTTTTTTTAAAGAAGTTTTTAGTTAGTGAAATCCTTGCTTTTGAATAGATGTTTACTAACTAAAAACTTCTTTAAAAAAATATGTTATGTGCTTATTTAAAGCCCTATTCAATTGGCCACATTGCAATTGAATGAGGGCCCTAGTGTCTAGTGGTATTATATCCCTAGTAGTGTCTAGTGGTATTATATCCCTAGTAGTGTCTAGTGGTATTATATCCCTAGTAGTGTCTGGTGGTATTATATCCCTAGTAGTGTCTAATGGTAATGTATCCTTAGGGCCTCATTCTATTATCGGCTGTAAACCGGCCGTAAGGCTGCGGATCTCCTCTTACGGCCGGCCGTAAATCTTGCAACCGGCCGTAAGCTCTGAAATCTAAAAAGTCAAAAATAAATTCAAGCCTGCACTGTACAGCTCTGTAAATGCTAGGGATCATATTGGGGGACATGAGGATTAAAAGTAACCCACTCTCAAGCTTGCACATCAGCCCAAACCCGAGTTTAAATTAACTGTTTATTTTCCGGCTGCGGCGTGGGCGTGTCTGAAGTGCTCCAAGCCCTATGGACTTTTTACATGGATATTTGACGTATATTAAAAAAATTTTTTTTTACGGATTTGAGTATAGGGGAATTTTGTGCTATTTTTGCTAACACCGAAAATCCCTTTATAGTCTTCTCAAAGTGCAGGATGGCTTTATTTGGGCTATTTTATGTGCTTAATTGGTGCTAGCGGGACCTCTTTCCTGCAAGTAAGCTGCGGCTCGCTTTTAGCCTTGCAGAGAGGGTTCCCGGAGCAATTGAATTGCAAATAGGATTTTCTTACGGCCGATTTCCTTGCGGCCGTTTTAGATCAAAGGATTTCCTCCGGCGCGAGCGGCCGCAAGAGTCAGCAAGGCGCCGGCCGCAAGCCTGCCGGAATCCCCGTCCGGAGGGGAATAGAATAGCAGAATAGCGGCCGCTAATAGAATGAGGCCCTAAGTGTCTAGTGGTAATTTATTCCTAGTAGTGTCAAGTGGTATTATATCTCCAGTGTCTAGTGGTATTATATCCCTAGGGCCTCATTCAATTATCGGCCGTAAAACGGCCGCAAAGCCGTGATTCCTTTGCGGCCGTCTTACGGCCCCGTGTAGAGCTACCTTTACCTTGCAATTCAAATAGACGGCGCCGCAAGGATATCCCCCTTACGGGCGGCCGCATATCATGCAACCGGCCGCAAGAGCAGAAAACTTTAAATGCAAAAATAAATTCAAGATGGCACTGTAAAGCTCTGTAAATGCTAGGGATCATAATGGGGGACATGAGGATTAATAGCAACCCCCTCTCAAGCTTGCACATCAGCCCAAATCCGATATTTCATTAACGGTTTATTTTCCGTCCCGCAGCCTGGGTGGGTCTGAGGTTCTCCAAGCCCTCGGGACTTTGTCCACGGATATTTGACATTAATTAAAATACTTACACCTACAATCACTTTATCGTCTCATCAGAGTGCAGGATGGCTTTATTATGTGCTTAATTGTGTGCCTGCAGGACCTTTTTGGTGCAAGTAAGCTGCGGCTCGGTTTTAGCCTTGCCGAGAGGGTACCAGTAGCAATTGAATAGCAACCGGCGTTTCTTGCGGCCGAAACTCTTGCGGACGTTTACGATCAAAGGCTTTCCTGCTGCGCGTGCGGCCGCAAGGGATAACAAGGCGCCGGCCGCAAGCTTGCCGGAGCCCCCAGCCGGAAGGGAATAGAATAGGCAAATAGCTTGCGGCCGGTCCTTGTGGCCCCGCATCTCCTACGGCCGATAATAGAATGAGGCCCCATAGTGTCTAATGGTAATATATTCCTAGTAGTGTCTAGTGGTATTATATCCCTAGTGTCTAATGGTAATATATTCCTAGTAGTGTCTAGTGGTGTTATATCCCTAGTATTGTCTATTTGTAATGTATCCCTAGTAGTTTCTAGTGGTAATCTATTCTTATTAGTGTCTAGTGGTACAATATCTCTAGTGTCTAATGGTAAAATATCCCTAGTGTCTAACAGTAATTAATTCCTAGTAGTGTCTAGTGGAAATGTATCCCTTGTAGTGTCTAGTGGTAATTTATCCCTTGCAGTAGCTAGTGGTAATATATGGGTAATAGCGTTTAGTGGTAATTTATCACTAGTAGTAGCTAGTGGTAATATATGGGTAGTAGTGTCTAGTGGTAATTTATGGGTAGTAGTGTCTAGTGGTAGTTTATCCCTTGCAGTGGCTAGTGGTAATATATGGGTAATAGTGTTTAGTGGTAATTTATCACTAGTAGTAGCTAGTGGTAATATATGGGTAGTAGTGTCTAGTGGTAATATATGGGTAGTAGTGTCTACTGGTATTATATCCCTAGTAGTATCTAGTGGTAATTTATCCCTAGTGCTGTATAGTGGTAAGATATCCCTAGTGTCTAGTGGTATTATATTCCTAAAGCCTTATTTAGTTAGCTACTTGCAAATGTCTTGAACTCATAAACTTGGCTTTGGGTGTTTGGGTGCATTTTTATAGCGATTTTTCGATTTTTCCCTTGCAATTTTGAAAGTTCAAAGGCTTGGAGGGCAGTAACTTGCAATAATAATATATCCCTAGTGTTTACTTGTAATATATCCCTAGTAGTGTCTAGTGGTAATTTATCACTAGTATTGTCTAGTGGTATTATGTACCTAATAGTGTCTAGTGGTCATTTTTTCATACTAGTGTCTAGTGGTATTATATCAATAGTGTCTAGAGGTAGTATATCCATAGTGTCTAATAGTAATATATCCCTGGTGTCAAATGGTAATATATCCCTAGTAGTAGTAGTGTCTGGTGGTAATATATCCCTAGTAGTGTCTAATGGTGATATATCCCTATTAGTGCCTAGTGGTAAAGTATCCCTAGTAGTGTTTAGTGTTAATTTATTTCTGGTAGTGTCTCTTGGTAATTTATTCCTAGTAGTGTCTAGTGGTAGTATATCCCTTGTGTCTAATCACATATTATAATTGTCTAACTACGGGACGTCGTCACTCTTTGCGTGGTGTGTACGACTTAGGCAATGAGCGCGAAGGTGCTGATTGCCGGTGAGCCTCGCGTAGCAAGGCGAGCTATTAAACTCAGAGCAGTTGTGTCTAGTAGTAATATATCCCTAGTGTCTAATGGTAATATATCCCTAACAGTGTCTAGTGGTAATATATCACTAGTAGTGTCTAATGGTAATATATCCCTAACAGTGTCTAGTGGTAATATATCCCTAGTAGTGTCTAATGGTAATATATTCCTAGTAGTGTCTAATGGTAATATATCACTAGTAGTGTCTAATGGTAATATATCCCTAGTATCTAATGGTAATATATCCCTAGTAGTGTCTAATGGTAATATATCCCTAGCAGTGTCTAGTGGTAATATATCCCTAGTAGTGTCTAATGGTAATATATCCCTAGTAGTGTCTAATGGTAATATATCCCTAGCAGTGTCTAGTGGTAATATATCCCTAGCAGTGTCTAGTGGTAATATATCCCTAGTAGTGTCTAATGGTAATATATCCCTAGCAGTGTCTAGTGGTAATATATCCAAAGTAGTGTCTAATGGTAATATATCCCTAACAGTGTCTAGTGGTAATATATTCCTAGTAGTGTCTAATGGTAATATATCCCTAGTAGTGTCTAGTGGTAATATATCCCTAGTAGTGTCTAATGGTAATATATCCCTAGTAGTGTCTAATGGTAATATATCCCTAGTAGTGTCTAATGGTAATATATCACTAGTATCTAATGGTAATATATCCCTAGTAGTGTCTAATGGTAATATATCACTAGTATCTAATGGTAATATATCCCTAGTAGTGTCTAATGGTAATATATCCCTAGTAGTGTCTAATGGTAATATATCACTAGTATCTAATGGTAATATATCCCTAGTAGTGTCTAATGGTAATATATCCCTAGTAGTGTCTAATGGTAATATATCCCTAGTAGTGTCTAATGGTAATATATCACTAGTAGTGTCTAATAGTAATATATCCCTAGTAGTGTCTAGTGGTAATATATCCCTAGTAGTGTCTAATGGTAATATATCCCTAGTAGTGTCTAGTGGTAATATATCACTAGTAGTGTCTAATGGTAATATATCTCTAGCAGTGTCTAGTGGTAATATTTCACTAGTAGTGTGTAATGGTAATATATCTCTAGCAGTGTCTAGTGGTAATATATCCCTAGTAGTGTCTAATGGTAATATATCCCTAGTAGTGTCTAGTGGTAATATATCACTAGTAGTGTCTAATGGTAATATATCCCTAGTAGTGTCTAATGGTAATATATCACTAGTAGTGTCTAATGGTAATATATCACTAGTAATGTCTAGTGGTAATATATCCCTAGTAGTGTCTAATGGTAATATATCACTAGTAGTGTCTAATGGTAATATATTCCTAGTAGTGTCTAATGGTAATATATCCCTAGCAGTGTCTAACGGTAATATATCACTAGTATTGTCTAATGGTAATATATCCCTAGCAGTGTCTAACGGTAATATATCACTAGTAGTGTCTAATGGTAATATATCCCTAGTAGTGTCTAATGGTAATATATCCCTAGTAGTGTCTAATGGTAATATATCCCTAGTAGTGTCTAATGGTAATATATCCCTAGTAGTGTCTAATGGTAATATATCACTAGTATTGTCTAGTGGTATTATGTACCTAATAGTGTCTAGTGGTCATTTTTTCGTACTAGTGTCTAGTGGTATTATATCCATAGTGTCTAGAGGTAGTATATCCATAGTGTCTAATAGTAATATATCCCTGGTGTCAAATGGTAATATATCCCTAGTAGTAGTAGTGTCTGGTGGTAATATATCCCTAGTAGTGTCCAATGGTGATATATCCCTATTAGTGCCTAGTGGTAATGTATCCCTAGTAGTGTTTAGTGTTAATTTATTTCTGGTAGTGTCTATTGGTAATTTATTCCTAGTAGTGTCTAGTGGTAGTATATCCCTAGTGTCTAATCACATATTATAATTGTCTAACTACGGGACGTCGTCACTCTTTGCGTGGTGTGTACGACTTAGGCAATGAGCGCGAAGGTGCTGATTGCCGGTGGGCCTCGCGTAGCAAGGCGAGCTATTAAACTCAGAGCAGTTGTGTCTAGTAGTATTATATCCCTAGTGTCTAATGGTAATATATCCCTAACAGTGTCTAGTGGTAATATATCCCTAGTGTCTAATGGTAATATATCCCTAACAGTGTCTAGTGGTAGTATATCCCTAGTAGTGTCTAATGGTAATATATCCCTAGTATCTAATGGTAATATATCACTAGTAGTGTCTAATGGTAATATATTCCTAGTAGTGTCTAATGGTAATATATCCCTAGTAGTGTCTAATGGTAATATATCACTAGTAGTGTCTAATGGTAATATATCCCTAGTAGTGTCTAATGGTAATATATCCCTAGTAGTGTCTAATGGTAATATATCCCTAGTAGTGTCTAATGGTAATATATCCCTAGCAGTGTCTAACGGTAATATATCACTAGTATTGTCTAGTGGTATTATGTACCTAATAGTGTCTAGTGGTCATTTTTTCGTACTAGTGTCTAGTGGTATTATATCCATAGTGTCTAGAGGTAGTATATCCATAGTGTCTAATAGTAATATATCCCTGGTGTCAAATGGTAATATATCCCTAGTAGTAGTAGTGTCTGGTGGTAATATATCCCTAGTAGTGTCCAATGGTGATATATCCCTATTAGTGCCTAGTGGTAATGTATCCCTAGTAGTGTTTAGTGTTAATTTATTTCTGGTAGTGTCTATTGGTAATTTATTCCTAGTAGTGTCTAGTGGTAGTATATCCCTAGTGTCTAATCACATATTATAATTGTCTAACTACGGGACGTCGTCACTCTTTGCGTGGTGTGTACGACTTAGGCAATGAGCGCGAAGGTGCTGATTGCCGGTGGGCCTCGCGTAGCAAGGCGAGCTATTAAACTCAGAGCAGTTGTGTCTAGTAGTATTATA